>WTXD01000054.1:0-173739 GCA_022496205.1 Gloeopeniophorella convolvens | reverse complement strand
AGGAGGGGAAGACTCTTCTTCTGGATCGGCAAGTTCTCTTCCAACCGGAACTCTCGTAGGGGTAGATGGTGCGCTGCATGGGTGAGTGGGTGGTGTTACAAATGCTGATGGGTCTTGTTTCTGCTCCTTCTTTGGCGTAGAAGGTGGAGAGGGAGCAGGTGGTGGTACTGGTGGCATGGGAGGCCTTGCGTTTTGTGCCTCCACTACAGCCGGGACGACGTAGGGAACCTCAACATAAAAAGGTTCAAAGGGTGGTGGGACGTCTGTGGCAGGTGCTAGCTCAACAGCCTGCCTGGAAGGGAAGACGGTTTCATCGAATATCACATCGCGAGATACTACGACTGAGTGGGTACGCCCATTCCAAAGCCGGTATCCTTTACTACCAGGCTCGTACCCGATGAACATTGCTGGGAATGCCTTAGCATCCAGCTTCTTCCGTCCATCCTTAGGGACATGTACATATGCCCTGCATCCAAAAATGCGGAAGTATGAGACATCCGGGGGGTGACTAAGTCCCCAGAGCTCAACAGGTGTGCACCATTGCAGACGTCTGATAGGGGAACAGTTGTAGACATGAACCGCAGTTGCTACTGCATATTCCCAAAAGCCGTTGGAAAGACCACTTGCATGAAGCATTGCGAGTGCCTTATCCATGATTGTGCGATTGAATCGCTCGGCTCTACCATTTTGCTGCGATGAGTGAGGCATCGTGGTATAGTGCTCTATCCCCCTCTGCTTCAGCAAGTCCTCAACGGTACCGTTCATGTATTCTCCACCTCGGTCGGAGTGTAGCACCTTGAGTTTACTAGACGTTTGGGTTTCCCCCCACGCTAAGTACTCAGTAAGGGCTTTACTGAATCCGTCCTTGGTTTTAAGGTAGTACACTACAGCGTGACTGCTGTAGTCATCTATGAACGTTGCAATGTACCAGTGACGTTGGAGAGACTGCGTCTGCATTTTTCCTACAAGGTCTGTATGAACGACCTCAAAGGGACGAGTTGCCCTTTTGTAAGAAGTGGGAAACTCCTGTCTGTGTGACTTGCCGAGTTGGCAGCCAACGCAGGGAGTTGCGGGGACTTCCGAGGCACTGTCCACAGTAAAGCCAGTAACTGCAGGCTCTACATAGCGTTCCAGGGTACCATAGGCTAGGTGACCCATCCGCTGATGCCAGACTTCATAGCTTGCGCTATCCTGTACATGCATGTTAAGGGACCGTACTTGAGAATCCAACCAATACAAGTTGTTCTCTAGGTACCCTTTTGCAATGCAACGCTGCTTAACAGCGATTTGAAAGCCACGGTCTCCAAAAGATACAGTTGCGCCGAGTTGCGTGAGTGCTCTGGTCGACAGGAAGCGACCTGAAACACCCGGAACATGTAGTACATGCGACAACGTGATCTTTTCTTCCGGAGTCCGCAAGACAACGGTGCCATAGCCAACTTGGTGAACCGACGACTTATCCCCTAGGCTAATGCTGCCTGCTGATAGGGTATAATCTTTGAAGTCAGAACGGTGTGGCGTTATATGGTGTGTGGCACCAGAGTCCATCATCCAGCGGGAGGAAACCAACGAGTAAAGGGAAACTCCAACTTCTGATTCCACATCTGAGATATGTGCAGAAGTATCTACAGCGGCAAGTACGTTGGCCGCCTTGTTGGAGTTCCCTCCAGTTCCCCCCGAGTTCCCAGCAGTTCCGGAAGTTCCGGAACTCTGTCCCTTGTCTGCCTCCTTCTTCTCACGACGCTTCTTCTTCAGGTCCTCCTTTTTCTTGCGGCAAGTGTCGGCTTTGTGGCCTTTCTTGTGACAGTAGAAGCATTCCCCATCAAAGGGTTCCGCTTTCTTGCCGGAAGAAAACTTCCTGGTGGCATTGAGTGCACCACCAGCAGGACCTTCCCTGATCTCTTCAGCATTTTGGATCAGGGGCTCAATATCTTTGAGCACGAAAGTCTTGGAGTCATGAGTTGCCAAGAGGACGTCTTGAGTCCCCTGGTACTTGGTACCACCAAGAGCGTCGACAAGGGTGAGGCAAACCTCGAGTTCCGACTTGCCAAGGCCAACTTCCGCAAGTTGCTTGCGCAACTCCTTCAGATGCCTGATCTGCGGACCGAGGGGTTGGGAGTCGTCAATGCGCCACGCATTGAACTCGCGCCACAAGTTCCAGCCTCTCATGACTGTGTTGCCGCCATAGAGGACGCGCAACTGGTCATATTTCTCCTTAACCGAGGGAAACTCGACATCCGGGACTTGCGAGTACACTTCCGGGGTGATGCACCCCATCATGAATGCAGTAACCCGACGGGTCATGAGTTCCCAGTCATCGGCATCAGTTCCGGGAGGGGGAGAGGTGTGAACAAGGAGGATGGCGCAGTCGTTCATGCCAAGGGCAGATAGGAACTTTTGGTTCCATGCTGCCCAGTTTGTGTCACGATCTCAGCCCGCGGCTTCCGGGCCGGGCGAACCGACCCCGACGACCCTTCTGACGTCTGCAGATATCTGTGCCAACTTGGTGCGGTACGATCAGCAGCAGGAGGGACTGACGAGCATAGATGACCGGCTTCGACGCCTCGCCCTTGGACCGAGTTCTCCGCAGTCACGTGACCGAGCACGTGATGAGACTCGTGACCGGGCCTAGGCCATGACGCTGACGAAACGCGGATGACTCACTGCTGACTGATGGTGACGTCAGCTGAGTGAGCGTTCAGTCAGCATGTCTATTTATAGCATGCTCCACTTGTACTCCGCGCTTCCTGACCCACATGAACCCGAACCAGTAGCTTAGTCAGTAGGTACCTTGTAGTATATAAGGACCTGCCAGTAGCGTCTTAGCTCCTTAGCTTTGACCTCCTGTAATATACTGGAGTTTCAGTGGCATCCTCTAGTGTGCTTGATCGCCACCCGACTTGCCCCATCGCTCTTCATCCTCTACTGCGACCGCGAGGCTTAGGTCTTGCAAGTCCTTCGGCAGAACCCCTGCACAGCACGTGACAGTTTGTCTCTTCCAGCTCTGGAATGCGCAGGAAAGAGGGCATGACGAAGGCAAAGTTTTGCTGGTGAATGGTGGCGACATTTTGGGAAATGGATGTGGTGCCAGTTGTGCCTTGCGCTGACGGAAGAGGAGAGTTCCCCTGGACTGGGGTGGCGTTGCCGGACGGAGTTGGCATAGTTGCGATGATTTACACTGTCGTTGCAGAGCAGTCAGTGACAGGTGTTGCTGGTAGCAAGAATAGTTGCGGTTGTAGCGTAACCCCCATGCCTGTGAACTTGTACCTCTGATCCAATTGGACCAGTCTCCAGAGCCCTTTAGTGCGACTTGGTATAGTACAATTTGTAACTAATCCACTGTAGAAGTGAGCCACCCGGCACGACCACAGAGACGGCATTGAAATAGCCCATCTGTGCGCTATGGGGGAACTTCTACTTAAGCCCTAGATGATTGGGGCAATGGATAAGGGGGTCCAATTTGTTCATCATGCATGGCGCTCTGTTTCCCAATAGTCATAAAGACCTGGTACTGACGCAAAAATCATGCAAGAGCGGAACTATGAGGCTCATCCCTATGTACTACTGTAAGTAGGGTAGTGCAGTTGTAACAGACGCAAGGTCTAGGGTGGTGTTCCCTGCCTTGTTATACGCCTAAACCGCTCCCACTGAAGGGCAGACAGCCAACCGTTCACTAGCCAAATAGCATCACAAGGGGCTTCCCCCCTGCTTGCCTAAGGGGCATAAGGCCGCTCTTCTGGCTCCACAGACAGCGGCTAACTACTGCACGCTGCTGGGGTTTCCCCAGGAACAAGTATAGTACTGGTATAGTATAGATATGTACAGAGACCATGATGCGCATGGTGGGATGGAGAAGCTTACAGTGGTTCTGCCACGCCTGGCTCCTTCCCACATGCTCGCATGGAAGCCATCAAGGCCCAAGTGCTAGGCACAGCCCCTATGCCTTGCATAGGTGCTGACAGGGTTAACACCTTGCTGCTGAGGAGGATACTCACAATGGGAGTTGCGAGTGCGGAAGTAAGACTTGCTAAAAAGGTAAAGGCCAGGGCCCATAACCTGTTGAAGCGCAGCAGAAACAGGGTGCCAACTAGGCAAGCAAGAGCAAAGCTCAGTCAGTGAAGTCAACAGACTGAATGTCATTGGCGCAATACCTAGGCAAGCAAGAGCAAAGCTAAAGTAAATAGGTAAGCGCAAGTCCGGAAGTTCCGGAAGTAAAGTACTTGCCTCAGTCAGTGAAGTCAACAGACTGAGGCTACAAGGGCGGAAACAGCGTCCTTTATATACACAAAAGGAGTGTGGTTTGCATGTGATAAACAACAGCAACATGTGATAACCAGAGACCCATGTGAAAGCGGAACTAAAGTGGGTCGACCGGAACTGCAGATGGGTCAACCCGGAACTGCATATGGGTCATGGAAGGGCCCGGAAGAATCTAGAACAGGAACGAAAGTAGGTACAGCCTTAGGGGCTAGAACATAATGATGTCATATACATTGTAGATCAGATAGCTCGCAGATCACTGAGTCCCTTATCTAATCTAATCAGAGATGTCCTTCCTGTCCTGAGTCCTGTCCGTCTCAACAGAGAGGGAGAGCGAGGTGGTACAGTGAGGATGTCAAGGATCTGTCCTGGTTCCACGTCGACAGGAGATGGGGAGCGAGGATGGTACGATGGAGAACGAGGTGTGGGCGGGGGATGAGGAGTAGAAGCAAGGGGAGGATATTGGAGTTCAGGTGACAGTCCACGAGTGGGAGTGCCGTAGTCAAGAAGGGTTGGCGGTCCACGAGGGGGAGCATCAAGATCAGAGTAAGAGGAAGGACGAATCAGCGCCTGAGGTTGAGCACAGTCCGAGAGGAGCGCGGTCTGAGGTGCGGTGATTCCAAAGTAAGACACTAGAGTCGCAGCTGATCAGAGGGTGTAAGAGACTGTCCAAATGTCAGGACTCACTCACGGAGTGCGTGCAGAGAGGATAGCAGAGTTTGGAGAGCGTCGAAGGGGATAGGCAGAAGATGAGCTGCGATATGCAGGAGCAGAGAGGGAACACACTAACAGTGCTATTGCAGTGCTAGGTACAGATGAGAGTGCCACAGATGGACAGTCTGAGGACCACTGGGCGATACATGGGGGTCTTATATACTACTGGAGACCCCCCAGACGAATCTGGTCTAATTACTGATGGGGATTCCAGAGGGGATTCCCCATAACCTCTCCTCTCTGATACACTTCTTAGATTCCATCGCAGAGTGGGGCTTGAGGCCCCATGGAGTTCTTGATGATCAGAGTCCCAAAGAGGATGCATGAAGTGTTTCACCTTGATCAAGGTTCTGGTTACTTTGGGACGAGTAATATGGCCATTCTGAGAGATCCCTAGTCCGGGATCTTGGGGGTATTCCAGGGTTGATTGGCCATTAGGGAGTAGGGCGAGGAATGGGGGTGAAGGGTCACGTGATGCATTTTGACTTGTAGTCGCAATGTGAGTGGTACGCATCGCATTGTGAGCGACGCGTAGGGTATTTACTGGTAGGGCTGGATTCGTTCTAGTGTTCTGAGCAATTCGACCTCCTTGAGGCCCTAGTGTTCGTGACACCCAATGCACGCTCGCCCATCCTGCTTGTGCTGTGCTACACGCCATTCTGCATCCTGTACGTGCACTTTTCCCCGTGTGTGGAGGATGGAGAGGAGGAGGATCTGCGTGCGCTGCTCAACCTAGGGCTGCTCAAGGCACGCTGTCACGTGCTGTGCAGGGGTTCTGCCGAAGGACTTGCAAGACCTAAGCCTCGCGGTCGCAGTAGAGGATGAAGAGCGATGGGGCAAGTCGGGTGGCGTTCAAGCACACTAGAGGATGCCACTGAAACTCCAGTATATTACAGGAGGTCAAAGCTAAGGAGCTAAGACGCTACAGGCAGGTCCTTATATACTACAAGGTACCTACTAACTAATCTACTAGATCGGGTTCATGTGGGTCAGGAAGCGCGGAGTACAAGTGGGGCATGCTATAAATAGACATGCTGACTGAACGCTCACTCAGCTGACGTCACCATCAGTCAGCAGTGAGTCATCCGCGTTTCGTCAGCGTCATGGCCTAGGCCCGGTCACGAGTCTCATCACGTGCTCGGTCACGTGACTGCGGAGAACTCGGTCCAAGGGCGAGGCGTCGAAGCCGGTCATCTATGCTCGTCAGTCCCCGCTGCTGCTCGTCGTACCGCACCAAGTTGGCACGGATATCAGCAGACGTCAACAGGGTCGTCGGGGTCGGTTCGCCCGGCCCGGAAGCCGCGGGCTGAGATCGTGACACACGCCTTGTGCACAGTATGCTCGCGCTCATGCTGATGCCTACACATGAGATTGCGGTCATACACAAGGCCGGTGGGCTGCCGCTCACCCGGGACGACTGGGCGTAGCACGTCGACGTGCACTAGCAACACGTAGAGTACATTGGTTAGCTAGTCATAGCAATAATTGAATCACACTAACACACAATGCACTCCCGTTTCAGTGTTGTATTGTATAGATTTAGTAGTTTACATCAAAAACAGCGATTTCTGGCTATTACAGATGAATCCAGGCCCTAAACCAGCCCCAAACTGCGAGAAATCGGGCAACTTTGAGAGGGGTCCAAATTTCTGATAGCAGAGACCTGGACCGGACTAACTACCTAACCCCCGGTGCCGGGTTGCCGGCCTGATACCCCCTTGCTTGCAACCCTGTTGGGGTCTACATGGGATTAGGTTAAAACCGGGTTAATACTTAATTTCGGTCAATATCAACTGCTGCTCAAGGATGAGCATGAAGCCGCAACCCGACTTCCCTTGTTGCGGCTATTCCGGTGGTTGCAGCCGGGTTTTATCTGATTTCAGGAGGTTGCAACCGATTTCGGTACCTTAAAATCTGGTAGAATCCGGGCGGCGGGTTCGTGATGTGCCCCTCACGAGCCTGCTCAAGCCTTCGAAAACACCCAGAGCGTCGTTTCAACACACGTGCAAAACGCTGATGGCCACAGCTCAGCCGTGGCCAAGGCGCCAGAACCCGAGGTCAAAATTCCGGAGCCCCCTGTGCTAATGCCAATGCCTGTGGCTAGAATGACGGAACAGGGGGTCAAGATGCCAGAGGTCGAGCCTCTTGGCTCCAATGAGCATGCGCCAGTCTATGAAAAGTATGGATCCTCAGGTATGTCTCGCTCTCTTGTTCGCCGTCTCTTCGCACCATTTACGACTATTCGGATCCACTTAGCGATACAACCGCACAATACGCCCGGCGCCGAGTCCAACCGAGCAACAACTAACGTCGAGGACCGTGTTCGCGACGCAGCGCCCCGGTTGGATCACGACATGTCCAACTTCGACCATGGTCCGCCTGGCGATTTCGACGACGAGGCGAATGGGCTGTGGAGCTTGTATGGGAAGGAGGCGAAGGCCTACGATGAGGCTATGATCCAGACACGGAAAGGAGACATGGACGGAATCCTTCTCTTCGTACGCCTCCATTTCCCGTATCTCTTCGATCGTCGGACTCACAAGGTGTCACCAGGCTGGCTTGTTCTCTACAGCTCTTACCGCATTTCTCGTCCAGAGCTACTTGAACCTCCAACCAGATCCTGCAAAGGAAACTGCATTCTATGGACAGCAGGCTGTCGTCATGCTCAGTCAGATCTCCCAGCAAATCGCCGCTATCGCGCCTCAGTCTTCTGTCCAACTTACACCCCCCGGACGTTTCCCACCTTCCATCCGTCGTCCTCCGATATCCGAGTCAATGTCTACTGGTTCCTGAGTCTCGTCTTCAGCCTGACCGCAGCCCTTAGTAACCGCGACAATTGTCCAACAATGGGTCCGAGAATACATGCACACCTCTCGGAGATATCACCATCCTCTCAAAAGCGCTCGGATACGTCAATATCTCTTTGAAGGCTCGGAGAGTTGGTATATGCCCATTGTCGCCGACACGGTGCCCGCTCTTGTCCACATCGCGTTGTTTCTATTTTTCCTTGGGCTCGTGGACTTCCTGTTCAACGTCAATACCTCCGTTGCTATCGCGACCGTGGCGCCGATCGCAGTTTGTGCCTTGTTATATCTCTTGACCATCATTGCGCCGGTTGTCAACCCACAATCTCCCTATCAAACCTCCCTTTCCGCCTTTCTGTGGTACATCGTGCAGAAGCTCAGCGCGCAGGTGCTTCGAACATAGACCTACTGCCGAGCGCGGGACCGGGGGCGCGAAGATAGCCGATGGCCGAGCACAGCGGGCGATGGGCGGCTCTGAGGATCGCAAGATGCGCGACGCGCGAGGGATTCGCTGGCTGATCGGGAGCCTTACGGAGGATAGCGAAAACGAGCCGTTCGTCTTGAGCATACCCGGTGCGTTCAAGACGAAATGGGGCCGGGACGTCTTCGTAGCTCTCGAGGCAGAGGGCGCACCCTCAGGTCCTATCGGTTCCGCAAGTCAGGAGAATAGCGGACATATCACCACTCGATCCCTGATACGCATTCCGTCTGTGCCTTCCGACCATCCTCATACCATTCGGCCATCGTTCGCCCAAGCCTTTCATTCTAGCTTTCGTAACCGTCGTGGGCCCAGCCTTCACCAGCAGACGGCCCGTCCCCCTGCACTCCCGCCAGGGCAGCATCACATTCTCAGGGATGTGTGTCGCCGTGTAGGGTGCGTCATTGAAACATACAACACACCACCTGTATCCCTCCCCGAGGATGTGAAGCGCAGGAACCTGGTGGCCGCCATCGATGCAGCAGCATGGCTCGTTTGTTCCACCAACACTCCATTGGAGTGGTTCGGGAGCATCGAGGACCTCTGTGAAGGGTTCAACTACGTTTTCCGGATCGCTATCCTCAACGACAAGAAGGTTCCTGGCTTCGTGGCGGACTACCCGTTGTTCGTACGCTGCGGTTGCCTGGGACTCGTCGCGTTGAAAGAGTCCCTCGGAAGAGCTCCTGCACAAAAGCCAGCCCACGAACTTATCGCGGCATACACCCAGGCGCGCGGCAACGTTGGCAACGACTCTCAAGAGGCAAAGGGCGGATTCGAAGTGGCCTTGGCGAATGCCCAGCGGATCGACATGGCCCTTAACACGGCGTGGGACATCCTGCAGGATCTTCATGAGGCGATCGGCCCCGCCGACGCCAACCTTATAACTGCGCAAACCGCACGGTTGCTCAGGCCCAGAGAATCCTTGATCAGCCAGTTGGAAAGTTTCCAATCCGAAGGCGAACAACTAAGGCACACTCTCGATCAGAGCACGCATGCCTTCAAGGTCATAGTGGCAAGCTTAGCCGAAAACCTGTTCTACAATCTGCCCTTCGGTCGCAACGTTCCGTCCTCATCGCTCCCTTTCTCGAGAATTTTGGAGATTCACGACTGGGGCAAGAAGATCATGTTTTGGCCAAGGTTCATGACTCCCGGGGGAATGGTCAGCGTGTTATCCTCATTTGCCCCCGATTTACGCAAAGCCATGGCTGAACAGCGAGGGCCCCTTGCCCGCCACTTCCGGAAGCCGGTCGCCACCATCTTGCGGGATTTCATCGCCCAGATGGACCCTGTGCTGAACAATCGGCACCTTGTAGAGCAGCAACTTTGGCGTGTACAGGACCTGCACGACGGCGGGCTCGGGTACAGCATCGAGATCTTCTTCGCGCAGGTCATCAGCTTTTCAGGTTATGCTATCAGGGACTCTATGAGCGCTGAACTCCATCAGACGATCTACGTCAACACCTTTGCTGCCATCGTATCCGGTTGGGAGAATTACACCAAGTCTCTGGGGACGCAGCATCTTCTTCTCAATCTCGTCTGCGAGCTCCTTGGGACGCGCGGCGGCTTCCGCGCCCTCGGGGTTTGTCCGAGTTACTTGATTGACGAGTTGCTCGGTTTCGTTGGGGATTATTTCAGGGGAGTGCGTGGCCCGCATATTGATTCCATACTTGAAGAACTCGAGCGATGCGCTCACGACGATTTCCGAAACAAGGCCATGAGGGTGCTCTCGCAGCCATCGTACTCTTGATTCGTGTAAACTTACGTCTTTGAGACCTTTACATCGTCGATTATGTTGGTGTTGATGGCGCGCACCCAACAGGCTTCATAGCATACTACGCTTGCACCATGTATAACATATTCTGTCTCATTATTTGGACGATCATATGCGCCCATTGGGGTATGTAACACGAGCGCCAACGACATGACGCGGGTGTATAAGAGGCGATCGTCCTCGAACTCGAGCTTGGAGCACGGAAGTCTGGAGGCCCCCGGTAAGGTTACTCTGGGGGCGCCCGCGGGCGCGGAGATATATACACGGTACAACAGAAGAGACTCAGCAAATGTTTCCGACCATTCGTGCCTTCTGGGGGACTCTCTTCCGGCTTCTCCGGTTGCTCAGCCTCGCGACGCGCCCGTGCCTGCGCCTCTGCGAGCTCCCGCGCGTGTCGACGCATCGTGAAGATCGAGCTGCGACTGACGCTGCTTCGACGGCTTGCGACCGTCCGCACGGTCTTCCAGCTGTGCGAGTCGGGAGTGCTTGGGCTCGGCGGGGTCGTGATCGAATCAGCTGGTGACCGCGCACGCGACGTCCCAGCGTGGCCCACTCCAGCATGTGATCGAAGTAAGGACAGGGACGCCATGCCGCTCTGGTCGTTTGGTATGTTCGAACGCAGCGCTAAAGATGTTTGAATGAGGACGCTGGTCGAACTAATGTCAGGGGGGGTATGGTGGCCGCCCTCTGATATAGAGCTCGTGTGGTTGTCGTTCGCCTGAGCCACGGGGACCGCGTTGGCTTTTGTAGCAGGACCGTCGTCAGTCCCTACCCAGAGTTCCCAAAGTACCCCGTCGCGGTTCTTGAGCTGCTGTGTGACGTCAATAAGACAATTACTGTCTGCCGTCTCCTTGTCCATCCCTATCCCACGGCCGACGCGGGCGCCGCCGACGTACATGACCGCTTCCCAAGACGTGTTTTCGCCTGGACGGCCATCGAGCTCATGGTACTTGACAATCGGCTTTCCGGAGTAGCAAAGCCGGCAGTATATATCCACAAACTGCCGGATTTGCTCGTATGTCGCGGAGGATCCATCAGGGAGTGTGATCAGCACATTGTTCGACGCTGTCGCCGCCGGAGGCTTAGAAGGTGGTCGTGATGCCTTGGCTCCGTGATTCAGCTGTTTGGGATATGCATCAGAGGTGCAACAGTCAAGAGGCCAACATTACGCACCATTCCAAGCGCAGTGAGTTGATGCAATGCAGATAAAGCAGCCAACTCCTCGGACCTCGTCTTTTCAGACGCATCGCCCACGCCTTGAATGATACCTCCCTCTGAGTACACCTCGATAGACGTTCTGCCAAAGTGAATATAGCATCACCGTAGATGGGATTGAGGCTAGAAACACACCTCCATCCACGCGCACCTCCGATGTCGACTTCCTCGTAGTGATAGCTAAGGACATCACTTCCTCTCCGCTCGAGATACTCCGTCAAGGGTGGCTTCGGATCAAGATGCCAACTGTCCCTCAGGGGAACCTTCTCGAGCGTCGCGTTGATATATTCCGCATCGTAGACGATATCATCTTCGAGTAAGGCGAGGACAGGACTCGATGAACCAGGGTTTGCTACTTTGTCCAAGCGCGTTTCCGAGGATTGCAGATTCGAATGAGGGCGCGGTATGCTGGTCGAGGAAATCGGCGAAGGCGACTCCTCAGGGAGATCGGTTTTCATACGGGGATGTAAAGCTTGTTGAGAACTGCAGAAAGTTCGTGTGAGCGGGCGGGAGCAGAGATCAATGGCGCTACCAACCTGTACTCGGGCTTCAGACTGCCGCCGTAGAAGGCATGAAATGTACACGCGGCGGCGCTAGCCTCCACTAGTGCCGCTCGTGATCAACTGGCTCCGCAAAAGCGGTGTTGTGGGCATTGAAGAGGACCCAAAGGAGGCTAAGGAAGACGTTGAGCGGGATGACGGTGGTGAAGTTATGGAAGGTTGTGGCTCGTCGGTAGGCGAGCCGGATCGCGCGTGTCCACGCGCACGTTGTCCGACTGAGACTGCCATGTGCATATAAACCTTCAACTTGGCACCAGCTTGAATAAGCTGGCACCTCCTCGAATTTGAACGTTGAACCTCAACTGCTACTGGTCATCGACATATTTGCATTGATCGGTACGCGGCGCTGCTTCAGACGAAGCCTGTTCAGTCCCCGGCGGCAGCTGTGCTGCTGTTCCGCTCGTTATCTATCCCGTACATCGCTAATACATTGGCATGAGTCGTCCATGACCCAGTAAACACCGAGGAGGGTCCGAACCGCCAGTAAAGTCTATCGTAAGGCGTGTATGAGTACGCCAGCTATGTAGAATCCGATCCGCTGACACGCCGAAACGGAGGTTGAAGAAACGATATGGGAGGCTTTGGGTTCTTCTGGCACTCTGGGCCTGTCGACAGTCGACCTCGCTCACTGCGTCTTAGATCGGAGCCTTGCGTCGGCGGCGAAATATGTGCTGCAGCAGAAGACATAGGACAGGTAGTGCAGACGGGGCCATACTCGACGCGCGGGTTTCGACTCACGCTGAGTCCTTTCAGATTTTGCTCTTGGGATCTCCGCCGCTTCTTCATAAACTTGAGCCTGAACGTCCTGTCCCGCGCCGTGGGTCAAGCTGTGCCTAGAACTGGCCCTGCTGCGCGCGCTTCCCCCGAATCCCTTTGGCCGCGTGCGGCCATTGTCCTCCTCAGCTGGCGACCCCACTACCTGCGCAGGTTCCCATCCGTTTTTGTCTGGGCTAGGACCGGCGCTGACCGCGGCCCGTGGAACCTTCCCGGAGAGTTTGGACTGCTCGCGGGACCAGCTCACCTCGTCGTGGGCCGGCACCAGGGAGGACGCTTGAGCGTGCTCTCGTGCGTGCCACCGCATCATGAAGATCGAGCCACGGCTTACACTGCTATGTTTGCTCGAGACCGTGCGTACGGTCTTCCAGCTCAGGCTATCGGTTGAACTTGATTGAGGTACAGATGGGACCTGGAGAGGCTGCTGCGCGGACGAGTCTGAGATTTGTCGATTCCAATCGGGATGGCCATGGGACAAGAGTTCACGACCGGCTTCGGCTTCGTTCGCCTGGACAGCTGAAGTGCCGAGCTGCATCTGAGGACTACTAGAAGAGTCGTCTGCCCCAGCGACAGCGGAGGTCCGGAAGGCTTGCCCCTGGTCGGCGTTGTTGCCCTTCCGAGGGCTTCCACTGGCTCTAGGTGCTGCGTCCACTGTTGTATCTCCCGGGCCATCCTTCGTTCGGGGTAGCCAGAGGACTCCATCATGGCTCGTGATTTGTTGCATGACATCATTGAGGCAGCCTTGTTCTGCTATCGCCTTGTTTGACCCTTCCCCACGTCCAACTTGAGCATTGCCAATATACATTATCACCTCCCAAGAAGACCCTATGCAAGGAGGTCCGCTGAGTTGGTAATATTTGAAAATAGGCTTCTCAGAGTGACACACTCTGCAGTACATGTCAATGAATTGTCGGATTTGTTCGTACGTTGCGAAAGAGCCATCGGGAAGAGCGGGGAGTTC
This sequence comes from Gloeopeniophorella convolvens, assembly GCA_022496205.1. NCBI lineage: Eukaryota > Fungi > Basidiomycota > Agaricomycetes > Russulales > Gloeopeniophorella > Gloeopeniophorella convolvens. The sequence goes on along the minus strand of WTXD01000054.1, from coordinate 160,202 downwards.
TGTGCCAGGGGGTGGTATCTCTGATGGGGATGCAAGTATTTGTAATGCCCTTTCTCTGGGGTTCAGCTGTTGAGTTTTGGGAGGATCAATCAGGGAATCCAGGACCGACGCCCATCTCGTCACGCACCATTCCCAGTGTATTGAGCTGGTTCAGTGCAGGGAGGACCAGCGCATCTAACGGCCCTGCTTCCTCGTAAGGATCCGCCACCCCTTGCATAGAATCGCCATCCTCCGCGCGTAGTGCGGCAATTGTTCCAGTGCTAAGCCAGGGACGCTTCAGTTAACGTTTCAATAGTTACAACCTTGTAAAAAGCGTACCTCCGCGGCCCTCGCGGATCCACATCAGCGTCTCCATCGTCACGATATTCAGGAGGACCAGCCTCTTCCCACGAGCGGAGATCTGCCAAGGGAGAGCTTCGACCCTGTCCCTCGTGACACCCTGAGAAAGCCTCTCCTAGTGTTACTGACGCTTTCGAGTATCCCGCATCATTTCCAAGTAACACAAGGACAGGACTCGATGGAGGTACAGGTGAACAAGGTTCCGGGGCCTTGCGTGGGCTCTCGACCAAGTCAGGACGAGAAGCCCTTGAACTGGGGATGAACATGAGAGGCGACGCCTCAAGGCTACTGGAAACCATAGAACTTTGGGTGTCCATGAGGCTACAGGAGGCCCGCGCATTCGCAACGAGGTACTTAAATGGGTATGGGACAGCTTCCACTAGTCACTGAGGACGCATTTCTGGCTCGGGAACTTCGTTGGAGGACACTGCTTTGAGCCCATCGATATCATTGAGACATAAGTGGCTGAGAGACCCATGAAGCGCCATGCCAGCGGGAAATTGGCGAGTCATGCTAACACTGCTTACTACGAAAGCTAGCCTAGTAAAGGTCGAGGCCGTACCAGGGTTTGGGGCCGCGGTCCGCCGTGCCTGGAGAGGCCATGGTTCGGAGAGTGCGGGTAGGAGTTACTGTTATATAAAAATTTTTAGACGGCATTCATAGACTTGGCCTCGAACGTCGAACTCTGCTGCCGGAGGGCATTGGCATGACGATATCGATAGTGAGAGCTTGTGTAGTGACTAGTGACTATAAGTGACTAGCTATACTAAGCTTGTCAAGTGCGGGCCAGAAGCCTTCACGATGACGACAAAAGGTATTTAGTCCCAGGCTCCTAACCAGCCGGCCTTGGGAGTGTCGCTATAGGTCACAGTTCCGGACTTTGAAGTTTTCTCCATGCAAAACATATCATATGTTATGTTTTGTTATGAAAGACATATTAATATGATTTTCTATGCAAAACATACAAAGCAATTTATCTATATAAGTCATCGCCGACGGACTATTCCGAAATACAAACACCGATGAACTCTAAGTTGCGCAACACTCCCAAGGACGGCTGGCACAAAATGTCGGTTCCCACGCCACTTCAAAACAAAGCCAAAGCAATCTCCGGCGACCGTGGACGGATTTGGAGGGGCCTCCGGCGTGAGGTCACGCGACCTCGAGATCATTGAAGCACCGATGCCCTTGTCTCTCATCGTCTCCCTTGCCGTCTTGTAGATGTCTCTCGCACATCCCTAACCCTACGCCCCTTGTCCTGGAAAACCTTACACGCTGCCTCTGCCCTTGGTCTTATCGGCCACATCTTCAGGAAGTCCAGTGTCTGGGCTGGTTGGGCTTGTTGAGCTTGTTGAGCTAGGTCTGGGCCAGAAGCTTGAGGTGGGGTGGTGAAGCTGGTTTGAGACAGCCGGTATCGTGCCCTGTACTGCTTGTTCGCTTAAATATACTTATGTTATCCTTCTAGTCCTAGTGGCAGCTCCTGAAGCTGCTACTAGGCTGCTGTCGCTGTAGCCTCAGGCTCCCTCATGTGCCCGCTGCCGACAGCATTCCCGTGGACGTCGCCGATGTCACGTCGCACGGCGTCACGGCCATTGTTCCCTATCATGGTGGTATCGTACCCAAGCCCGCCCCCATGGCGACCTATTCGCGCCTCATCGCCACGCTTTTCCGCACGCGCTCCTCCCCCGCCGCCACGTGCGCCTGGGACCTCTTCGCGCACATGCGCTACGTCTCGCATCCGGACCCGCATCTCTACACGCAGATGATCTGCGCCTGCACGCTGCCCGCGCCCGCCGAGCCCGAGCGCACCCTCGACCCTCGACCTCTTCACTGAGAAGGCATACGTGCGCAAGACGTTCCGCTTCGTGAAGCAGATGCTCAACGCACGCGGGCACGCGGGGGCCCGCCCCAACGCGCTGGCGTTCCGCGCGGTCCTTGGGAGTGTTGCGCAACTTAAAGTTCATCGGTGTTTCAATCTCGGATCAAGCCGTTCTTTTGTAATAGATTAGATAGCGATGTCAATATAATGATTAGATTGCCATATGTCTCGCATTGTAAAACATTTCGTGGGATTAATTCTCAATTAGGCATGTCGTGTCAATCTCATTGAAGCCTGGAACTGTGATTCATAGCGACACTCCCAAGGCCGGCTGGTTAGGAGCCTGATTTAGTCCTTGTTTGACCCAGTACACTGCACAAACAGTGGCAAACAGTGCCCGGTGCCACACGCCGCATTGCCATGAGGGCTCCGGCTCCAAAGCTCGGCCTGCGCGCTCTTGGCACTGCAGTTACTCAGCAGACCCTGGGCTTCGTCACCAACTTCGGGATGCGCGGTACCGGGACGGTGTCACAATGGAACCATAATGTGAGTAGATGGTAATAGTTGTATCTGGGGTACATATATGGACACGTCTGGGGGTAGAAAGGAGGTTGCCCGAAAACTGGAAACTACCTGGATCATGGAATGGGATGTACTTTACAATCACTCACTTACGCGTGACAATCAGGCTCTGATCCTACTCGCAAGATGCTACATCCTGTCCGGGCTTGAAGAGAACATAGAAGTGACATTGCCGGCCCAAACGACATCCGAAACGGGCTCCGCTTCTCCCCATACAACGCATACGTCGGTACCAACCTGTACAGCTCTGTCGACCTTGACTGCAGCAGGTCCGCCGAAAATGGGCAGGTAGCAGCAGAAAAGGTTAGGTAAAAAGCTTGATTTGCGCTTTGGTTGACCCTCGACTAGCAGGGGTGGAGGAGACCGAGCTGGCCTAGGTATGGGCACGGGCAGATGCGATACATCGTCAGGGGCCCATCGGAGGTACTCTTCGACAGCTTGCGTATGTTGTTGGCGCACCATGGCTTGTTCGCGAGCGTGTCGCCGCATGGTGAAGATCGAGCCCCTGCTGACACTGCTCCGCCGACTGGCAACGGTGCGTACGGTTGTCCAGCTCGAACTAGCGCTAGAGTCGTCTAGGGAAGGGGATTCGAACTGACTGTGCGCGTACTGGCCCGAATGTGATGAGCCAACTGAGACTAATGATGGGGTCGACCTGAGCAAGCTCTCGACGGGGGGCTGGACGGGTGTGCTCGACCGGAGGTTCGTTGGAGTAGTATCATCTTGTTCAGCTGGACCCGAGACTGCTTTATCGTCGGGGTTGGCTGAAGTGCGACAGGCAGGGGTAACTTCGGCGGACTTGTCATGCTGCCGTGAGGCGAATTGTGCCGACGACTTGCTGCGCTTTCTGACGTCAAACTGTTGACAGCAAATGAGATATATGGGCGGATATTTCGATACTGTGACGCACCACGCCTAGCGAATTTAGCTGGTGCAATGCGGACAGGGCAGCGAGCTGTTCAGAGGTAGCTTTCTTGGTGGCATCGCCTGTGCCCGTGATGGTCTGGTCGCCCTCCAGATGCAAGTCGATCGTTGCTCTGCTTATGATGGTCAACAAATCATCCACAAGACGAAAGAGGGCCCATGCGCACCCCCAATTCCTTTGACCCCGCGCGTTCACAGTCTTGGAGCGGTAGACAGGCCGGCCGGACCCTGTCCGTTTCTGATAATTTGAAAGAGGAGACTTCGGATTTGACCTCCAACTTTGCTTCAAAGGCCGCTTCTGAACAACTTTGCTAATGTACTCTTCGTCATAGACGATATCACTCTCCTGAATTGGAGTGGAAGCAGGGATTGGCGAGGTAGCCAACGGGTTAGAGCTCCCAGTTCTGGTGATCGATTCACCACGTGTCCTTTCCAATCGAGACAACAACATGAAGAATGAGAGAGCGCAGGATTCGAGTGATCTGCGGCCAAAACCAGCTAAAGTCGGCTGTTCAGCAGAGGGAGGAATTCACGACACGAATGGACCACTTGGCAGCCGATTAAATTTGCCGTCAGTACGCCAGGTCTTTAGTTACTCAGGTGAAACTCACGACAAGGAACAGATGGGGCGAGTTGTGCAGGTAGATGCGATTGCCGCGTTGGCATCAGGTCGTCGTGGGTCGAAATGTTTAGCCTGGCTGGTGGGAGTAGTGGCCGTTGAAGTTTGTGGGTCAACAGCAAAAGCCGTATCCAAAAAGCACTGCATGAATTAGCCAGCTATCTGCACTTGCAACCGGAAAAAGGAAAAGTATAGACAAGTACGGCTGAGGCGTGCCAGTGGTGTGTTGCTGAGGCAGATAAGGGCACCAATCGGCAGCGTGGCCTCACTGGAGACGCGAGGTGGAAAAACGCGCAAAGCGGCAAACCATTGATCGATGTCCGAGCTTGTCCGAGTCGCATCGACCGGGAGGCACCGAGCGGGGATCGAGTGAGCCTGCCTGTCGGCTCGTTCGAGGAGCGGTTATTTGGACTGACACTGCCAGGCACGAGACCCCAGATATACGAAAGTACTGAGACCTGAGACTACGTCAGATCGTCGATCATCAAGCAACTTCAAGCCCCAAAGGCGAAGGGAGGTGGCAAAATTACATCGAATTACAGTACAGTATTATACATACATTAAGCCATCGTAATATATGCAGTGTAAACATTTGCGGGGTATGTGTCGTGAATGCATGAATGCCCTCAGTCTATGAACAATACGCCTAGGCCTGCTTAAGCGTGTGAGCGAAGTCCCTGGGAACCTTGGATACCTGCTTCGGTGTGCTACAGCTTCCGGGTTTGTCCAGAATCCGCTCGACTACATCGCGGAACGTCTCGCGCACTCCAGCTGCAGTCTTGGCAGACGATTCAACGAATAAGCAACCCATCTTGGCGGCGTAGGCAGCGGCCTCCTCAGTCGATACCTGACGTAAGTGGCACTACAGGTGGTCAACATGACTGCAATCCCTCTTTCAACACGCGGATTACCTTGTCTGACTTGTTGCCCACGATCATCTTCACGGCTGATTCTGGAGCGAACCTGCTCTTCTCTGCAAACCACCATGAAATCGCTTCGAACGTTGCGCGGGTCGTGACGTCATACACTTGACGGAGGGGTGATGTTAGTTTGGTCCGGTGTCTGAGACCCGAGAGCGCGTACCAAGGATGATCCCTTGGGTGCCACGATAGTAGGATGAAGTGATGGCGCGAAGACGTTCGTCCCCAGCGGTGTCCTGAGCAGCAATTTGCAGTCAGTATGTCATCTAAGAAGCATAAGGACTTGTTTGCGTACCCAGATGTTGAGCGTTACTCGCTTTCCCTTTGCATCCATCTTATGCACCTGTGTCGCTCGTGAGTTCAATGTATGTATAAAATACTTCCGTACTCACCCAAGTGTCCACACCGATCGTCGGGCTCGCCTCGTCCTCGGGAAGCCATTGCTGATCCGTGAAGCGAAGCAACAAGCTGCTCTTCCCAACAGATGCCAGTCCTAGGACCAACAACTTCACGTTAACGGGCTCGAGAGGTAGCGTGTAAGTGCGTGCGGGCATGACGAAGGGCGTATGGAGAGGGTGCTGGACGAGTACAGGGAGGCAGGCTTCCGAAGATTCATGAAGTATGCACGCGTCCTATATACACAGAGCACTGCCGGCATGAGACGACTGAGACGCTGGCGTTCGCGCCAAATTATTCCCGAATCGGCGGCACCAGCACAAGATGAAACACAGCAGTAGCTAGCACTCGCTCATGTTACAAGCGGAGTGGGATGTCCCAATATGGACGTGGATGCGGCCTCGGCGCCTATTGCGTCACGGCAGATGCCATGGACCCACAGAAGCCTGACTTTGTCTGGTGAACATGCCCACTCTCGGTACAGATCGTGTCGGACTTTGCAGCGAGGGACGAACCAACGACCGGAAGACCCACAAAAAGGTGCAGGTGGAGGTTCTCGAGCGTCCAGGGGTTTCGAATTGCGGCATGTTGGTCTGCTTGCCGCAGGCGGCGGCATGTACAGAATCCTCTTGATACGCTGCGCCATATGGAGATGCGTTTGAAGTAGCGCTGAAAACATCAGGGAACGATCAATAAGCCTCGACCGTCTGACAAAGTGGAACGAAACATGCCGCCTTCCACAATAATAGCCAAAAGAAGCAGACGCCAACTTCTGGTGAGGGAAGTTTGAGCTCGTAGCTGTAGGTGCCTTCACAAGAAGGACGTCAGGTGATGAAACATCTTCCGTAAAGCATACACGTAGCACGTTTTTACTTTGTGGGGTAGACGAACGATGCTCGACGATCCATTGGAGTACGCCTGGAGCGAAGGCAAGCAGAAAGCGTCAGTGCCGACGTAACTGGTTAGGATGTGTGGTCGTTTAATCACGCCGAGCTTCCGTTCCAGATCCCCAGACCAGAAATCACGAGCGTTTGAATGATCGTGCCCTTTCTACATGCAGTCCAATGATTGACTTGGGATGGACGGCTAGGTGTACGACACAACTGATGCGGCGAGCTCGTCTTATGACCAAGATTACGGACACACGGTCTGTACTAGGCCAGAACTGCGCCAGAGTTCTGCAGGCAAGTTCAAAGTGAGCAGGGAACGTGAGTCAGGTCCGGCAGTGCGCCACCTGGCTGTGTGATGCTTCGACGTGAACGGCTAAAAAGGCATGCAAATCCCACCGGGCGGAAGTACAGCATAGAAACTCGAATAATTGAAGAAGCGGACCTCGTGCTTCCCCGTGCTCACGCTGCACAGAGGAGAGCGATGGAGTCGGCGATGATGTGGCAACCCGCCCATGGTTGCCCTTTACGGGACGGCACTGGAGGCGCTTACATCACATCAACGAAGCCCCTCGAAACAAGTAGTTCCAAGAGCAGAGCCTTGTGATCCCCTCGCAGGGCCGGCCGATGTTTAATTGCCAGAGGGTACGTGCTGCCAGCAGATGGTTCGAACAGGAGGCGAAGGTCAGTGAGGTCCTCAGCTGAAGTACCTAAGGACGTCATACGAGTATCCAGCTGTCGTTTCAAGATGAGTCTCGAAGATCGATGGGCCCCGCCCCCGGTAATACCACAGCGTGGACGTGGGGCTCAGGCGAGCTTTCATGGAGGGACTACTGGCAGTCAAGAACACGTACAAGATGTACTGATTCCTTGTGCCCTTCTGTGACACAACCCTAGCTCGCACTTGACTTCACCGCCAAAACGCAGCCGACAGGAATGTCTCCGGAAGATTACCTAGCGATGGGTTGAAGAGGCTCCAGGGCCGAATGAATCTGAGTTTGGTGAGCAATGGAAATCAAGCGGCAGCTCACTCGGATGATATTCTCTGGCCTCGACTGCGTTGAGGATTCTTGGCCATACAAGCCATGAACTACATTTTCGGGGCCTTTGACGGTATTATATTGTCGTACTCTGGGTTCGATTCACGGAGCGGTGGAGGCTATGATGGCGGCGGCCGAGCGGGGTAACACTGATTGCTCAGCGGTCAGCGGTCACTGCAATTTCAGAACTCCACGTGGCTATTACGTCAGACTCGACTCGTGGTGGCGTGGCGCTGGACCATGACCAACTGCTGACTCTCGACTACTTACTTACCAGTAAAGACGGCCTGCCGAGCCAGGCCGAGCCCGCTCCCAGCTCAAGGTCCTACTATCTGTGCTTCCTTGGCTACAATTCAACATCGCGCACAATCCTGCGCGGGTGTATTACGGTCATGTAAGTAAGTACTATTGCTACTAGTTGGTGTCTAAGGTATGTAAGTATGCGCGAGGGGAGTTCGTGTAATGCGTACAGTAATAAACAAAGAGAGGCGAAAAATGAAGGAATGCAGACCATGCCGGATGGATCAATGCGCCTCGGATATCATGCGGCGCGGGTGGGAACAAAGAATGCGGACATAGAAGTGGGTTGATATGAAGGTGACTCCACAATGCGCTCGACGACGTCGCGGAAGATTTCTCGCACACCGACAGCTGTTTTTGCTGATGCCTCCACAAACAGACATCCCATGCGAGCCGCATATGCGGCAGCCTCCTCTGTCGAAACTTGTCGTGCGTATCTCTGCAGTACGTCAATACTCGTGAGCAGCGAAGCGAGTGGACGAGGGACTACCTTATCCGCCTTGTTCCCAACAATAATCTTTATCGCGGACTCTGGGGCGCATTTGCTGCGTTCGGCGAACCACCACCCGATCGCGTCAAACGATTCTCGATTCGAGACGTCGTAGACTGGATGTATTTGCGTACATCAGCTCCAATCCCAATCCTGAACGTATCAAATGTCACAAACCTAGGATGACTGCTTGTGTGCCACGATAGTAGGACGAAGTGATCGCGCGGAAGCGTTCTTCTCCGGCAGTGTCCTATTATACGTAAGTTAGCATGAGAGGACCATCACCGACCGAAGCCACACGCACCCAGATGCTTAAATTCACATGCTTCCCTTTCACATCCAGCTTGTGGCTCTGTGGGGGCCTCGAATGAGTCTAAGCCAGGAACAGGGACAGGGTCATTCAGTACTCACCCAATTATCAACGCCGATTGTTGGTCGTGCTTCACTCTCAGGCAACCATTGTTGATCCGTGAAGCGAAGCAATAAGCTGCTCTTGCCTACGGACGCGATACCAAGAATAAGCAGCTTTACATGGTGCGTTTCGGGCTGTTTCAAGAAGGGGCGAGTTGGCATAGTGGGTTGCGGGGGGGAGAAAAGAGAAAGTGGTAACGTAGAGAATGTCAAGTGGCTGGAGATGTACCCAGAGGGTAGCTGAAAGGTAAGGAGAGTTGTACCGTTGAAATGGGCTTAGGGAGTTGGTCTTGAAAGAAAACTGAAGATCGCTTAAGTACTCCGAGCTGAAAGCACATGGAAAGGGCCCAAAGGCGTCGATCTGCGTGCTGAAACAGTCATGAGTCAAGCAACAGGTTACAGCCCCAGTGATCGAGTTAGGCGCCAACAACACCATAAAACGCAGATGCTCGGAGTTTGCTTCTAGATGTGGGTGACAGCGGGGAGTACCAGAGCTTGCGAGTAGTTTTTCTTACGCCTTGAGGCAATGACCTTGTACAGCCCCATCCATAAGCGAGCGGAATGTGGTTCAGCACAGGCGTAAAGCTTTCGCTGTGACGCTTCATGCTATGTTGGCGCTCGAAGCCTTTTGGGGGAGGGGGGCGTATCAATGCATGACTAACCTGTGATATCAAATGGTCCAATCTTGTGCACCCTTCAAGGAGATAATTACCCTGAAATGTGCTGGGCCATCCGAAGCTACTGGCAGAGGAGATGTTGGGATAGGAAGAAGTGAGCACGGCGCTGTTTCATTCGAAAGGCACGGCAACTTCCGCACAAGACGGGAAGTATTCTGATCACGTGTCCAGATCGACGGCGACCGCCGCTGCACCATGTTAGAAGACGTCCATGTTCCACCTTCATGCATCATGCCTAGCTGTATATCTTGCTCACTGAAGCCATTGTGCACGCGTACTGTATGGCGTTCTCCCGACTTCCACCCGGCAAAACCCTTGTCCGAGGAAAGCAGCAGGAGAACGTCCAACGTTCACTCCGCGTGACTTTTTGGTGCCACAGTTCTGGCCCCGAGCCGCCACCCGCGCACCGCCAGGGAGTTCCGTGAACGCTAATTAGCTCGGAATGACGTGGGTCCCCCTGGTGAGCGATCGCCGGGAGTGAGTTGTGGGTCCACGAGTCGAGTGCCTTCGGACGAGAACAAACGCAAACGAGAAGGGATTGACGCGGTTGCCCTTGCAGTTACATGTCGGGAAGTTTGGCGACTGCGTCAAACAAGTAACTCGAGGCCGATACGCCGATCCGTCTTCCCACATTGGCTCGCGAAGTTACGAACTTTACTGGCATTGGCGCTACGAATTGAAAAGTGAGTCTGGAGGCACCTCGACGCTCGCAAATCATCGATGGGCCGGCTACTGCCAGGGCCCAGGGAGACAGCCTGGATCGCGTCTTCATTCTTCCATCGGTCTTTCGTGTGCTGACAAACCAGTTCTTTCCAGGTTGTTCTTGAACCTGTCGCAGTCCTACTCAAACTCACTCAAAGCCCAAGGCTCGCGGCTTGCAGGCTCCGATGGAGATAGCTCCCGGGTGATCGATGAACCCAGGAAGAAGCTGATCGAGGTAGCATTCTCAGCGACCGTGTCGAATATGTCGAATAGGCGAACCTCTGCTAAGCCTAGACAAGGCTGAACGGGCGTCCCGAAATGCTACTTACTAACGTTCGGCTCAGGGCCACCGCTATGATACATAAATGCCCTGACTTCAATCGCTGGGGTCACATTGTGGTCGGGGCGTTCAGCCGTGCGCGTGCAAGGTGTCTTCAAGACGACAATGTGTAGCAATGTTACCGGAAACACGATATATATGCAAGACATGGGATCCCGAACTCTATGCAATCGTCGTCGGTGGGTTCGGGATGGGGACATCGGCCCCGCCTCTTGCCCGGTGCAACGGGAACGTTGCGTCGCATGGGTAAGATATTACCTGTGATAATCTCGAGATGTCGTCTCATGCGACTGATGAATCCACCGCGTCTGGTCGAAGGTCGCATGGAGGCCACATACGCATTTTCCCTGCTGGTTTCCGTAAATGTTGAATGAGTTCGACCCTCGAAACTACCATTCTCGAGCGTCTCGCGATCATCGAGGAAGCGGGCCCAGGTATGATCCCTGACCCCGCTCGGTGCCTGGAATATGGCCAGTGCGTCGGCAGAGTAAGGAGATGGGTATGATTCCTCCGAGGGAGATGGGAATGGGATATAATCGCCCACGAAGGTCTGACGGCTACTGAGTGAACTGTCAGAGCTCCTGCTCGTTCCATCGTAGCAACTCGATGTCGATGGCAGTGTGTGCTTGACCTCGGTGACGACGGATTTCGACATGGAACCCCGACCAGTCGTATGACTTCTGGTGAGTTTATGCTGTTGATGGGACGAGATGACCGGTTCCGTAAATTAATCGAAGAGGAGTGCCGGGACGGCGATACCAAGGCCGTGCAGTGTGAAGAACATGATGGTGGATTCTTGGCGCTTTCACTGTCGGGCTTCAAAGTCCTTGGAAACGGCATCCCCTCGTTTGGGGTAACACTGCCCCGCCAACCGGGAACTGTGCGTAGGGAGTCCAGGGACGATAGGCTACGCGCGCTTGTTCCAAGTAATCCCATAAGGTGAGACCGTAGAGTGGGATTGGAGCGGGAAGGACGTGGCCCGTCCTCAACGGGTGTTGGAGGCGGGAGCCTGAGCTCGTTTTTGTGGCCAGAATTTGGGTTGTGAGGCATGGGGATGGATGGTCCGTCCCGAATTACGATAGCGTCTGCATGTGTGATTGAGCAAACCGCACCATGACCGGTGCCTTCTGTACCACATACCAGGATTATTCAGGGCATGCTCGACCTGACCTGTCCATCCCGCGGCATTCAAATCGCAGCTTGTGCTGGTCCAGGTATACAAACTGCTTGGATCGTGACGACTCGTTATCATCGAGGAGAGGGCCTGTTCCATTGGTAATCGTCTCAGAACGTGCGAGGTCGTGGGGGCGTGAAAGAGAGGAGACGCGTCATTTTAGAGAGCTATTTTCGTGATTATGGAAGAAGGGAACAACCTGCGCCAAAATTTAGACCATGCCTAGTCCGATAATTGACGCTCGGCTAGCGAACGCTTTAATCGCCGATGAGTACAGTGGTGGCTCATGAGTGCCACCGCCGACTGCTCGCCCCATCTGTATGGTGCTCGATCATGCTTACCCTCAAGGAGCACTCCTGGGCACTAGCCCGCAGGGTGGGCTGATGAACTGCAGGAATATCCAAACACTTACTCTGGCAGTGTTCCTATGAAGACGCCGAAGCGTGACAACCAGAGTGCTGCCACGGCGTTAGAGTGGCATTGGCTACAAGCAATTGAAGCTGCGCACGCTCGCCGAATAACGCACTGGGTTCAGAAGCGAATCACAGCCAGATACATCAGAGGACTTCCCTTCCCCGGGGTGTTTGTACGCAAGTACCCACCATGGCTAGTGGGATTAAATCCCGACCTTTGCGGTGACGATGGCGACGTACGAGGTGCAGAAGTCGAAAGTTGAAACTACCTAGGTGTCTTGAATCATGATTCACGATTGGTAAGGCTACACCAACTTGAAGTGAGACACTGTACCAGTGTGACCAAACGTATGAGCTGTTGACAAATGCTGTACTGCGCATTGATCGGGTGGAGCGTCAGCCCGTCAGCCGTGGAGTTCTGAAGGTCGAACTTGGTACTTACAGTACTACTGGCAATCTCCATGCTCGCGGACCCGCTCCGGAGGCGGGTCAACTTGCCTGAACGGTATCCGAGTTGCCACCAGAGTTTGCTTCTGGCCGGTCTGGGTCGCTTGCAGAGATCGTGATCGAGATCTAGCGAATAGGCCTGGAAGCCGACCTGGGCCGGCGCGGAACCGGCGCATCCGGAATGCGCGCGGGACCGAGGCGACTCCGAATGGCACACTGACCTGCTTAGCGCTTAGTAGTAGGCCGCAACTTCGTCAACAATGGCATCCCTGGAATCCGAGTCGTCTTTGTTTCTCATCGTCTCCATCGAGTCGCTATCTAGGAGGCGCATTTTTCTGGTATGAGTGGCTAGGTGCCGGGTGGTGTCTGGTCTCCGACGTCGGGTACAACACCCTACCTCTGCGGCTCTCTCTCCTTATTGCCTTATCGTATTCTTGTCAATGCTCAGAAGTGGATCGTTGAACCTTCTCGATGGTAGAAATAGTGGCAGCATTAGGAGCCACAGTGATTACCCACACCAAACACATACACTCCAAGAACAAATGCATGTTCTCGCCGGACAGCCTGAGGTTGAAGGATCGATCACGGTTGCGGGCGATCACCAGGTCGATGCGGGCTATCTCACACGTGCTATTGGAGGTGCGTTCGGTGAGCATAACCTCCCCCACTGCCTGCCAATATAGTTTCACCGATCTATGACTTTGGACAGATCATAATGGCACTGCTAGTCTCGGCTTGGTCTCGGCATGCATCGTTGCTTACGCGCAAAGGCACCAGGCGTGGTATCGGTAAGTAGAGGGAGGCTCGCCGTGCCGTCATAGTTCATCTAGACTGGAAAGTTGCCTCAAGTTCAACATCCGCACCAACAGTCCATAATCACATTATACGTTTTACACTGATTAGCCCACCAGAGACTCCCTCGGAGCTACGACTCCTCATTCAGTACTCCCGTGCAACCTCTTGGTTCAGTCGACCTTGCCCCCCACAAATGTGCATTGGTATTGTGCCACGTTACCGCTTCCGTGTGGTGGGAGTGTGAGTCGAATCCGAAGATCGGCGCATGCCGTGGCTGCCGTGGCACAGCGTGGCACCAGCGGCGGCCGGCCACTGGCGTTCTGTGGTGCTATCCAGTGCTATACCCGTGAAATAAATGATACAACAAATGATGGCATGGATCGCGTCATACAGTGTTTGGCGTAGGAGGACTCCCCAAGGGGATTGGGTGTGGGGTGGTGAACTACGCAATGTTTCCAAGATGACTTCAGGGTCTTGAAGTGAGAAGGGCGAGGTTATTTTCTGTAAGCCTCCAGCTGCGCCCCACTGACAAGACTTGTCCAGAATGCGTTCCAGTTACGTAATGCATGGTTGCCTGGCAACGTGCAAGCTTCGGAGTCCGAGTCGGCCCCGGCCGGTCTCTCTGTTTCTTGCGCATGTTTACGAGCGTCACCGACGCCTCTTGAAGCTGGCGACTCCATGCTCCATCATCACCCCCACGCGGCCCTGCTTCAATATTCCTCAGCATCACTACGAGAATTGAGTATGGCTCTCCAAATTGCGCGCCGCTTCATCTTCGTGCTGCAACCCTCGACTCCTGGGGCTGGTGGGGCCTCCCATACTCAAGGGCTCCGCGTGTGAAGTTGTATCGCTTCCAGCTCATCTACACTCAGGTTCTTGCTTAGAGCTGCAGCACACTTCGACGACAACTCACCTCCTTGCTTGGGTGACAAGTCTTTCGAACGCATTGGGTCGGACTCAGAGAAAAACCATCGTGGATCACCCTAGCTCGGACGAACCTCGACGCTAAGCGGGTTCCATGGACATACTCCTCTCGAAGAATTCGATGCGCTTCTACCGCCCGTTGCTGCTTCGAATTCTTGAGCTGATGAAAGTCCGTGGCTATTTTTGTACTTGCTCTGTGTCCGCTCCAGTGGTGCTTGGATGCAGTGGAGGCCCAATCTTTCTTTGGACCCATTGCTCTAGGCACTTATGGGGCGATCGTCGGTGCCGAACTGTCAACGATGAATGGATGCAACATTCCAATCGTACTGTTCTCATTGTTATTTCCTGTCCGTGTCGATACATGAGAACTCGCGTTGTGAACTGCAGGCTTCACTCTGTGACGAATTCTCGTTTCGTCTCTGCCCGAATGTACCTCTACCAGTAATACTCAGCGCAACAGCGCTCAGCCCCACCCATGACGAACTTCGTGAAGTCATTATATTTATGAGAATCGCTTCGAAATTTCTCAACTGACCTGTGGAAACGCCATCGGAGCTCGAGATATTGCCTGTCTGTTACTACACAGTCTTAGTCGCCCTGCGCATCATATGACTTATATCTCCACGGTTTCAAACGCATAAAAGGACTGTTTGGTCTCCAAGTCCTATCATCGAACGGCTTGCGTGCTCCCACTTCTACAACCATCGCCACTCTTCTCTCGCTACTGGCAGATCACGACCATGTTCTCTCTCGCTAAGATCGCTACCTTTTCTCTCCTAGCGCTGGGGACCTTTACTTCTGCGGTCCCAGTTGAGGAACGTGCGGAGGAACGGGCTGTACAAGCTCGTCAGACCGACGAGACCTCCACCGTCGCCTCTATTCTTAATGACCTTGCTTCAACCATCACTCCTATCGCTGCACAGTTTGGTAGGTACATGTTGACGCGTGTGGTGAAAGTCACGTTCGACTTACATATCATACTCTTCGCAGCGTCTTTGGATGCATCGTCCGCCACCGCCGACAATATCAGTCCCATCGTCAGCAACCTTGTGTCTGAGATCTCGGCTTCCACTGCCAAGATTCAAGCTTTGCCATCTGGGACGAGCACCACAGCCGACACCCTCCAACCTCTCGCCAATGTTTTCCAGGTCAGTTGAATTTCTCTGGAGCGAGTGCGGTGTCTGATCAAGAGATGATCAGGCTGCTTTGACTCCAGCTGGTTCCCTCCTCTCGGCTCCTGGCATCGATACCTCCGTGGTCTCTGCTGCGTTCTCTCCACTCGGGTAAGCTCCTGCTCCAAGCCTGGTGACACATGCGGCGCCTATTGACTGGCGGTTTCCAACAGCACTGCGCTCGGAAATCTTCTAAACGAAGTGGTCAATCTCGTCGCCGAGTTGCTTGTCGTCGTGAAGCAGACGCTCGATACCCTGCTGAACGGTCTTGTCAAGGTACTTGATGGCCTAAACTTCAACTCCATTCTCGGTAGCCTTGGGCTCTAATTCGCTCACCGTTACGTTGACTCTTTCGTGAATACACCGCTTAAAGGACAGATTGAATCCCTATTGCTATCATAGCTATCATACGGACTAGTACTATCGAACTACAACTCAAACGATGCTCTCGCCCGGGAGGACAATTGCCTGTATTTTTGATAGTGTTTCTGTATTACCGAATCCAATAACGAACATATTGTTTTCTCCCCATTTTTCCTCACTGCAGCTACGACTTCGAGGTGAGCCAGATAAGAGGTTGTGAAGAAACTCATCGGGACGGCCCGAGCCGACTCCACGGTGAGATCTGAGGAAGATCGTTGGGAAACAGGTCGGGAATTACTCGTCGATGGCATCCCAGGGGTGATGAATGGCCAGCGAGATGCCGGGAGTGCCCGCCCCTTGGCCCGTGCCTTTGGATGTTATCAACCACTTGTGGCAGAGCTGGCGCTATGGGCACCTCTGATGCCCTCAGAGGCGATAGAACTCCCAGAACCAACTTCAGCTATACTTTCATCCGCGGCGATGGGCTTCTGCGGTCCGCGCTCAGCCATGTTGCCGCCAGCCTTCGAGAATCGGGCCTCGTGTTGTCGCGGTGGACAGCTAATGTGGTCGGCACGAGGTTGCAGAGCGGGTTCGATCGAGCAGAGCGTTTACAGGGAATAGGGTCTGGAACGGATGGCGAATCTTCGTACAGAAGTACCGAACGGGTCCCCAGTTCCGTCACTAGAGTGGGCCAAATTAGGCCCTGTGGCATAGGCTGCATTTGCTCGCGCTGCCGCGCGCTGAGTGGTCGTGGTACGTGTGGTCAGTGCACGCTAGACTCATGCCGTAGTGCCTCGACGGCGTCACGCAGCGAGGCGATCCGTTCCGATCGGGAGGGTCGAGTCGACGTCATGATTTTGAAGTATGCATAGTTCTGGAGTGTTGGAAATGAAGGACCTGCATGCCTTTGTGGCTGCGTTCGGAAATGTTGACGTGCGCACTGGGAAAGGCCGACGCTGTTCCCAGTCAACTTGATAAGCGCGACGTGGTATCCGAGATGCCGGTGGTGTTCAGTGTTACGGCATGCGGCACGTGCCCAGCACCAGTCCAATGCTAACTGGGCCGGCGAGTGACCAGGTTGGCACACTGGCAGCGGGCATAACTGAAACCACGCGTAACTTGGGAGCCGTATTCAATGGGGGCACAATTGGCCGTGAAGGTACGATTGAAAGTGACAGATAAGAAAATCGTCTGGGCACCAGGAGCAAATCGTCCACGGTACATACTTCACTAACAACACGAGCAGAAAATCTTTTTTAAAAGGGTCCAACATTTGGTCCAACACATGCACCCTCCTTCGTTAGTGTGTGTGCTTTCTGGTTCATCTCGACCCAAGGAAGGGTTATAAATGCTGCTTCGTTGGCTACGCGAGGGGTGATGGAAAGAGACTTGCGCATCTGGGCCCTCAGTACGAGACGGGCCGGGGAGGGGCGGAGCTGAGTGTTCATAGGGATGTGGTGGCGGGCCGAGTGTGCGAGGTTGTGGACTCGGAGTGGTCATCCGTGCGACAACCTACAGTCAACCACGGTCTGAGCTAGTCTCACTCGCAAGTATTGGATAATTTACCTGTGTATCAACTACAACGGTCCCGTTTCTGAAGCTGGGATCTGATGACGCCGCTGCGTCTTCGACTTGTGCTGGCGCTGGCTCAGCAGGCTGGGGAGTTGCCGCAGGGACTCCGGTTCCGTCTCTGGGAGTGTCGTCCTGGTTCAAGACGTCGGTAAGCCAGTAAGTATTGATTATCAAGGGCAGATATGAAGGCTCACTATTTGGGTATCCGAGAGATCGACTGGTGCTGTAATTCCTGACCATTGCGGCACCCCTCTGTGGAGTGCATCGGTGGGGAGCGGACTGTCTACTGGAAGACTTGGGCTTGAGTCGTCCGGAGCTGCCACCTGGTGAACTGGTACCAGTGACTCCGTGGATGTTCCGTCACTCGAAGGCGCATGGGAAACGTTCGCAGGCGTCCCGCTACTCGATATACCACTGGTAGGTATCTCTTCAACTATAGGGGTTGGTTCAGGAGGAACCGTGGACACGGCACTGATAGGTGGTGTAGGTTGTGGGCCGACGGGGGCCAGGGTGTCATGAGCGCCTTCGCGCGTGTCCTGTGAGCCCGAGGGCTCGGCGTCCCATAGTTCGGGGCCGAATACGCCGAAAGAATTGGGTCGCACTGGCAGGCCATTGTGAGCGGGTTGTGCGTCTACAATGTCTTGCAACTCCTGTTGAGGTGCTTCTGCGGGTGAAGCCAACCGATGCGAATTGCCTGAGGAAGTAGTGGAAGTGGATAGGGATGGAGCACCCGGCAGTGAGCTTGGCAGTTCAACGTGAGACATGGGGGACTGAAGCTGAAGTACTAAGTAGACGAACCTCTCATAATGGCGATTTATATAGGATTCAATAGCCCTCTCCAACCCTTCCATGTATGCTCATCGTTGAGCTATCACAACGTAAAGCCGATGGATGCTGTGCGAGTTCTTCACGTTGCTAGGACACTTCTGGTACAATCTCAGAGACTCGATAGAGTGACAAATGGGCGTAACATAGTTCGCTAAAAGTGGGGGACATCCTTTTCACAATCCGGGGCTGTCAAGGGAGGGCAGAGAAGAACGACCGCACACGCAAGGGATCGAAATGAGACAGCGCACCCTGCTTATACGCGCGTCCGGAATTAAGGGCGAACGTTCAAGTAGGGAGGCTACGAGTCCGAGGGTCGCAAGCCCGGTGAACGTTGAACGCACGAGGCCAAATGACTCAGACGAAGCTCGCTCTTTTCTTGCATAACACGTGCAAACAGCCAATGGCAGCTCCTGATGCATGATGCGGTGTCGTGGGCACTGCCTTGTCAATATGCAACAGCTTTCTGTCGTGCAGTCCCTAAGGCCAGCTAGGGCCCAACCAACTTCAGAGAATTCATGCGCAGAATACCGAGCTACTCACAATTAATGAAATCTGTCGGCACTTAAACTTCTGGCAGTCTTCGCTACCGATTCCGGTGACAAATTTCTGACCTTGCACAGCACAAGGATGGCCTTTGTGGCTATGTTCGTAGGCATTTACGTGCCATTCCCGTTGGAAGAACGTACCTACCTACACATAACACAGGGTGTAAGCATGTTTCATTGGCGGCATAGCCCAAGCCTATTCACATGTGATGTGGCCCGCCGGCGCTGCACTTCTGGCGTCTGATAAGTACCCGCACTTCTCTAGTTGCTCTGCGGAAAACCTGCAACACAATGTGGTTTCCAGCAGGCGTGCACCACTTGGATCAGAAGTAGAGTAGGGAACGGTTACCTCCGGGACCGATCACCAAGGACCACCATGCACTGCCTTTCATCCCTTCGCAAGGGCCCACCCGCCCCCACTTCGATGCAAAAAAACTGCGATTTTCCACAACTCGTGATGATGAACAATAATGTTATATCAGTAACCGCACATGCATTGCACCCATCATGACATAACGACAACAACAAACAACGATGATGAATAATCTATAAATATATGAGCTTCGTGTAGATTGCGTGACAATCCGAACCAAGAGATTGAATGCCTGATAGATTGTGCTTTCAAGATTTTTTTTCGTCCACATGGGTGCTCCTCATTGTCGCGTCGCCAGTGCAGAGAGCAGTATATCAAAGTCCAGTTTCGCAGCTGTCACAAATGTGCGTCGTCAGCTCTCGCCTCCACAGGGTGGACCGGTGAACGGACCTTTCAGTACAAGTGTTGTGAAGATGCGCGAAAGCTCCGGGCGCTCCGTCTCGAGACGACGCAACGCCTCAGCACGAAGGTGCCACAACACCGCGGGGCTCTCTGCGGTGACGGTGGAATTGCGTGGGAGCCCCGCGAGCCCAGAGAGCTCGCCCGAAAGCGTGCCGGGAACCATGCTCTCCTCGACCATGGGCCCGTGCGCCGTAAAGCGGTACGTCGCGCGCAGCACGCCAGCGCCGACGACGCACAGTCCGTCCGCGGATTCGCCTTGCTGCCAAAGGACGTGGCCGACGGGTACAGCCTCGCGTTCGAAGTACGGGGCAAGCTCGGCGAGCTGCGCGCGGTCGGCGGCGTAAGGTAAGAAGGCTTGCTCGAGCGCTACGAGAGCCTCGCTCAGCGGCACAGCTGGCGCACCCGCTTTAGGCGTGCTTCCGCCAGTCGGAGAGCGATCTGTGACAAATCATGAGGCTTGATACACCTGTGGGTTGAAAGGGCGTACCGCGAGCCATGGTGCGATAACCCGCGTCCCGCAGCTGCGCCCGTCGTGGCGAATGCGGCAATGAGTCGTGTAGGTCCATACGCACGCTGTCCGAGCGACCAGGAAGCACTATGCGAGACAGATCAGCTATCCTGACAGACCATCCTTTGCTTGAGACACCCACTGATCGGTTTGGCCTCTGCACTGACGGAATCGAACCACGCGCGTAGATACGCATTCTCAGTCCCTGTCGTACATCCGTCTGATCAGCACCTACGTTATACGCCACGCTTAGTCATAACTCACATTCCATCGCATGGTTGTACGTCGCGAACAGCTCAACGTCGGGCAAGTCAAACAAGCCGACGCTGTTCAGCGCCCGGAGCACCGGCCCGTCGCGTGCGCCACAGAACACCAATACGATCCGCCGCCCAGCGAGCAGGCGCTGTACGCGGACGAACGCCTCTGCGGCGGAGAGATCAACGCCAAGCACGAGCGCGAAATCGAGCACGAGAAAGCGCATCGGCGCACGCGTCCACGCAGGCTCCGCGACGAGCTCGCGGATCGTCTCCTCGACATGGTGATCGTGCCGAAGAAGAGGAAGCCCT
Source organism: Gloeopeniophorella convolvens (assembly GCA_022496205.1). Classification (NCBI taxonomy): domain Eukaryota; kingdom Fungi; phylum Basidiomycota; class Agaricomycetes; order Russulales; genus Gloeopeniophorella; species Gloeopeniophorella convolvens. The sequence goes on along the minus strand of WTXD01000054.1, from coordinate 139,674 downwards.
GCAGGTGCAGCACTGTCGTTTGTCGCGAGACTTCACGGAGGTATTCGCGATGAGCGCTCGGCCGGCGCACAGTCGACAGCGTGGTTTCTCCGGTGTGTACTGCGCGGATGCTACGCCGCTGCGAGTTCTGCACGACGAAAAAGATGCCTGTCAATTAGCAGCATCAGCACATGTATGCAGTAGAATATCACTGATTGCTTACAGCTGACGATGATCCCAAACAAAACGCCAATGACGAAGTCCCAAACGGTCATTGCGATCATGATGCTGACGATCGTGATATACTCTAGCCTGCTGACACGATGTCTTGTGTCCCAAAGGCCTCCTTGACGAGATCGATGCCTAGCACGAAAATGAGCGCGCCAACGACCATGACCGCTGCCATCGCAAGTCAACGTCTACCATCGTGCTCGAAGCCGGGAGGAAGAAGCTTACGGATGTATGCAATAGGGCCCGTTCCTGCAAGTAAAAGAGCGAAGGTTGCGCCGGCTAGCATGAACCCGGATATTCTTGTGGTGCCCCCGACACGGTAGAATCTGAAGAATAATCATCGGTAAGGTGACGGAACGATCGAAGTTATGAGCGCCATACAGGAGGGTGTTCACGTAGACAAGGTAATTGGGCACCGTTCCGACAAGACCAGCCAGGAAATTTGAATACCCATGAGCGACAAGCTCCTTGTTCGTGTCGACATCCGAATCGAGAGACACAGCTACGCGTTAAAAGCATTCAACGTGCCACCCCCTCGCACGTACGTTGGAAAGCACTCACCGAGTGCCGGGACGTTGAGTGGGGGATGTAGGATATTGAAGAAAAGCAATGCGAACTGTGTCGGGAGTGTTGCCCACAGCGGGCCCCACTGAGTCTTCGAAAAGCCTACAACGCGTCCCCATTAGAAGCAAACATTGATAGCTAAGGTGGGGCCGATGACGCACTGAAGTAAGTGTAGAAATTGTACCATTTTTCTTCGCTCTGCGCGACTTCGAAGAGCCAACCCGTTTTCCGTAGCATGCCCAGGTCGAGCCCTGTGCTCAACACGATGATATAAAATACAACAGGGATAACCAAAAAATCTGTGCCACGCTACTTAAACTCAAGCGCTCCCAAAGTATGAAATGATTGCATACAGATGGGTAAGATGAGTTGGTGGTGCCAGCGTGCGGTGATGACCCTCAAAAGCGCCGCGAGGGCAAATGCAGGGGTCCATAGCGCGAGATTTGTTCCACGGAGGAAGAAGCGGAGCGTAACGAGCGAAAGGGAGAATTCGTCGTCCGGTAGGCGCGTGGACACGTTGAGACCAGTGATGATGAGAAAGACCCCGACACCACCGATGCAGCCAACAAGGATATGCCGCGGAAAAAACCCGATGAGCGAGCCGAGACGGAAGAAGCCGAGGAGGAAGAATGTTAGGCCTGAACAAAGAATGGCATCATGTGATGATGATTATGATGGCGAGGCATGGTGGATGCGGTGAGGAGCAGATAGATGTAAGACTCGCGCGTGTTAGTCGGTGATGACGCGCATGACGCACCGGTCAATAAACTTGAAAATGCGAACGCAACGAGCGTGGTCGCAACGATCTCTTGAGGTCTGTCTTCGCCGATCTCCTCGGCTATGTGGGTTGCCAGTATATGAAAGAAAGGCTACAAGAACAGCATTCCTGAGCATACACGCAGGTCGTCGAATTATTATGACGTACGTACCACCACCTCAATCATCATACTCCCATTGGCACCCGCAAAGCCAGACGCTCCAGCGGAGTAAATAAGTTGTGCTACCACCGTGCTGCCAACGGTGGCCGTGTAAGCAACCCAGCGCGGAGTGAGGATCGCCGACTTACGAGACGAAAAACATAGAAACTCCCATCGCGCCGAGGTCAGCGAACGCGCCAGTGGCAGGGAACATGATCATGCCATCTGTGCGCCATGTGCGAGTCAGTGAGATCTCACTCGCAACGAGCATACACGCCGTAGAGTGCAGGATGCATGAATGACGTACAAGATACGCCATCGAGCACGTTAAGCAACGCTCCGAGGATAACAGCTGGCACGGCATGGCTGGCCTCTGACAAAGTGCACTTGGCATGGGCCATCCACTTATGCGGTGTGTAGTGCGTCGCGTGAGCCGGGTGCGGCAGGAGTGGTGTATGCTCCGTTAGCGACTGAGGCGGCGATGGTGAGCGCTGGGGTGGTGACGTGCATTGGCGAAGTCGTTCTTCCTCTTGTTGTCCACGTAGTGGCTGGGGCACAACAGGGGTACGAGCCTCTCCCTCGTCGTCAGCAGGTGCCTGTGAGGGACTGCGGCTGCCATGGCGCGCCATGAGGATGGTAAGGTTCGACTGAGCAGGGTGGTGCGACAACGGTCGTGCGTCCATGGTAGTTGTCGACTCCGTCAGAGCAATCTCAGACGACGATGGAGTACCCGCACGCTCGCGGGCTGTTCCAGAGCGAGCGAGGGTACGGATTCCGAAGGAGTTGGAAAGATGAATGCGGGAGTACCTGCCTCTACGCTGCGCATCATGACGGCATCCGAGTTGGGCATGAAAGGAGTGAGCAGATGTTCACGCGTGCTGCTGGAGAAGGAGGGGCGGGAGAACGAGACAGGGACACCTGAAAGTTGCATTGTGTGGGCTCGAATATCATTCTGTGAGCGGGGGACGGCGAGGGTCCCCGAGGCGGCGCTCGAGAAATTTGCGTGAGAGGGGACGACACTACGGGGTTGAAGGAGGCTGAAGTTTTAAGGGATGGACAGAGGGCGGGAAACGCGGTGGGGATTCATAGATGGAAATGTATGGACGAGCCGCAGGCGCGGAAGAAGATCAGATGGACTTATGGGCGTGGCGAGGTAAAATGCACGCACCCAGCCCGTGAAAGGGGCGAACCATTGTGATGAGGGGCTGGCGTCATGCGACGTTGGATGTCGCGAGGAGAGGCGTCATGTTCGCGTGCTGCATTCGCATCTTCGTTCAACGGCACAAAGGTGTGGCCGTCAGAGGATGCCTCGCTGGCGATAGATGGCGGCATGTTGCGTCGAAAGCGCGGTCGTCACCGTCGCTGATGGCGGCGAAGAGGAGACCTGGCGTTATCTGGAGCCATTCTCGATCCTCCCCGACGCGGCGGCGATAGGGTCTTTGGCGACGGTTAAAATTCCATTCCCAAATTGAAACTTCGGCACGGCGTTTGCCGGGTTCCGCCCATCCCCGTCCTCGCCGTCCGCCGACGCGCCGCTCGACACGCTTGCCACGGTTCCCCGCCACAACCATGTCCAACACCATCGCCCTGTACGCGTCATCTGCTCGAAATCTGCGACAGCAGCACACTCATACAACTCTCGTAGCTACCCCCTTTCGAACTTCACTTTCAGGTGCGCGTCCAGAAGATATTCCGATGTCCCTTTGGCTTCCTCTTCTTTTACGTCCTTGGTAAACGACAAACGCACCTGACCCGCATACACGACCCACAGTACCAAGGAGGCGCAACCCGAGGAAGACCCATCCGTCTCGGCGCGTCTTCAGCGTCTCCAAAACAACTATGAGGACTTCGGCATGCGCCGCACTGTTGAGGGCATCCTCGTCGTGCATGACCACGGACACCCGCATATACTCATGCTTCAAATTGCCAATGCATTCTTCAAGCTGTATGCCATCGTATCGAATGTCGTCGTTTGTCCTTCTGACCCCGCCCAACTTCAGGCCAGGTGATTACCTCAAGCCAGGTGAAGATGAACTTGAAGGCCTCAAACGTCGTCTCGACGAGCGTCTAGCACCACCGAGCGAGTCTCGGCAGTTCAACGCATCCCACGGCATCGACAACGATTGGGAAATTGGAGATTGTCTCGCCCAATGGTGGCGTCCCAACTTTGAGACCTTCATGGTGCGTCTCAATCATTCTTCTCCCAATGCGGCGTATTCATTTTGCATGCAGTACCCTTTCGTCCCAGCACACATCACCAAACCTAAAGAATGCAAGAAGCTCTTCCTTGTGCAGATGCCCGAGCGCAGTCCGTTTCCCTTTTAGACTACCCGCACGTCCACGGGGTATACTCACATGCCTCACTACAACAGAGGTGCTTGCCGTCCCCAAAAACATGAAGCTCCTTGCTATTCCACTTTTTGAGCTCTACGACAACGCCGCCAGGTATACTCCAGCCTTACATTTTTCGTCCGTGCCACTGAGACGCCCATGTATGTAGGTATGGCCCACAACTTTCGGCAATCCCGCACCTCCTCTCTCGGTACGTTTCACGTGCCTTCTTGCGCCACTGCTCATGTCCTCCTTCTGTACTTCCTGCACTATTTAGGTACAACTTCATATACCAGTAACTCACTGTCTCTGTCGCACGCCACTCAAAAGGAACTTCTCTACCGCCGGCATAATCGTCGAGCAGCATGAGGACCTTCCCTGGACGCTCCATCTCGGTGCTCACTTTGAACTTGTCTGTTCTCGCCTTGCGCTCTCTCGCGTCCTCCGTATATCGCTGCACCGTGTAATTTGTAACGCCTATAATGTGAGACTGACGTTTCTGCAAGCTTTCCTCACCTATGTCTGGCAAGGCAAATAACGATGTAACAAGCCTTGCCTGGTTAGACGCGCACTTCTGTGGTGTTTACATGCCTGTCAGAAGTAGCCCGTGGCTGATTCACTACACCGAGATCCACCGTTTGCAGGTTCGGATCGAAGTGCTTTATGGTTCCGGGCGCAAATCGCTCCGCACGCAACCTTCCAGTCTTAAACCAGCAGATGTTCTTACGAGGGTTCGGCATTGGATACATGCGCTACTGGTATATCGCATGCTCTGCACCGTGACGTTACTTTCATCGTAGCAAGGGATTCCGTAACTGTTCAAGCGTTTGCACGGACTTGCGTCTCGCGACATGAAGCTGATAGCTTTCTGTGAGAGCCCAATTCTCTCTCTGCACCCCACCATAGCTGTAGATCTCTTACCCAGAGGAATATCAACCCTGCCAAGTGTAAATGAGGAGGCCCCATCAATGAGCCAACAAAGTGAGCGCGCCTTTTGGCTTATGCGTCCCTGAATTGCTTTCTGACAGGTCGCTAGAATGTCTGATATGACGTTCTAGATAGGCGTCACTGTGCGTCCTCGAGCGCTTCACGACATGTGAGCGTTTTTAATCGAGTATGATGTCTTGAATAGCCCAGTCCTTGAAATGAACTATTATCGGAGCACAACAACGGCCTGAATGCACCGAATAGACGCATCGAGCGCGAAAGACCCTCATCGTCACCCCCTTACTGCTGATGTGCCCTTGCACGTCCAGGCTCCATCCAATACGCCTAGATACGACACAAAGGGAAATCCTTCGTAACCAAACGACAAGCATCACATGGATTCCCTACCCGGGTTTCGCGGTATTCTCGTAGCGCGCAGTGTACATCCAAGCATTCGAGCACCTCAACCGATGACATAAAGCGTTGTGGTACTCACGTGCCAGGGCCGCCGAACGGCCGGCAGGCTTCAGCACTCACACGCCGACATACGTGTAGCTGCCAAAGGGACCGATCAGATGCGCCCTAACAGTAGAAGCTCAGCGGGCGCGCGCGCTATGCAGCGCCGGTTTACTCGCTGCGGACGTGCTGTAACGTGGAGCTAGGCAACACTTACGCGCGTCGGCCAGACCGTCTCGCGACAGTGTTCGGTGGTTGTAGAACAAGGGCTGTGTGAGTACGCTTCATTTTGTGAGCATATGGTAACTGTTTATCTAAGCACACCTGATAGGGTCATGTTGGTGTGCGTTGAAAGTGCGCATGAATAGACGCCCCACCCCAACAATCCAATGGCTGCCGCTGCCCGGCACTGCTGATTCGGGTGGTCACAGTCACGTGAGCTTATTGGTCTTGCTGTATACTCTACCATCCCAACCCCGCGGGTCACTGATACTGGCATAATTCTGCGGCGTCAAGTAAAGCAAGCGCATGACACTTTATCAAGCGCGCGCTGATTGGGTCAACTTTGTCCGCCCACACCGGCGCGCCGTTTATTACGAGTGGGCGAGAGAGTTCGAGGTACCAAATATTCACGTAAGACATCAACGCATCACTGGCGCGGGCCCAAGGCGGTAGAAGAAGCTTGACACTGTTGCAATGTTCGATTGTCTTGGCTTCGGTATGCACAATTGGTTTTACGCAGAGGCGGTTTCCTCACCATGCGATGATAGAGAGCTGCGAGATTTGCGTGGACAACCTACAATAGCTCGTCCCAGGACGTCCTTTTCCAGCTAACGGAGCAGGATCCTAGCCATTTGTGGATTTTATGGTCACCTGTTACGCGACCACCTCGCCATCCTGATGGCCCGGCACATGAACGGTGCATCTAGGGTTCAATATTCGGACCGCCATGCGAACGTACTACTCTCTCCCTGTGACAACCGCTGAAGCGACACCACGATTCCACGGAGGACAGTCATCGTCACACGGCGCGAGGCCAGATCAGTGTCCCCATCACCAGACCTCGTATTGCAGTGGGAGTTTCCAGTTGCTTCTATTGTCACGATCCTTACAGAGCCCTGGGATTCTGCAATTCTCAGACGTACGATCCCTGCATCCGCGTGATTCTCTGCTTCTCGTTTCTATCAGCTTCTGCACACAATCTTCTCACGGCCATCACCGACATGCACAACAAACTATCATTCATCATGCGCGACGGGTCGATGATCTGCCGTCTCACGCTGAGTCCTTCCCCTATCTTTCGGAACAAACATAGTGATGACCCTGCTCAGTCCCTGTATTACCCTCCATCCAGTCACTTTTCACGGAGGCAACAGCAACCACAGAATAATGACATATGGCGAGAAAGTCTTGATTGTGACAGGCCTGCATCTGACGAACACGGCAGAATTGCGCCCGAGATGATGTCACAATTCAAAAATACCGACATTCTGGCGGCTCTTCGCTGCTGTCTTCATTCCAGATCGCGACTTTTCTGGTTATTAGTCCCCGTTGACAGCTTCCCGTCACTGAGTACCCTCTACCAGTTCCGAAGGGTGCGTCCCCGACGAAGCTGCCAACCTACCTACGTATGTGAGACAAGGTTCGCCATGCTCGTTCATGGCCTTGCTTGTCGGATACGCAGCCCGTACAGGGTATACGAGCATTCCGAGTAGTACGACCTCGGGTTCCGATTCACGTTATTTACCTTCCACTGTATAGAAGTTGTCTTTCGGGTCAGTAGCTATCAACTCCCTCAAAGTCTGGCGCTCAAGACGCTTCACCTGCTAGGCCTCGACAAGTGCTCCGATGCGGAAGTCGAGCTTGTCCATGAGTTGAAGGTGCGATTGGGATCGACCAAGCGGACACAAGTCTCCGTAGAACGAGTTTACCAGAGCACACAGGCGTGGGCGCCCCGGGTGCGTGGTTTACAATGCGTGAAAGCGCTTCGCTCATGTCATCTGCGGGTCAGATGCTGTGCTCCTGCTCAAGCTGTGTAGAAGGCATCCTTGCTCACCCGGCGGCGATCGTACTTTGTTCCAAACTTAGGTAAGTCGCCGCGTGGCTAGGCATGAGTTAACCGTGCTGGGATAATTGAACACCGCTGTTAACGTACCTTGGAATCTAGTGTCTCGATCTCGACGCTCCCGGGTCTTCGTGAAGCTCGGTCACTGGCCATAAGCTTAGTCATTGGCTATATTGAGCTGTCGTTGTACTCTACATTCGAGGACTGCAACAATGACTAGGGGCTGAGAGACGTAATTATCCTCAAGATACTCGGATCACCGGACACAATCTGCGGGAATACTGAGACAACACCACCCTCGTTGACTAGCTTCTAATTACTCAACTTATCTTGAAGAGTTTCTTGACCACACCAATATCACCTGCAAGCAATTGATTGGGCCCTTTCCTGTTGGGCAGAGCATCATCCGTGTTGTAACGGGGACAGGACAGTAGGCACATGCCACGCGGATGACCATTCCCACCGAATGGGAACGATAGTTGCCTGCCGACGTTCATGTCATGGCATTGGCATTTCTTTCGTACCGCAACCTCTCGTTTATGTTGGGATTACCTCATATCAGTGTGTTCTCATCTCCTCATCTTACGTCCACCTACGGGCTAACTTGAGTATCTAAGATCGAACGGTTCATTCATGCTCTCTTTTGCGACAGCACCCTGAAGCCCCATGTTGGCACTCACAGAGCCTGCACTGGTGGGCACCAAGAGCAACTCCACATCGAAGACGACGACGCAGGCGGGCCTTTGGTATTATCACCAAAGTATAGTTGGTGAATGCCATTAGCATATCCTCTCTCCCTCTTCTACCTAGCCCCTCAGCTGCGTCCGCGAGCAAACTCCGATAATTACCGACTGGCCCTGCCTCGTCAGCCTCGTCATCCGATGCGGACGCGTCAAATGCGCGGAGGCGAGTCGTTGCCTTGTGCAGAGACGAGACTCGGACTTCACCGTCCACTGGATCCCTTGCGCCTGTAATGAGCTCAGGGTCCGGGTATTTAAAGCAGTCCGCGGAAGATGTCCACTTCTCCAAGGGATTCTTCAGTTGTTCACGCACGCTCTCCTGGTCTTCTTCAGTTCTGCTGAACGTATTCTCGCGTATCCATGACTTCTCTCACTTCTCTTCCCCAATCTACGCATCTCGCCGTAGGGCCGGTCTGTACTGCCTCAGAGCCTCCTGAGGCAATGCATGTCAAGCTCCTCCTTCTCGGCGTCGCATCTGTCGGAAAGACGAGCTTGATGGTGCGCTTTGCTAGTCATGCATGGCTCCCAGAAAGCGAGGCGCGACCAACTATCGGGGTAGATACATGGGTAATTGATTCATTCTACCTTCCTCGGCTCAATCTCACCCAGACGTCGTTAGACCCACAAGCTGTCTGTACACGGAAAACGTGTAAATTTGAGCATTTGGGTATGCTTTTCCTTCGACTCAAAATCAAGCGCTTACTTTCGAGCGTCTAGGACACAGCTGGCGAGGAACGCTTCCGCGCTATCACATCGTCTTACTATCGCGGAACTCGGGGCATCATACTTGGTTTGTTCCCTATATCTCCGGATCATCTAGCACACGACTTACACATCCGACACGAATATATAGTATACGACATCTGCAATCGCGCATCGTTCGATGCCGTGCGTTGGTGGTTCGCAGAGCGCAGCAGCAACGTTCCAGACTCCATTGTAAAGATCATAGTCGGAAACAAAGTGGACAAGGTGCTATCGCTCTTCTGCATCGCGACCCGCCCAATTGTTGATAACAGATCATAGGAATATGCACGACAAGTCCCGACAGATGAAGCTGCGGCGTTTGCCGCGCAGATGGGATGTTTGTTTGTGGAGGCTTCAGCGAAGACAGCTGTTGGTATGCGGGAGATTTTTCGCGATACGATCGAACGCATCGTAGACCCTGCCTCGCTTGTATTGAGCCAGGGCTGTCCGTGTCCTGCTATATCCCCCTGTATACGGGACGTCTGCAAGGCAGCGGCCCTTCGTTTCATATCTGCCGTAATGTAACTATCATCGAATGCGAGACATTCATGATGAGATGGCTCAAGCGGGCACGCGGCACATGCTACTCACCGTAAACGCACCTGGTGCCCGTGGATTGAACATACAGTACTCTTTTTCTTCTCGACTCACAACTCACTGCGCACGCCCGGTGACGTCAGTCGGGGACTTCTATGCCCCTCGGCCATCCCTCAGCCCGGTATGCCAAATCTACGCCCAAGTCTGGTGCTGGGAGATACCCGCTCGCACGTGCCATCAATGGACAGAGCCTTGAGGTCGAGGGTGCGGCGGCGGCGGCGACGGACCGCGACGGCTTTCCCGGAGTCGGGGTAGGCTAATCGGTAATATCGATGATGTAATCCAGTGGCGGGTGGCTACGGCAACAGCTCCGTCAGCCGAGTTATTATTTCACCATTGCCACTACGAGCGGGGGAGACTAAGTACCCCGGGGCGCTGTGGGACATGACTGAATCTCCACCTTCCCCATCGACCGGTCAGATCGTTTTGTTGTAGCATGCATAACTGCCCGCCCACGGCATCAATCGGGAATTCTGGCCATGGGTTCCCAACTTCTCAACGGGTGGCCCACTCGGTGATTCTCGGGCTTGGAGCTTGAAGCTTGAAGCTTGACCTTCGAGGCGGCATCCAATCATATCCACACCCACATCCACGATTTGAACCAATGGATCTCTGGTGTCAACCCGCTTGCACTGTGGCATGGCGCATGCTGGCTGTGCGAGTGTCAGGCTGCCATGGACCCCGGGCCCTTCGCATTGTGACTCGTGGCGGGGGTGTGATCGCACTCGGTCTCGTCCAACCCGCTTTCTTGGTGCTTTGACATGATCGTGGTGTCTTATCGTGTCAATGCGCAGACTTTTCCCTTGAATATATGTATGGCACTGCGGCACGTCTGTCTCAGACTCATGCAGTTGGTGCAAAAAGCGACATACACGTCTCACCACACGGGCGCGAGAGATTTTGTGGAAAGCCCAACACCCAAGGCATATAAACCGACCTTCTCTTCGCCGAAGCCTCATACTCACCAAGCATGCAGACCACTCCTTCTCGACCCCAACCCACGGATGTCCTCACGGACATCCTGGCTTACGGCTACATCGCCCAGACATTCTACCCTTCTGTAGCGGAACGCTACTTCGCCCGGCTTCTCAGGGCCCCGCCGAACGTTTCTCCAATGGACTATTACGGCATAAAGTATCTGGTGAAAGGGTGGTTTGTTACAACCAACGTGCAGTCCCTGCCTGTGTTGTCTCCAATGCTTTGCCAGCCGCAGGGCATACAACGGGCGCTGGATCTCCATATTGGAAGTGGGCCGCAGGAACTCGGAACCATCGTGCGTCAGAAGCTCTTCGATCCCACTTCCAATCCTATCTGGCATGCGCAAAACATCGCCAATGCCATCCTCGCATTTCCTGTGTATTTCCAAGACCGAGGTCAGAGACTTGGCTTCAGCGTGTCAGACGCGTTAGGAGGAACCGAGCGCAACAACTACCTGCGCCTTAGGGGAAGCGCAGGTGCACAATTCATCGTAATGCATCTCTACATATCGGTAAGTGCACATGATCGTGACAACAAGAGCGCAGTCGTTTGACATGTTCCACAGTGGCCAGGATACCCGGCTTGGGTCACTAGAATGGATATTCCCGCAATCGGACACGGCACGTTCCCCTCCACCGTACCACACCAGGTCGCGCAAGCCGTCGACAAGTTCCTGGAGGTGTGTATGGTCACTCCGAGTTAGTCGTACATGGGTCATTGAACCTGTCTTTTCAGTTGTCATACGGCCGAACCCCAGAGGATGGTGAAGAAATGTGGACAATCGGCCCTGGTGCCATCACACGGGATGACGTCAGGGTAGTCGGGATCATCAATGTTGCGCTGGGCCATTGGCAGCCGATTATTCAGCTGTCGCGGTCAGTCCTCCTGCCCCCAGTGCGAAAGCGATGAAAGGTGCGCTTCCATCTCGCCGTGGTGGCGTAGCTCTGATGTAACTAGAAGCACGATCCAAGGCGAAGGTTCGCAGCTTCCCTCCGCAATGCACACCGTGATTTCCGCTGGTAGCTCAAGGCGGTTTATTCACTGAGGTGTAGCTCCCTGTAGAGTACATTACTCGCAGACTGAATATGTAGCGAGATACCGAGGAGATCTAGAGAATGAGAATGATACATGAACCAGCTACATGGTCTACTGTCGCCTAGTTCTGACCCAGAGTACCGATCCGGCGCGTTGGTGGCGTTTGCGGAGTAGGGAGATGGGTTTGAGTTGGGCGCACTCAGGCCCACGTGGCCCATGAGGGTAGCTGTTCCAGTGCCCTATCCCAGACAGTATTGACGATGGTTTCCTATATTAGCCAACGTCAGGTACAACAGCGGGGTAGAAGGGAGCGAAAGGGCGTACCGCCTGCTTCAGGATCTCGGCCGTATCTGCACCCTTGAAGAAGACAGCCGACACGAGAGCGCCCATCGCGCCAAGCAGAGTAACCGCCAGAGCAATCGCGCCGCGCGGCCGCCGCGCATGGCTGCGGCGCCACGCCTCCGCGCCGGGACCCGCGACCTCGTAGTCCTCCCAGCGCACCTTGCGAAGCCACCAGCGCAGCAGCACGAGCGGGCCGGGGAAGGTGCTAAAGATGCGCCCGCGCGAGCCGACGCGGTACCACGACGCGCACTGCGTCCACACCGAATTCTCGAGGCGTGCCTGCAGCATGTCGTTGTACTTCTCCGTCGCGGCGACCGTTGGCGCGACGCTCGTGAGCGCGCCGGAGCGCAGCGGGTCGAGGAGCTGGAGCAGGTGTGGGATCTGCGACTCCTCAGAGTAGATCACGGACGTGTGGCCTGTCGTCGTGTTCGGTCCTGCACCCATGGTATACGTGTCAGTTGCGAAACACGTGAGTCAGAGTTTCGACGCGCCTTGCATCATGAAGAAGTTTGGGAAGCCGGGCACGGTGCTCCCCAAGTATGCCATCGGCCCGCCATGCGCATCATTGTACTCTTTCAGCGTGCCATTCGGACCACGCACATCCAGTGGGTAGTTGTCCTGTTGATTAAACACCAGTCAGTATCAGCATCCCGCTGCTCAGACGTAGGCGGCACGCACCGTGACGAAGCCAGTGCCATAGATGATAACGTCCAAGGGAACTTTCTCGCCTTGATCAAAGCGGTGCTCGTCAGACCTACATAGTAAGGGTTGAAAAAGCCCGTACCCGTCACCAACACCGCGCCGTCTGGCTCAACGTGGTCGATGTGGTCGAAGGTAAGGCGCACATTCTCCCGATGCAACGCCTCCAGATACCCTTGGTCGCGCACAACACGCCTACATCCCAGCGCTATACGTATGGCTCAGCAAGACAACGACCCTGACGTAAAGAGCCAGCGCACGATAGTTGGGGATTATGACATCGTGATACTTGGCGGGCGCCACCTTCTTCGCGTATTTCTCGCACGACTGGCGAATGAATATCAACGGAGGTGAGTCCATGCATGCCTCTCACGTACATATGACCATAGCTTTCCGAGGAAACTATTCTTTCCTCCGAATATGATGTAAGCTGAGTCGTCCTGTGGATCGCGTTAACCCCCAGTTGCGAGTAGAGCAACCCCATGAGGCCCACCCTGGCCGCGATCTTATAACGGTACAGGCGCTGCACAAGCGGAAAGCGCGCGAAAATCCATTTGGTGGTCTCACGGTATGGAATGAATGGCTGTAGAGGATGCAGCATCAAACACAGCACACGTTGGCAAACGTGGGATTTACCGACGGCACATACCACATCGGTGTGCGAGCAAAGTTGACGACACTTGTGGTGGGATCATTGGAGATGATCGGTATGAACTGACATCTGGTGGAATGCCCTCTTGGTCAGAATCCATGGTCGCTAGGCCGGAGACGCCGGTAATTACTCACGCCGAACTCCCATTTCCAAGCACGCCGACACGTTTCCCGTGGAGGTCGATGTCTTTGCGCCAGCGCGCTGAATGGAACGTATCGCCTTTGAATGAGTCGATGCCTTGCACCGTCGGGAAGCGCGGCACGACAAGAATGCCGATGGCAGACACGACGGCAGTCGCCCGAGACTGCTGCGTCTCGCCCGTGCGCACGTCACGCGTCTCGATCCGCCATACGTTAGCCTCCGGGTCCCACTCGAGGTTGTCGACAGACGTGTGAAATTTGCAGTAGGAGCGCAAACCATACTTGTCTGTAACGCCCTGCAGGTATTCGAGTATCTCGGGTTGCAAGGCGTGCGAGCGTTTCCAGTCTGGCTTCGGATCCGAGGCTAACGAGTAGTTGTGAATGGGCACGTCCGAAGCGCAGCCCTATAGGAGAGATCAAGTAATCGTACAGTGAGATGTGCGAACACTACGCACAGGATATACGTTGTCCTGTCGGTCAGGAGATAAGCGTGAGAACCATAGGAAACGGGGGAGTTCAGAGAACAACCCGCAACGATAGCAGACGCACCCGCCAGGTGCCGCCAATGTCGGAGGCACGCTCATATATCTGCATGAATATGGATATCTGAATCAACGACTCGACTCGGTTCTGCGGGCCTGCTCACCACAAAGTCCTCTAATCCCCATTTCGTCTTGAGGGCGATGGCAGCGAGCAGACCTCCGATGCTTGAGTAGTGGAACTCAGGCCTCGCAAACACGTCGAACCTGGTGGTGTAACGTACCCTGAACCAATGATAACGACGTTGAATTCGTGGTTCGACTTTGGAGCCATGGCCAAGAGATGGTGGTGGGAGAGAAAAGGTTGGAACCCACAGCCTTATCAAGAGTCTGCGCGTTGTAAAACATAACCGGAGAGGCTTGGATCTACGTAAGGAGTAGCTGCGGATCAGATGAGGCTCCTGTGGACTGCAGAAGGCAGGTTGGAGCGTCTTCTGATAGAAGACCGCGCTGCGCTGTCCGAAGCAGACAACTGACGCGCATTTGACCAAACATTCCACGGCCTCGAAAGTGGTGTCATATGATATTATTGAGCGGTCGACTGCTGGGCGTCTGCTTGAGGGCGGTTTCAACCGGTCGAGTCGCCGGGCCGCATATATTGCTGCTTCTTTCGAACTTCGTGACTGGACCGTAGATCGGAACGTCTGCAGAATCCGCATCTTTGCCACTGGTAACTTTCTGACGTTACCACCCCCCTCATCGCACGAGATAGCGCAGGCATATCAGAGAAGCACCGAAGACTCGTGATTGAGTTGAACAAGCATAAGCACGGGGAGAATGACCCAGACCCAGAGAAACCCAGTAGTAGCCCGAGGCTGAAGCGAGCGGCTGCGCGGAGGTCGGGATGTGGGGCTGTCAACGGTAGCATTGAAGAAGCGGAGCGAGCTGAACGATTCGGTATGCCGCGATAGGTGGTCCGTGACGCTGGCCTCAGAGGGCGCGGCGGGTAAGTGCCTAAGTAAGTACCGGGTATAGGGTATGGCAGCTGCCAGTACGGAGACAGCCGGGAGCGCCTTGAAAGCGCCCGCGCGGTATGATCATGCGCCCGGATTCTGCCGGTGCCAGCCATCCACATTCGAAATACTGTCAACTTCCGCGTCAATTTCCCAGACAACCCTGATTAACAATCCCCCCCTCCAGTATCCTCATCGCGCACCGCCTAGCGACCACCGTCTGTACGTGGTCGCCATTCTCCAAACGCTGCCTGAGCTATGCGAGCGAATATCCCGGAAACGAAGCCCCCGACACGCAACACAAGGCTCGTCGGCCAGACGAGGGGTGGTGTCAACAGCGCTTGAAAGTCCTAGGCCGACATCCCGTCATTATATCACAAAATTCCCGTCACTGAGCTCAGACGTACGTCAGGATGATAGAAATCCTCTTGGAATACGATGTAGTATCGACCTCCTTCTTCTCGAAGCGTGAGACGCGTCAGAAGCCTATCAGGAACAACCTTAGCGGTACAGTCGAACTGCCAGGCGGACACGGACCGCGTTTTAGCAGGAGGGAACGGTGAGAATCTGATATGGAAAACCTGGGAAATGTTGAGGAATAGTTGTTGCTTTGCAGCATCGTATGCTATCCAGGTGTGCGTCAAGTCGTGTATACGAGACTGGAAAAGCTGACGTACTGATATCATCTACAGACAAGTCGATGCGTGGCGACATGATGCGATACCACCTATTGAGTCTTCAACATGGTGTTCACAGGGCACGCAACGCGAACGTACTGGAAGATAGCGAGCACGGCATCGCGCGAGTTGTGCGCCGGTTCTACACTGCAGAGCGGGTGGCGGAACCCTGCGTCGCTGGTGAAGTACCTGCCAGTTTCCTTCTCGTTAGCGCGGGGACTACCCGTAGAGATGTGTGACAACACCTCTGGAATGCAGACCGTTGGTCGTCGGGGGTTGCCGACGTGGTCAATCGCTGCACGACCTTCTCGATTTCTTTCTCTGGGTTATTCATGGAGCCAGTGAATGAGTTGTTCTGGGTGTTGGGATTGAGGTAACGTATGACAGTGGCTTCAGCCCATAAGAGGGTCGGAGGAGCGGGCGTGTCTTCTCGTGTCTTTCATGTGATTGAGAGCGCTCCATGACGTCACGCGAACGTCGTCGCTCTCATGCCCGCCTTCAAGTCGAGTATAAGAACTGACGCGACAGCAGCTCCGCACAGACCAACCAGAATCACATCCTAGGAGCTCCGTCACAATGTCACCCGCGCTGAAGGCTGCTGCTCTCAATGTCCTCGTGTATCGCGACTACATCATACAAAAGATCCAACAACGCGATTTGTTCGGTCTCCTGAGTCCTTGGCCAATATTTCACGCCGTGCTCAACTTCGTCTATATTGCTATTCAACTCGTAATCATCCGACTATTTAAGCCGGTGCATTCCTATCATATTTCGCTTCTCTGCAGTTTACCAACGTTGTCGCAGACACCCCCCAAAAGCGAGCGACTGAATAAGCCGTCTGGCAGAATTGCAGTCATCGGTGCGTCTACATCGCGTAGCCAGTTCTACTGAAAATCAACTATACCACCGCTTCAGGGGCCGGCCTCACAGGTATATCTTCAGCAGCGCATTGCGTCTCCCATAACTTTGAAGTCGTTATATACGATGGTGCGTTGCGACTGTTGATGACTTACGTACGTAAGTACGTGAAATGACATCACTTGCTATTATAGAACACGATTCTGTCGGCGGCATATGGGCTAACGTGAACAAGACATCATCCCTCCAACTCAACTCTTTGCTCTACCGCTTTCATCCCGGTGTTCTCTGGTCGCGCGGCTTCCCCTACAGGGATGAAATTTTGTCAGAGATCCGAAGAATTTGGAGAGAATACAAGCTTGAGCCACGTACGCGCCTCAACGTAGGTCTAATCCGTGTTAACAGACACCATGTACATCAACTCACGGTAATCATCCCATCTCTGTGCAGACACCGGTGACATCCGTGCGTCGCGTTGAAGGTTACTCATCTCCGGGTGCAAAATGGGTTGTCAACGACGGTGCTGACGGCGAGTTTGACGCCGTTATTGTCACGATTGGCACATGCGGGGAGCCTCAAATGGTCGGATTTCCTGGAATGCCGGGATCTCTGAAGAACCAAGAAAAGAAGGAATCGAGTCAACACGCTGAGGTGCATCTCACTGGTCCTTCTGTCAACGGCCCTTCATATTCGGAGGTCGCCAAAGGGTCTCACACAGTTGACCCGCATGAACCTAACGCACCATCCTATGCGGCCGTCGCTTCCGGAGACGAGCCGGCCACAGTTCCTGTTCAAGTTCCTGAGGTTGAGAGTCATGATGACGACGACGACACCGCCTCCACCGCGAGTACCCGAAAAGAGTCCCACGACACTCAGACCGCGAAAAAGGAAGACGACCCTGTGTTTCATGGTGCAGTCCTGCATTCATCAGAACTTGACGATGCAGACCTTGATGGAAAAACTGTGCTCGTCATCGGGAGTGGTGCGAGTGGCGTGGAGGCCGTAGAAACCGCACTCTCTTGCGGGGCTAAGCATGCCGTCATTGTTTCGAGAGATGACAAGGTATGTCTTCCTCTTCTGATCATGCTCAGCAGACGATAAACGCGGAAATAGTGGATTATCCCCAGAAATATCCTCCTAGATACGCTGATTTCCGCACAACCCTTCGGGCGTGAAATGCCTCTCAGGTATGAAATTCTGTCTTGCATTCTCTCCCTCAGACTCAAATTGGTCCCTTTATCAGCTTTCTTTGGGAGAAACTGGTTGTTCTTCTCCAATATCGCGGCGTCGAGGCTCTAATTCCCGAGAAGGGGATCTACGAGTCGACGCCAGTGGTCAACGACGACTTTCTGAATCACGTGCGCGCGAAGAAGTGCTCATACATCCACGCAACTACCAAACGACTCACTGAGAACGGTATCCTTCTCAATCGCAAAGAGACACCCGACGAGGATGAGGAAGTCAAAGGAGACGTCGTCGTCCTTGCTACTGGCTTCAAGAAGCCAAGCGTCGATTTTTTGCCAAAGGATTTGTTCCCAGAGAATTACGAGCGGCCGAATCTTTACCTGCAGAATTTCTCGACGGAAGACTGGGGCATCCTCTGCACGAACTCAGCGTACCTCAATGCGTTTGGTACGTTCCTCCTCCTCGACGGTATTTTTGTCCCCTGACGAGCGTTCTGCGTCGCCACAGGTACTGTGTAAGTCGTCCTGCCTGTTATACGAAGCTCCACACCGGAAATACTGATTGGCTGTCATGGACGTCTTATAGGGGGCACTTGTAAGCCATTATTGCTTTCCAGCGACCATCTTTACTAACATCAATATGCGCTCACAGCCATATTGGAATTTACACTCGCATTCTCCTGCTGCTGCTCCTTGACCAGAGCGCACGACCAGAGCAAAAAGACATGAAGCTCTGGGTCGATGCGGTGCGGTTCATGAAGCGCGGAGCGCGTGGTGGCGCTCTAGGCTTCTTCACATACATGGAACTCGGTACTTTTCGCACAATTCTGCCTTCGCTGCGCCACTGACACGGCCGTGCAGTGGTTTGGGTCGTCATGTTCCATGTGTTCAGGTTGGATCGGATCCGGTGGATCTTGTTTACCATGCAGGGCTGGGGCGTAGGTATCAAGAAGTAGGTGAGGGAACGTTACTCGTGACTACTTCATAATTTTGTTCTTGTTTCGAGTCAAATGCCCAGGATGTACGTTTAGTTCCTGATCAATTTCCCAATGTGATAGATTGCTGCACCACGACGTGAATCGCCACGACAGTGATGTTTTACGTCCTTTCACACATCAAATTTTGTTGCACGCCTTCCCTTCTTGAAACCGCGCTGCGCGTTTAATCTGGCTCCTGTCATATGAGATACGCAACGATGTGGGTCAATATGGGTCACAGGAACCACTGCCTCCGACGGAACAGCCGAACTGGTGCCATGCGTCCCGTCGGCCACTCCGTCATTGCAGTCATGGGGCGGTGACTTGATGCTTCCGTATGTATGCGTCCGAATCGTCGAGCATCTTTCTTTCAGCATCGTTCTCTCGCTTTGGTGCTTTTGCTCAGGAACCATAGACTGACTCTAGCATGACCAGTCGCTTTCAATCAGAACCTTGCGCCAACAACTTTGTTTCGTGGTTTATTCAGCAACGTTGTATGACACAGCGTTCAGGCCGCGGACCTTCGTAATGTAGACACCCTTATCATGTGTTCCTCACAGAATCGACTCGGAGGGTGAAACGCCCACCAACGCAAGATCCCACGACGGCCCTGGTCCTTCACGATGCTCGGCTCTTCTTGAGTCTATCCTGTCGATCGGGGCAGATATACAGTATCTTGTATGTACTCAAGCACGCCTAGTCGTAGCTTATCAATGCCCTCAGTCAGCGACATCCTTGAGTCATCCAACGTGGGTGGCTTGCCGCGAACGGCAGCAGGTCAGTCGAACGTACCACAGAAACGCCGCACTGCTCGCGGCTTCCCTACTTTTTTGGCGGAGCAAAGCTCTCGAAGCTTCCGGAAAACATCGTCCCCGTACCGGTTCCTCTTCTCAAGAGACTAAAACTCGGGGCGCGGGCCGTTTGGCTGTCGCCTTATTCGGATACTTCCAAACACTTCACTGTTAGTCGCTAGACGCTAAGGTCCCTCGAGCGTCTGCTCTACACGCGGAGGTCACGGGAAGGCGCAATTGGGAGCTGGAAGAGCATCTGGGAGTTGCCCCATGATCGTTGTAGGCGCGGGCGCTGAAATAGAGTGACACCGGATGCATCGTCAGTACTTCACCTTTAGCATATCCAAGTGGTTGGATTATGGCAGCGCACGTTGCAGCAGAGTGAGCACGCGAGAAAGTGTCCCCGGATACTTGGACTGGACCTCCTTGAGGGCGCCAGACTCACAGCACCGCCAAATTTGGATTGGCACGGTTGGCCGCGACGTTGACGCGGACGCTTCATTTCGATTAGGCATTAGCATAGTTAGCACTATGGGCACTGTAAAAGGTACATCTCCTCGGAGAACACGGTGCCATCTGGGCGCCGTGTTGTCCGATAGCGAAATAGACGCTGCCACCGTATACTTAGCTTAGAGAGATGGGCTACAACGAATCAGCGTCACGGTGGTTGACCAACATGGTACCGGTTTCAGATAAGTAAGCTGCACGGCCCGCGACCTCCCGCAATGCCTCGGGAATCACCGAAGCCACGTGGCATGTTCCGAGGAGAGCCCATAGAACCGAGCACATCACGACTTTCCGGAGGCTGTCCACATTGCTTTCGACACCAGCCCTTGCACCAGCCCTCGAAATTTGACGTGCTGGAATAAGACCTTTCCTTTCTCTACCTCCTGCTCCGCAAGAAGTTTGTGCCTACCCGACGACGCAACGCGCATTGCGAACGTGCCTCAACAGCCCGCAGCCCTCCGCAGCCTCGAAGTTCCTTGCCCTGGTCAGCCGGTCGCCGGTCGATCACCTATCACAGCAGCAGGCTCCCATCATTGAAGTCGAATTGAAGCATCACGACAAACCTTAAGTACATAGTATGATACGCCATGACATCGGCGGTGCTGGGGAGCGATGCCACGGGCCATTGGCGCCTACATATGTCTCTCGAATTTGGCGGAGACACCACACGACAAGTTGGTCCAGCGGCAGGGCCAAAGCTGTCTGTCACCACGGTCCGGGTCAAGGTTGCAGGTTTCAGAAGAGAAGAGCTCAGAAGTCGTTGCTAACTGACTGATCGTGACTAAAGCCACCTCCGATGGAGCAATCAGATACCGAAGGGGGTCTCGCCAAGTATGCATGTCCGTGTATCCCCATGTGCACGCGTTTGACCCTTTATACTCGAGGCGACGGCGTTCCTAGGTACTGTACCATTTCGTAGGAAAGTTCACACGGTGTGACCTGTGACCAAAAGTTTCGAAAGTTCACAAGTTCACTCGGGGCTGCGACCAGTGACGTGAACCTGCCGAAAGTTCACGGCAGCTAAGCGCCCGAACCGTCGTCACATCCCTCCAACGCCCTGCCACCCGTTCCGTGCGGTGTCCCTCCCGGCGCGACTGTGCCACCACTCGCTCTCGATCTCGAACAGCAGAAATGGCAACCAACGAAGATGCCCCCTTCGTACTCTCTCATCAGCAAAATGTACCGTAGTTTATCTGTAAATATAACCAATTGTCAACACCATCATCACCATCATCAATATCAACTCACATCTAATTCCCTGGAGGTTTATCAATGCACATCTTAGGGTCTATGAAACTCACCAATCCAGATGTGAGTTGATCAACTATGGCTCAGTTGATCAACTTGCACTCAGTTGATCAAGCTAGATGTAGTTTATAAATACAACCTTGCTAGATATACTAAAGATGAACCTTGATGAAGCTGCCAACCAGTGATCACACAAAGACATAGAATCAAGCATTGTTATATATATTGAAGCCCTACATCTGGAAGAAAGGGGGTTGCTATATAGAGCTATTTAGCGTCAATAGATGCCCGTAGACAGATTGCAACCCCCCCTCTATATTGTGCTTGATCGCACAGCTAGGGCCTATACTAGCACGAATAGCATGAATAGCCCACCCATCCGTACCCTCGGTACAGCTGTGCTATTTTGACTACAACAGCTATCATAAAGCGCATAGTACACATAGCCTATGTACCAAATGTATACTACATATGCTGCCTCGTCAATATAGTGTGTATAGGGGGTATGCGCACCCCCGCTCTCCATACTCAGACGAGGATCCTGATTGGCTCCTACGAACGTCGTTAGTCAGCGCGTCGGCGAAGCAATCTACGTTCACAACTCACCTGGCGTACCCCCTGGAGCTATGTCATGTCATGGCGACAATCAACAGAATATCAATTAGTTCCCGCACCCTGTAGATCTCACCATGTAGATTATCAGCATCCTTATGTTTTTCACACGGGCTGGGCACTGCTTCCGGGTTCTCCATGGCTCTGTAGAAGATGATACGGATAGACTGGATCTCGATATTTCACGTGCGTGTAGACAAACAGTACTCTAATGCCGACCCGTGCGCCGATGGCAGTGTGTGCGCGCCGACTCGTGCGCTTTCCCCTCCTGGATAGGACAGCTCGCGTGCCATCTACCGGGCAACGGACTCTGCGTCGCTGTCGCTCTCCGTTGTGCTGCCTTCGTCGAGGGCTGCAATGAACGCCTCCTCTGGCGATAGCCTTAGGCTCACGCAGTTGATGGTGCCCTCCGACAGGGGCTCAGCACCAGCGTGATGTCTAAGAAAATGTCGATGAGCACAGAGTTGGTGCGACTGGGTGAGAGGCACTCACCTCCCAGTGTCATGGAACAGCTTCCGCAGCTTGGCGCCCTTGTCTTTGGCCTGACCTGTCTCTTCGAAGATAGTGAGCTCCTTGAGGAAAGTGTCGTAGACTTCCTTGTAGCTGTTTTCGAACTTCAAGCTGTCGTGCTTCTCACCACGGCACCATTTGTCGAGACAGAATTCAATCTAACAAATTTTGAGTTATGACGACGTCAAACCGATTACTGTATGCCTTGGTACTTACGCCAGTTAAGATGAATGCAATAGCCGGGTAGGGCATCGGGTTGAAGTACATGCTGTAGAGGATGCCCTCGTCACGCCTATTCATGAACCACATCATGTTGATGCCCTTCTGAATGGCTGGGTGCCGGTAGGGTCCCTTGTAGGGAACCCTTCACTTGAAATTTGTCAATTCGCGTAAGATGGGACCGTATAGTTGACTTACCTTGAAGATAAAGCCAGGACCGGGGACGTATCCCAGTTCATCTATAAGCTTGCGGTTGTGCTTCAAGCTCTTCCTGTCTTGGCCTGATCGGAAGCCGTAGGCACTTTGAATGATCGGGATCATCTTGTTCCTCAACTCGCCGCGGAGCTCAGCAGCGCGACTTGTAATCTGTCGCTCGAAATGGTCAGGGTATAATCGGTATTATATGGCACTACCTGCGTACCAATTGTACAATTGGGGGCTCGGGGGCCATGGCGGCCAAGCGGATGGACGCACAGGCCTCGTTCCAGGACTCTACAGCCCAGCTGGATTCCTCGACCGGATCAGGCCAGGCGTTGCGCGTGCTGAGCTTGCACCTGAAGAAACTGACGGCCACACTGATGATACACTTCGTGACGAGGTCATAGTCCCCTTGACGAACGCGGCCGCTATGTGTGTTCAGTCTTACAATTCAATGGGGTCCTGACCCCTCGTTGCCGTTGGAGCTGGCTTCGAGCGGACGTTTGACCTGCGCAGGGGTGGTCAGGTCTAGCTCTGCTTGATCTTCATACAACACCAGCTCGGGCTGTTCTTCATCATAGTATTGCTGAACGTTGATGTTGTCTTCGTCTTCGTCATCTTTGCCGTCGTCGTCGTCGTCGTCATTGTTGTCGCCTTCAGTCCCATCTTCATCGTCGCCGCTGGAACCCTCATAGAGCGTGGGACGCTGGGCGGTGATACCCTAAGCCCGGCGCAAGGGCTGTTCGTAGCACAATGCTGAGGTGAGTACCGCAAGTGCGTGGGGAAGTACTTAGCTAGAAGACTGTTGACCGAGGCGTTGGCCGGAAGGGCCGAGTGCGCCGCAATGCGCTAACCGATGCGTACGCTTCGGCCGCGCGGTAAGCCGGAAGCATGAGCAGCGCCGCCACTGCTAGAGCGACACGTGCAAGATCGAAGTAGGCCGGCCTGTGTGTCAGAAGTATCTCCGTAATGCCGCAACTAAAGGTCGTTAGTGCGAACGGTCAAATACGCAACGTACAACTGAGTCGGCCCGAGCGATGGCCGAGAGCGTGAGCGATCCGGCTTAGTGGCGGCCGAGTAGTAGCGAAACGATATACAACGAAAGGCCAACTTAGGCCGGAGGCAGAATGAGAAGTGGACTATCCCAACCGGGGGAGTTTCCTGTTGAGCCCTAAGGTCGAGAGAGGGTTTTATACAAAGGCGAGCCTTCTAACCGCAGGCCGCACACGGAAAGGTATAGTAACTCCGTTCAACCACTCATCCTGCGTTCCGTCCAGAACCGATGCTACTGCTAAGTCGAAACAGCCGTCTTGTGCCAGGGCTGCAATGCCGAGGCTTAGGCCGAGGTTTCTGAGCGATCGACCGAGGTATTGGTACGCTGCGGCACATCTTGCTGATCGCGCTCCAGCCGGAGGCTTTAGTAAGCTACTTGGACACTGCGCAGAGTCGCGTTCCACAAGTGCTAGGGCTCCAGAGCTGTAACTAAGTCGGAACTGAGGGCCGGGAGGTCGGAACTAAGCGGAACAAGAAGGACTTAGCTAGGCAATACTGTCCAGTCGTAGAATCGCGAAATCGGTCCATAACATGGTCTGTACGCTGCAGTGGCATATCAGCGGTTGCATTGGGTCTCCCCTCCTCTTCTAGGAGGGCTGGATCGATCATGTCTTGATCCAAGACCCAATTGCCGGTCCCTATGGAAGTGTGACTTGTCGAATCTATGGAGTGCAAAACTAAACACGCACCTGCATTCACCACTGCAGTGGAGGCTCGAGGCGCAGTGGCAGCAGGCGTGCCAAATATAATGGCGGCAGCCTGGTTGGATGTGATAACACCGGAAGGAAGTGGAACCCTGGTGTCCCGCCTGACCAAATTGGCAGGGGGAGGTGCTACTGCAAGGGGGCGCGCAATAGGCGTCTTCTTGGGCGGTGCGACGGTCGACGTAGTGAACTGTGAATCAACTCAGTTGGGGTTGGCAATACAGGATTGTTGCGCACCGGAGGATTCACAGCCGCAGGATTGACTTGGGGCTGCTTACGCCTCTTCTTGCCTTTGTTCTGGGCCTTGGCTGCGACCACGGCCGCGATAGCAGCACGTCGCTCTTCAGCACTGAGTTTTTCTTCAACTACCCATTGGACATCAGCGTCAACTATGGTGCTTTAGTGTAGAGGACACTTTACTTAGCTGTGCCTGCTTTTTCGATGGTTTACGCGCTCGCGAGGTGCTCTGGGTGGGGTTCGGGTCTACAGCAGGTGGTGCCGTCACATCCTGATGGTAGGTTATGGTACGCATTAGGCAAAGAGGTGTAAGAGGGAGGATTGCGCAAGCGGGGGCACGTCAGTAATAAAGGCGCGAAATGGGGGTCTCAGCTATGTCCTGGGGCATACGCCAGCCCCCTTGTATTTCAGCTTTGGCCGTCGAAATAAGAATTACCCGGGTCTCGCAGCATGTGGGCTGATGGGTATGTTAAATCCGTGTCCCCAATCTCTCTCAACAATCTCGCACCTGTTCGATTGTTGAGCCTACGCTCGCTGTACTGAGGCCATGTCGGGGTTGACCCACGCACCGGCTCGGAAGCCTACGGCGCCAGCGATTCCCTTGTCAGGGTCTATGAGACAGCAAGGGATGTCACTGGCACTCAATTGACTGGAGCGCACCCCCGTATCGCCGTCCCCATCACCTAGCATGGCAGTGCGCACGCCACGCCCTCATCGCAGCCACAGATGCATGTACTGCTCTGCTCCGTTTGCCACCAGTGGCCACCTCAAGTCTCATCTGTCAAACCGCAAAGAATGTCAACAGAAAATGTGCGAAGCCGTTGAGGCGCGCACCTCACGTTCGGCACCCACGCAGGAGCGTGTACCAAGTCCCCCGCCCATAGATAATGCTATGGCAGAGGACTTCTGGCAGCAGCCCTACGACCCCGCCTCCCCACCAGCCACTCCTGCGACAACACCAGTCACCCTCCCACCTACGTCCTCCCATCGGTTCGTTGAAAAGTTCCGGGTCCCGTCGGCACGATCATTGGCAAGGCCGAGACGACATTTGAGAGATTGAGATGGGAGCAGGATGGTCTTGACGCACCTATATGGCATCCGTTTACTTCTCTTCACGAGTGGCAATTCGCGCGCTGGATCACAAAGAATTTGGGCCAGTCGCAGACAGATAGTCTTTTGAAACTTCCGTTAGTGCGTACTGTCAAATCCTTATTATATACTGCACTTGTGCTCACCATTATTGTGGGCTAGTTCAAGGAACATTACGACCTCTCCTTCCACAATTCTTACTCGTTGATGAAGCGAATTGATCAACTGCCTATGGGTCCGGATTGGACTTGCGAGCTTGTGCACATCAAGGGCGATCGTGTGGATGAGACTGGCAAGCTGATGGCAGGCGACGCTGAGCTGTGGATGCGAGATCCTCTCGAGTGTATCCGAGAACTCATGAGCAACCCTGCGTTCCGCGACGTCGTTTGCTACGCACCAGAGCGAGCTTATGCTGATGAAGAAGGGAAGGAGCATCTATATGACGAAATGTGGACTGCAGATTGGTGGTGGAACACTCAGGTTAGCTCCCGCATATCTGTAGATGATATAATGGCTGAACTCTCCTGCGAAGCTCAAACTCCCTCCAGGGGCAGTGGTGGCCCCCATCATCTTGTCTTCGGATGAGACGAACCTGTCGCAGTTTCGCGGGGACCAGAAAGCCTGGCCGGTTTATCTGACTCTTGGAAATATAGCTAAAGACGTACGATCTCGACCGTCATCGCACGCTACCGTCCTTATTGGCTACCTACCTGTCTCTAAGCTTGAGATGTTCACCTCCGAAACTTGCTCCGCCGCCCGTCATCGACTCTACCACTTCTGCATGAGCCGAATACTCCGGTCTCTCGTCCAAGCTGGAAAAGACGGCGTTGACATGACTTATCCTGATGGCTTTGTGCGACGCATCTTCCCAATCCTTGCAGCCTACGTCGCTGACTATCCGGAGCAAGTCTTGGCGGCGTCCTGTAGAAAGAACACTTGCCCATGTTGCCTGGTGGATCCCAAGAGACGAGGCGAGCCCCTCCATACCGAGTTCCGTGATCCAGAGACCACCCTCAGCATCATTCGAGCGCACATGAAAGGAGAAGACGAACCACACTTCGTCCAGCTTAACCTGAGACCAATCTACACCCCCTTCTGGCACGACTTGCCATTCGCCAATATCCACACATGTTTCACACCAGACCTCCTTCACCAACTCCACAAGGGAGTCTTCCACGACCATTTGCTGAAGTGGTGCAGAAAGCACGTTGGCAAGGAGGAGATTGACATGCGCTTCCAACGCATGACTCCATTTCCGGGCCTGCGCCAATTCTCTTCGGGGATCTCGTCGGTCTCCCAGTGGACTGGTGCCGAGCATCAGGAGATGGAGAAAGTATTTGTCGGGGCACTTACGGGGACAGTCAACAAGAACTGGTCTGCAGTCTCCAAGGCGCTGGTCGACTTTATCTTCTATGCGCGACTGCACACCCAGTCAACAAGCTCCATCGCCGCGTTGGAAGCCCACTTGCTAACTTCCACAAGGAGAAAGATATCGTCATTCAGGACGGCATACGGAAGCACTTCAACATACCAAAGATGCATTCCACAGCCCACTACGCCGACTTCATTCGTTCTCACGGCTCTACAGTGGGCTTCAATACGGAGCACCCTGAGCGCTTGCACATCGACTACGCCAAAGTCGCGTATGCGCCAGTAATAAACACGATTACACTGTTCAGATGACCAAATGGTTGCGCAGACAAGAGGCAGTTGAATTGCGGCGCGCGTTTATTGATTGGTGCGAAGACCCATCTTGTATTACTGCGATGTCGACCTCAGAGGCAGTGGTGAGCGACTTCAACAAGATGCAAGAACAGAAGGGGTCATCTTACCGAAGCACTCCCCCCCGGGGGCATCTCCTCGACTGTTTCGCTTGGCGCTTTCCTGTCCGTCTCCAAACACCCGGGTTGACAGGCTGGTGGATCAGTACGGCACGCAGAACTTCATCCCCGCCCTTAACTCGTTCCTCTCCAAAAAACTTCCCCGTTCTCCAGCTCGAGCCACTGAACGCGACCTGTTCAATGTATATAAGAATATCAGAGCCATACAAGTGCCTACTCAGCTGGCAGGCGATGCCTTTATACCTACACCATACATGCGGCTCCCGGGCAACCCGCTCAAGGCCGACACCCTCCACAACCCCCTTCCTTCGACACCGTCCTTATCGTAGATCCTGAAGCGGACTCTGGCATCAGGCCTATACCAAGCATCGAAGGTACGACTCATGACGGTTGTGTGTTCTATTGTCGTGCTGACTCCTTGTAGCCTCCCTTCGCGTTGCCCGCGTGAGGGCATTGTTCACGATCCCTGGGGACATCGGCCAAGTGACCGGCCCATTGGCGTACGTGGAACTCTTCACCCCTTTGCGTGTGAAGGACCCTACCAGCGGGCTCTACTTGATGTCAGCATCTACGCGCAACCATCGGCGCCACTCTGTCGTCGTTTCAGTCGATGACTTTGTTTCACCTTGTCATCTGATCCCGAAAAGTTCACCTCCGGCTTCATGGCCTCGGCAATGGGCACCAGACACTGTTCTAGATGTCGCATCTCAGTTCTATCTCAATATGTACATAGATCTACATACTTTTGTTTTGTTCTGGCCAAATGGATGATTGCATTGATGCTGGTGGATCATTGAGTGCGTCGATCGAGCTCACTTGTCAACGTGGGGCAACTCGGTTGTGAATGAGAATCATCCGCATAGATGAAATAGCTTACCCTGTCATCCTGTGACCCAGAGCTCCTCGCCGTCAGCATGGCCACGTCGCTGGTGGACCCGTACCGTACTGGATGACGCATCTCAGTTCCTTGTCAACACACATGGCGACTTACATACCTTCGCAGCTTTCAATATATTGGTTTAGCCCTTCGAATCAACGGTGAGATCTAGGCTACGATCATGCGGCCCTGGCGAGTCAGCAGTTCTCTGTTTCGCTTTAACAGCGCGCACAGAAAACTTACAACCCTTGAACGACGATGGATCAGCGCCCCCCACACACTCTCAAGTTCACCATTCTGCCACGGGGTTGATGGCTTGTAGCATATAACCGAACAAATGGAAATTGAACGTGATGCGCCGAAGCCTGAGTTGATGGGTACTGATCCTGTCGTTCCAGTTAGTCCGGGGTTCGTGCCGCTGACGTTGCAGAGATAACGCACGCACCGCTTAGACCGCCCGGAGGTCACTGTCCCTAACCTTTTCCCGATCACATCCGCTGGCCGACTACAGGGGTTCCCCAGCAACTCTACAGGGGGCGAGCGGTTTTCTACTATCGTCTTTGACTCGAAGTGCCACCTTGCATGGTGCATGGCATGCACATCCCAAGAACAGCATTAAGGTGTGTTTTATGGATCATACTGCTACAAGGCGACGCGTTTCTTGGAACTAAGTATCTACGACCTCGGGACCGCCGGCGCGCCTCTGCTGTCCGTGTCGGACTCGGTCGCGGAACCGCACACGACGTGGGCAGCAAGCAATACAACAGAAGCTGTGCCCGGTTAGCTGCATTAGCCTTCAAAATAGGGCATGCTGGGGGCTTGCCTTGGTGCGCTATATTGGACGCGCCCATCCTGTCTCTCATGCGCTTCCACTTCTGCTGTATAGCTCGCGCGCTCCATTGATTCCAGTCGGCGTCGCACAATCCCTCCCAGTTGATGTCCTTCTCGTCCACCAAGCCTAAGGCTCCGACTCTGCAATATGAACTCACCGCGCACCATCAAATTGAAGTGTCACGTACTTCGTGACGAGGATGCGGTCGTCGACTTGCGTCCACACGCGCTTCTTTCCCGTACTAGCCATCTTGGCTTCTAGGGTGCCCGACCTATCAGGAGGCCCGTGTCAGGGGCGCCGAAAGGTGAGCGCATGATCTCACCATTTATTCTGACACTGTTGGCCGGTGCGCGTCCCGTTCATGCGGCGCGACACCTCGTTCCAAAACCCCCGCGCCTTTGGGTTAGATTGGCCCTCCTGCGCTAGGGTATGAAGAATCTCCACGAGTTCTTGTTCCTCGTCCGCGGTCCAAGATCCTGGCGCGGTGAATCAGCTCGACGACTTCGAGGCGGCTGCAGGATCAGAGGACGGACCTTTTCGCCTTTTCGCCTGGCCGATAGGATTCTTGTGGAAGCGATCGCGACAGTCCGAAGGCGGCCGCTCGACATCCTCGGCCACCTTGGCCCAATTACGCCCGTGCTTTGCAATCGCACTGGTCGTTCACGGTGTTAACTGAGCGCATGGACGTATTGGATGCACCCCCACACCTGGACAGCTGCTTGACCTCGCCATCGGCCCACTTCCCCCGCCGCCCCATGCTGTCATACGTACGACGGGTGTGCGCATGAACGGCCTTAACCCCCCCGAAGGCACAGCACGCGCTACAACACGCGTGAACAGCAGGACGAGTGGGAAGTATATACTACTCACCGATGCGCGACCAAAAATCTCCCGCAGTGCCCTCATCGCCTCCGAGGATAAGTACTTCCATGTCTTCCTCGGGGATGTGCATTTCCTGAGTAACGTTAATAAAACACATGGATCGGATCTTGACGACGAACCTGACGATACTGGTCTACAGCATCTTGGATCTGTTTGTCTTCCTGCTTAGTGAATGTCCCGCGCCGGGTGATGATGCCTCGAACATGTCAGTATCCCATAGATTTTGATGAACAACGTTGAATACTTACCGTGTTCGCGCTCTAATTCGCTGGGAGACAGCCACTTTGTGGCTAGAATATCGTGCGTGTCAGTCATCTAGCGACGCGTAGTGAGTAAGTGGCGAGCGGCGGAGGTAACGGTGTTGAGGGCAAACGACGGGTTCAGTTTGTGTGTGTGGCCACACACACACACAGTTTGTCGTCGATAACTCATATCAGCCGTGGACGACTGGTCATCCATGCATGCAGGCTACTGTTGTCAAGAAACATTACACTAACTAACAATCAACTCTAGCTCAAGAGGCTCTACAGGTTTCAGAGGCACGGAGAGGATAGTCACTCAAATGGGGCAGGGCACGGAGATGGGGAAGAGGAAGGCACGGGCGGCCCGCAAAGCCGAATAAGAATCAGGGAGGCCACGGTGAGGCAGCGGCTATGAAGCGGGGAGCCATGGTGCCGGTGAGGCGGGGCTATGCCGCCGGGCCACGGTGAGGTAGAGGCAATCCAAGTGCGCGACTTCGCCTAATTTCCCTTCCCTTTTCCCCACACCCACACTGAACACTTTTGTTGTAACAGCGCCTTATCTCAGCTTCTTCCCTTGATGACTCCCGATTCGGATTACCTTGCAGCACCCATCTGTCGCGAAGATAGGGCGCGCGAGATAACCACTCGGGCCACTTCGGCTGATTCGGACTCGGACTGGTCTGCAGACCACAGCGCGGAAGATGCGACCAGCGACACCACCGCATCCACAGACGCGCTGTCAATGGCGGCTACATCGGACGAGGAGGAGGAGGGGCGCGAAGTGGTGCCGCTCCATGTCAGCATTGAGGCCGACGTCCCCAAGGTAAGTGCGACCACTCCATGTCAGAATTGAGACCAACGTCCCCAAGGTGAAGGGCGTGCGCCTCTGGCGCCTCGTCTGCCCCGCTCACTATTTCCTCGGCGCGGGCGACAATGTATCTATTCACTGGTCGCGCTCGCACGACAAAGATATCACGGAAACGTTCACCGGTAGCCTCGACTCGATCTGGGCGACCCATCGCTCCTGGATCGTCTTCACTTTCCTCGGTCACCACGTCCCTGCCTCCTCCAACCCCGGAAAGCGGTGCCTCATCCGCGCCCGCATCACCTGCCCTCTCATCTGGGCGTACTTCGGAGTCGAGTTGTTTCCCGAGCACGTCAATCGACCGTGGCACCCCCGCGCGGACAGCGTCCCTCCGTACCCCCCGCATTGGGCCAGCCTCACCGACGTGGAGTTGATGAACCGCTACCCGTGTGACCACATCGAGTGCTACATCAATAGGGCGGCCTCGACGCAGGAGGATGTACAGGACCCACGTGCCCGCGCGCTCTCTCCTGCCCTAGCTGTCAAGTCAGACACATCGCAGGGACTGCCTAATGCGATGGAAGCAGCATGCGTTGAACTGGGTATACCCTTCTTCTGCTATAGGTACTAGGACAACATTCGCGGACGCACAGGTATTCTCTCGTTCTTACTGTGATCAAAGCTTCGCCACTTGTTTATTCATCATATATTGAATGCGGTAGCTATTTACTACAGTAGTGCTTATATCACTTATATAGAGAGCTAATGCATCGTTTGCGATTTGAACGTATTGAAAGATAGAGCGCAGGACTTCCATGCCTGCAAGTATACGATCTCAAGATTCCGTTTGGTGGACCGGTGTTGAGACGGACAGGACTCAGGACAGGAAGGACGTCTCTGATTAGATTAGATAAGGGACTCGGTGATCTGCGAGCTATCTGATCTACAATGTATATGACATCATTATGTTCTAGCCCTAAGGCTGTACCTACCTCGTTCCTGTTCTAGATTCTTCCGGGCCTTCCATGACCCACATGCAGTTCCGGGTTGACCCACCTGCATTCCGGTCGACCCACTTTAGTTCGCTTTCACATGGGTCTCTGGTTATCACATGTTGCTGTTGTTTATCAATGCAAACCACGCTCCTTTTGTGTATATAAAGGAGCTGTTTTCGCCCTTGTAGCCTCAGTCTGTTGACTTCACTGACTGAGGCAAGTACTTTACTTCCGGAACTTCCGACTTGCACTTACCTAGTTACTTTAGCTTTACTCTTGCTTGCCTAGGTATTGCGCCAATGACATTCAGTCTGTTGACTTCACTGACTGAGCTTTGCTCTTGCTTGCCTAGTTGGCACCCTGTTTCTGCTGCCTTCAACAACCGGGAGCCGAGTTACCCGGCGCCCATGTGTCGCACACGGAGCCTTTGGTTCCATGCCACGCGAGGCTACCATAAAAAGCACCGGGGTAAGCGGACCGGGAGCTGCCTCACCGTAGCCTGCGAAATGTATGACGGTGTTGGTTCATGCGTCATCGCTCTGGTTGCAACTTCCATCACCTGAATGTGCCCCCCTCCTCCCTCCTGCGCGCGATCATTGCATGCATCTTGGCAGGATTGGGCGGCAGCCTGTGCTTACTACATGTACACGTAGTCTACAGTTATAGTTCACCGATTGTGTAGAATAAGCAGTGCAGCGATCGTCATTTGAGTTGGGCACGACCCAGCGCGCATACAACCTGCGCGGCTGGCAGCTGCGTTTCAGATAAACATGCCTGAAGTGCAGTGCCCAGCAGGCAGGTGGGGCTCATTAATGCCCTCCCGATCGTCCTCAAGAACTCGGAGCGCGCCGCACGGCAGGGGCATGTAGGGTGCTGTTGCGGCCCGACTTTCAGCAACAGGGCGGCTAGCAGGCTATGGGTGCGTCACCACGCCGTCAGGTATATTAACCCGCGTCCCTGGCAGGACTCGAAAAGACTCAGCAAGACGATGTTCCCCTTGCGATCCCATCATGCCCATCAATACCGTACGTAGTCAATTCTGTCTGAATAGATCACCCAGCCAACTGACCCTCTCAGGTCTGGGATTTTCTTGATATCTCTGCCACCCGGGACGATCGTGAAGAAAGCGAGGACGAGGAAGAGGGCTTTGGTGCGCCTCCGAGGTTGTGTCTTCCTCTCACTAGCTCATCATAATAACCTTGTAGATGGTTTCTTCATCGATCTCACTGGTAGCGACACGGACGAGCAAGACTTCAAGTTCGAACAACGGTCATCCCCTCCGCTCCCTACTCACGAGGGCGCGCGCTCGAAGCGGCCGAACTTGAACAGCAAGCGAGCAGATATACCGCCTCGCGAGCCCAGCCCCGAGTCCCTCACCAAACGCCCTGAGCCCTTCCCCGATTGCCCCGCGAAAGCGAGTTCAACCTCCTGGCCCATGTTCCTCTCGAAACCGATCCAGGCATTTGGTGCTTCCAAGTCAAGGTAAAGTGAATCCTCATGATGAATGTTTGCATGAGCTCAATCCATGCCAACCCTCCCGACTTTAACGAGGTTTCGAGCGCGACCTGGTCTATCAGATCGCACGTCAATGCCTCACTCCCACAGAACACTCGCCGCCGCGGATCAATCACGCATTCAGCCGCGATTGCATCGCAGGCTACATATTCATCGAGGCCCCACGCTGCCGGACGCCTGCCGCGCCGTTGACGGCCTTGTCACCGTATGCCAGGACGTTGCGCCCCGCCTCATTGAGCTCGAGTGGCGCGTATAGCTATTTCAACGCCAGAGCCCAACGGCCTCAACTCCCCGGCCAGGCCAATGGGTCCGCGCGTTGTGTGGCCCGTATCGCGGAGATGTAGGATTCGTCTGTAACGACATCCGACCGGTGAACGAGAACCTCGTCATTGTGTTCGTACCGAGGCTACCAACGCGCACAAGTATTGGCCGGCCCGAGGCTAGGTCTTCGAAGAGGAAAAGACCAGAGCGGCCGCCAGCTCGTCTCTGGACGGAATCAGACGTCGTCCACAAATGGGGCGCGAGCCGCGTGAAGTCTTTTGGCCAAGGCTGATTCGACTTTTTCAGCTTCGACGGAGACCGCATCGGGCTAGGCTTTGAATGCAGATTGGCGCTATGGCCGTTACCTATCTCCCACGCTGTGCGTGAGGATACAGTTCCTATCGACTTTCATCTTTTTGCGCAGTCTCGAGACATGCGATCACGCGACTCGTTCACACCATGGCTGATCCGTTCTGTATAGGACGCTATCGAGTCTGGAATGCGCGTCATAGGTTTGTTTGGGTTGTTGAAAGGCATTGTTGGACAGGTCTCCCGAGCGGCGGCCTCGGAAGTGTCGCTCGTCGTGCAGCGCGACGCCGGCAACTCTGAGCGTTACGACTCGGTACCGAAGAAGGAGCTCTTCCCACACATCGCTGTCGGGGACAATGTCAAGGATCGGTGGTCAAGCTCAGCAGGCACCGTCGTCCAAGTGAACTACGATAGTCACTCGCTGGTGTATTTGGAGATCCAAACACTTTCAGAGGTAAAAAGTGTGCTTCATCGTGATAACGCGCTCATGCATGTGATGTAGATAGCGACCCGGACGTATGAAGTCGAAAAACACGATCCCGCGGTGCGCTCGCACCCGATAAGTATTGGATCCTGGGTGGAGTTCGGATCATCGATCCTCAAGCGTGGGGTCGTCATTCCGAGCCCCCTGGACGACCAAGTACGGGTGCAAGAGGAGCACACACAAGATTTGGTGAGTGCTAGCGGTCAGTCTGTATGGCGTCACATCTTATCTATCGTGCAGTATGATCTCGACTTCGACGATGTGCGAGTTGCCGCAGTTCAAAACAAGTCGGCGCCGGTCCTTGGGCTCTACTGGCCAGAACGCATTGGCAAGGAGATGATTGTTGTGGGCAAAGTGCCGCGCAAGGGCCATGTGGGCATGGTCAAAAGTTGCTCAGAGGATGGTGCAATGGTGCAGTTTCACTCGGACTATGCCAGCAACTCTGCTACCAGAACTACTTTATACCATGGGACCATGTTTTCATGAGGTAAGTGACGACAGCCTTCATCCTAGAGGCGCGTTAAATCTGGATAATATAGGCCCACATTGGGACCACACGCCCCTCGGACTCGCGCGTCTCCACCTCCGGATCGTTCGGCAACACCACCACCAGATTCGGGTGCATCCCGCAGCGCGGTGACACCCCCTCCAGAGCCAGGACCATCTCATGCCGTACGTGTGTGGGAGACTCGTGAGCGGGTGTACGAGCAAGGTGGGTGTCCGCTTATCCAAAGCATAAGCGCGGCTCATGCTTCGACAGCGGAAGATCACTGGATCCACCATGCCAAAGTTCATGAGGTGATGATCAACAAGCGACTGGCGCTGTCTCTGCGTGATCCAAACGGCACCAAAACCCCAATCGGCCAGTCAGCAAAGACGGTGGCATTGTCGAAGAGAACGATTGAGCCAGGTCCAGGAGAAGTAGTCGTGAACATCGTGTGACGCAAAGTAGCGCGCCAGGTCGCAGTCGACCCACGAACCCTCGTTCATGGGAACCTGGGGAGGGTGATCAAGTCATCGTTGTGCATGGGGTGTGGTTTGGGTGGGTAGGTAAGGTGGAAGAGGTCGCAGATGGCCCGTCGATGCGCCTCTACACCGTGACCTTCGATGAGTCTTTTCCGCTTTATAATCGTATAGTTTATTATACGTGGGGAGAGATTGTATCGGTCCTTGACACCTGAGCCTCTTTAGAGCACGCACATGTTTTGTACTATACCTGATTTGAACGCAAGGACACTGTTTGATTCTGGATTGGATCTTCGGCAATCAAGTACGACCTGGCAGTATCCCAGCTCGAACGGTGGACCGTAACAGCCGGGACCACTGGAATGCTGTGGGACTCGCGCACAGACTATTCAAGCTATCTAGTATTGCTGGTGCACTCAAGTGGCTATATACAGCGCCTCATGCACTCTTGATGCTATTGAATACTATATATAACGGTCGGGATGATATTGATGCTATTTAGTGCTATTGAGTACATAAGGTATGCTATTGAGGCTATATAGAACGAAATAGAGCTACTATAGATCAAGGGGGGCTATTGCCCCCAGGTTTTTTCCAGATGTATGATACAGTTCAAGTATGTACTACCTCTCATTCACGTCCTCTGCCAAGACTACAGGAATGAAGGTTGCTCAAGGGGGCCACACACATCACAATGCACATGTTGCGTGTGCCGTACACCTGCTGCATTACACAGCAAAATCATCACCATCCCGTGCGATAGCAGGACGCATGCGTGCACACACACCTTGAGCCATGGGTTGACAATGCTGCCCTTGTCATGTGGGAGCATCGATCATGTCCCAGAGGTGTCTAGTATGCACCTTGATATGGTCAGAGTTGTGTGCGTGCAAATCGAAGCAAACACAGGGACCACGTACGTGCAATCGAGTTGGTCTGCGCCTTGATCCACACGAGCAGTGCTTCGTCGCCCTGCACCTCCGGGCTGGGGTTGTGCTCGCGTGCTGTGCAGCACATGTTAGCTGTGTCCATGCTGAAGGCTGGAGGGAGGGAAGGAGGCGCACCAAAGCCGAGCACTGAGAGACATGGCCCTACACATTTTCACCGACGCGGGCAGTGCCACCTGCGGCGACACCAATGCTACTGAGCACGTCGGGCATGCCAATGCCTGAGAGCTCGAGGATCCGCGTGCTGCTGCATCAGCCGCTGCGCATGACCATGGGATGCACACCAACCGCTCACCTGTGGGGAGTTGAGCGCGCTGCGGATCACGTGTCTGCCCAGCACTGCCGTCGCACATTGAAGCAGGGGAGGGGCACGCACCTGGCACTGAGGATGACCTCCCGCTTCATGTGCACGATGTACGTCTTGCTGTCATGGATATACTTGACACCCGATACGACCGCCTCGCCCTTGCCATCACGGAAGAGGATCCGCATGACAGGCACATTTACGGTGACACATAGGTTCGGGCGCCCGCCTGCCTTGTTGAGGTATTCCTGCAGAAATGCGCATGAGCGATCTGGCATGGCGGTGGGGCAGAGCGCGTACGATGGAGTAGGAGCGCCGACTCGTCCTGGGGTTCACGAAACGTGTTGCCATCCATGCGCTGTTGCCCTGCACGCAGTGTGGTGTCAGCTTGGCCCGCACCATATGCGCATGTAGGTGCCCACATCACCCTGGACCTGAGGGTACATCAGTGGGATGCGTCAGTGTGGAACATTTGCACTCACTGCGTCCTCGAGCGGCAGCAGGCCCAATTTTCCAAGTGTCTGTGCTCAGCGTCAGCACTCTGTGCAAACGGCGGGGGGCCTACGACACACGTGATGGGTCCTCGGAAAGATGTGAGGCGCCAACAAGGCCTGCGGTCTGTGTCGCCACGTCAGTAAGGCAGGTATGGAGATCGGCACAAGTGCATACTCCTCCACCTATGTATCTATGCGCATGATCAGTAGATGTATGCTGATTTAGAGTGAGGGTGCGCACCAACAACGATATAATCAAACTTGCGGTTGCAAATTTCTGCACGGGGATTAGTGACAGAGTGCAGCCATCGCACCGAGATCAAGAGATGAAGATGTGGTGGTCTAAGTTTGAGAAAGAGGGAGGCGATGCGTCGACGTGACATTGTGCAATGCCGGGTCCCGCCGGTCACACCAGTCACAGTCACCCACCACACCAAGGGTTCAACTTGGCGCAAAAAGCTCTATTAAGTCTGCTGCATACACACGCCATCCTCGTCCCCCAGCCCTCACCCTCACCCTTGCCATACTCTACCTTTCAATGCCAGCGCTGCTGCTGTGCTGCGATGCAGACCGATGCAGACCCTACCATCCCACTCAGATCACCGCCGTCCCATCACTTGTCGTGCTCCTCGCCATCCCCACACCCTGCGACCGTTTCCACCGTCTTCAACAGTGCCGATTGCGCTTCATAAGGCTAGGATACGGACCAATAGGTGTCAGTGTAGCGCAGGGCACCAGTGTGAACGTGTCATTCACCACATTCACAATCCCTTACTTGCGATCGTGCCCCACTCTGCCCGTGCGCCGCCCCACTGATCTAGCACCCCCACCGATGCTATGCCCGTTTCCCCTGTACCCAACTGACGCTTATGCATGCCCGCCCCGTATCTTGTGTCCCGTACCTGCCGCACTGTGCCTGTTCCGTCCCGCCTGTAAACTGCCCGCACCCTGCCCTGCCTGCGTCCTGCTGCACTCATGCCCGCCGCACATCGCTGGATCAACTCAAGATCACATACAAGGCAACCCGAGCGATGCAGCACCACGTGCCACAAACACTGCGTGAGTTGCACCATCATGGCACAGCAGCATGCGGCAACTCGGGCACACTGTGTTGCTACGGCGCACATGGCAGGGCCGCAGGCGTGACAAGCTGTCATGCCCATTTCCCGAATTGCTTTGCATCTCGGTGCATGGCGTGACACCCAACACAGCGATGGTGTTGTTGCTATGCCATCGTGGCAGTAGCGATCTGCTGCATTGTTGTAGCGCATGCCACAATGTGTGCCAGTGCGCCCATTCCAAGTCGCACTCCGAGCTAGCGCCCCACCCCATGCTCTGCTTATCCACCGTCCCACCATTTCGTTCCACAACCCCCTTTTCCTTCCATCAAATGCCTCAAGAATCAATGTGAAGATTCCTTCAAGACTTACCGACATTCCGTACCAATCAGTTCTGGGCGCAGCGCATTTACAATGCACGCGCATGATATCTCCTTCCCCTATGCTTACTATCTCCATTGTATCC
Organism: Gloeopeniophorella convolvens; assembly: GCA_022496205.1. NCBI lineage: Eukaryota > Fungi > Basidiomycota > Agaricomycetes > Russulales > Gloeopeniophorella > Gloeopeniophorella convolvens. Next base: position 100,643 of record WTXD01000054.1, on the reverse strand, counting down.
AATGTATACAACCTGTAGCTTCGTTCTGTTCGTCAATTTCATCCTGTTGTTTGCGAAATCGTCCCCGTGTGCCCTACTTTCTTCTTGCACCTGTTCGCTCCTCTGGCTTCCACTCAACTTTGTCCTCGCCTCGCGCAGCTGCGACACCTCGTCTTACACGGACGTTATCACACCATATAGTCTATAGTCTTAGAGAAATTTCCATGTATTGTGTATACCAAGCATAATCAACAGGACAGGATGAGTGATACAGCTAGATAATGCAGCATGCACATTGATGGGGGTTGATAACTACAAGACAGCGACCGTGTGATGTAGGTAAATTAGCGTCTCGCTATGTCATTGCGTTACCACTCGTCATCCTGCTACGTCTTGGACTTACCATCGAGAGTGCGTTCCATCAACTCTCATCAATCCTGGTCGGTTTTGCTGATGCTGACCAGCCTGAAGTAGAACAAGCTCTATCCATCCCTTCCCATTTCCTCCCTCTTCTCAGCATCCTGGAGGATATGACAATACTCGCCCTCATAGAGACCGCGTCCCTCGGCTCTCTTGATGACAACTCTGGACTGGATGGAGCATCAATATCTCACCTTTTTGTCATTGTTGAGTTGTCACCGAGGGTGGATGGTGACGAGTTTGCCTCTAGGACTGTCCCTGTTGAAGCGCAGCAGAGGGTGGAGTGACAACTGAAGGACACAGAGTGACGCTCAGTCAGAGAAGGTTAAAAGACTGAGGCTACAAAGGCAAAGAAAGAGGTCCTTATATACTGTAAGGAGCGACAGATAGCATGTGATAAACACTGCTTAGAAAGCCTAGGAGACCCACATGAAATGGAGTAAGAGTGGGTACCGGAGTACAAGGTGGGTCATGGAATGCCCTAGAAGAGTTCAGAACACAAAATGAATGTGGGGCTGAGCACAGCCTTAAGTCTAGAACATTATGTACACAAGATAAGATAGTCCTTGATCATTAGGTCCATATCTAATCTAATCAGAGCCGCCAGGACACTGTCCGTTTCAACAGTCCCATCACTCCATGACTTGCAGCACCTTCGTGTCTTCGCTGTTGAGACGGACAGTGTCCTGGTGGCTCTGATTAGATTAGATATGGACCTAATGATCAAGGACTATCTTATCTTGTGTACATAATGTTCTAGACTTAAGGCTGTGCTCAGCCCCACATTCGTTTCCATGTTCTGGACTCTTTTAGGGCATTCCATGACCCACCTTGTACTCCAGTACCCACTCTTACTCCGTTTCATGTGGGTCTCCTAGGCTTTCTAAGCATTGTTTATCACATGCTATTGTCGCTCCTTACTTGTATAAAAGGACCTCCTCTTTCGCCTTTGTAGCCTCAGTCTTTTGACCTTCTCTGACTGAGACAAGTACACTTACACTCCTTTCTACTTTCTTATACTTACACTACCTTACAGCGTCACTCTGTGTCCTTCAGGTATTGTTGTAATCAAGTCTTTTGACCTTCTCTGACTGAGCGTCACTCTGTGTCCTTCAGTTGTCACTCCACCCTCTGCTGCACTTCAACATTCGCATCAGATGCTGTCCTTCAAGGGAAGCAGGCCTTTCTGGACTGGCGATACGAGAGTGTTCCAACCCCTTTATGGGTGATCTCGTACTGGGTTCGCTGTGCTCGCATCATTGAAGCAAGACACGAATGGTCCGCTGCTCGGTTCTGGCTTCAACATGTTATGAAGATGCCGGATCAGCAAGCTGTGGGGGCTGCCAGTCATACTCTTACAATCCTTTCAACACTTGGCTGGGACATCAAGCTGCAAGCATGTGCGATAGGTCATCGTGCCCTTGACCTCACGCCTCTGCTTGGTGACCGACCTCTACCGGGCCGCATCATCGACATCATGATTTCTGCTGTCGATGATCGCATTCAAGACACGCTTGAGCTTGCTGCAGACTTTGTTGTCCTTGACTTGTGTGCAATGGAGCTGCTGCGGCATCCTGCACAGGACTGGGTAGCATATGGGACAGCAAAGCGCTTCGTCATCTACGGGAAGTTGCAAGTGCTGCGAAAGCTCAACAACGAAGAGTTTACATCCCACTCAATGTGTCTGGGTGTCACTGGGCGTGCTATTGTGTCAACTTCAAGTACAATAGCATCCGTTATGGCGACTCGCTTGGTTGGGCTTCACGCCCGGCTGACATTGCTGCCATCCAACGCTGGCTTCAGTTCCATCACCTCCCCGCCTTCACATTCTCTGGCGAGCTTTCACATTCCATCTAATCCGACAACTTCTCCTGCGGCATAGCTATGATCAATATCATCAAGCGTGACATCTTTGATAATCCACTGTGGATGCTGCATCAACGCAACTACTTTCGCATCCAAGAGTTCCTCCTTATTACTCAGAGCCATATCAGCGAGCTTGTAAGTATATTCTTTGCATAATGTGATCCCCTGTCTGATTGATGTTAGGATAATCGTGCTGCGATTGGGGCTGATATGGATGGTGTTCTTGAGGACAATGAAACTCAGGTTGATCGTTCCGGGTTTCAATCATCCATAGATACATTCTATGATGATGACAAGATGTCATGGTCTGAGCTGGACGATGACGATACAAAGCACATTGACCCTATGAGTCCTTGTGGCTCCAGTCCTTCACCCATGATCCTCTCACCAACAGTCGACACTGATCGGATGTCAATCACCTTTCTCACTGGCTCGAGAATTCAGAGCGATCCGATAGTGCCATCGACTACATTATCGCAGCCTTCTGAAGTGTTGACAAAGCCAGATCGATTGCATATTGATGTACGAGTCTCAGACAATGAACCAAGACAGGCATTCTACAATATTTTACCGCCATCCCTCGTGAACAACACCTTCAGATCCTTCATGACGAGTGTAGGGATGATACAGAAGATCGTATTCGCATTCAAAGGCTTAATGAGCTTGCAAAACAAAAACGAAAGAAGATTGAGCGGTATTGAGCTACGGAACGAAAGCGTGCAGAGCGTACTCGAAAGTGAAAACTGGCTATCGAGCTCGGAATTCTTAATCCTAATGGAACAAAGAAGGTATGCCACATAGCATCCGCTATATATTTTGGGGTGTGTCTTACTTATAACAATCTAGCACATGCCTACCTTTGCATCTTCATCCCATGAATCGTCTGGCATTGACAAGTCCCGCTCACTATCTATAGCATCTAGACCATGGACATTAGCAACCAATGATGTTGCAGCAAAAAACCGAAAGCCGCAAGGTCGGAAACCAGTTCAGAAATGCCCAGAAGCACCTCACGGGAAGGGGAAGGTCTGCTGGTTCAACCCACTTCTATGGCATTAGATTGCATCAGCAGGTACGGCCTGCAAGCCAAACATGAGCCCACGAGAAATCAAGAAGACACTAATGTGTCGAAGTCCGGCAACATTTGATGCACTTCATGAACAAGTCATTGGAAGATGGATATATCGTCCAAAATTTGGCGAGCCTCAGTGGTCTGATCAGACACTCGAGCGAGTAAAGAAGGGGAGAGATAGAGACAGAAAACTAAGTGACTTCGGTGTTCTGGTGAGTCACATGTCCACAGCTTTGTCAGCCTAGACTTCGCCTTGTTGATACTAATGGTGTGCATCTGCTTTATTGCCTGCAGGCCCCACACCCCGAGCTTGTAAATGAGATTGTGTTAAACTTGACTGCACTTCAGGAGGCTGGGATACCGCTTCAATTGCTTACAATCAGTGCTCTGATCAAGGCATATATCATAAAATCTGCACCTCAGCTATTTACCAGCAAGTATAATGGCGTCACATTCCAGTGCTCAGAGTCGTGGGTCCGGTCGTTCGTCAAGAAACATCTTAACTGGGTCAAACGTGCGGCAACACAAGCATCGCAGAAAACACCGCAGAATGCTCAAGATCTCTGCCGCGATTCAATCCTTCGCCACATCCTTGCAATCTGTGATGAAGTCATCCCCGCTAGCCTCCGCGTAAATGTCGATCAATCCTGTGTATGCCTTCATCAGAACTCAAGCCACACGTATGAGAGGATAGGTGCAAAGCAGGTCTCAACGTTCGGGAAGGAGGAGAAGCGGGCATTCACGCTTGTTGTTGCCGCATCTGCAGACGGTACCTTACTCCCCTTTCAAGCAATCTGGCAAGGTGTCACCACCTGCTCATGTCCCTACACGAGCGCACCATCCTATGACGACGCAAAATCAATTGGAATCCAATTTGAGCCATCAATGACAAAAAACCACTGGTCATCGCTCACCCTCATGTCGAAATGGGTCAACACAATATTGGCCCCTTATCTCGCCATGCAGAAGTCTCGCCTTGGGTTGCCAGACGATCAAAAATCCCTCCTTCAGCTTGACGTGTGGAGCGTTCATCGGAGCTACGAATTCCGGAACTGGATGAAGACACATCACCCGAACATTCTACTTGAGTACGTTTCAGGCGGATGTACAGGATCTTTCAGCCTTGCGATCTTGGGCTCCAACGGCCGGTCAAACATGCGATCAAGCAGGCTCAGCAGTAGGATATGATTCAAGATGCACTATCTCAGTTAGAATCTGGTACGTCGCCAGACGAGATACATCTTGAGACATCACTCCCGGTTCTTCGGAACCGAAGCGTTCGATGGCTTGTTGAAGCTCACAAGGCGGTCAATAAGCCTGATATTGTTCAAAAGGTGTGTAGTATATTTTCCATACCTGTTTGGAACCCAACAGTGACACAACTCCCCCTCCAACCAGGCTTTCGAGATGGCCAGCGTCGGTAACCTTACATCAGGAAAAAAAAACATGTCTATGGGCACCTATATTAGACTACATACCACCCATAGCCTCATCGACAAGTCCCCTAAATATAGCACCATATAACGGCCAGCACTTCTACAGGCTGCTATGGACTGCTACACATCTCCTATAATCTGTAGTCTACATTGTGCTCTATAGGCTCATAGACCCCATAGACAGGTTATCACTTACTATAGGGTGCTGATGATATGGTATGATATAATAGTCTTATATTGTGCCATTACACTACTACACAGTGTGCAACGAAGTACCATAGTATAACCCTAACCCTAACCCCAGCTCAACCCCGTCTGCTCCATCGTGCATGTAACCAAAGTCTCCAAGTAAACCAGAAAGATCTAGAGACTCACAGTAAGCAATTAGCATGGAGAGAAAAGAAACATACCAAGCATTTAGTGGAGGGAGGCGGACATGTAGGGGCGGGGGGTGAAGAGGCAGGCCAGGTGCATACTACAGGGTCTCACATCATAATAAGTCAGTATCACAGTCTGAGAGTGCATATACGAACACATACCTATTATCCAGCCAGCAGGGGAAGGGGAGAAAGGCAAGGGAGAGCGGGCAAGAGGGAAGTGAGACGAGGGAAGAGAGGAGATGGTGGGGGGAAGAGAAGCACCAACATGACGTGACAACGAAACGCCGCACAAACAAGGTCATATGACACCGTGTCCTGCCGGGGGAGTCACACATCACGTGTTACGCATCACAAATCACGCGCCACTGCCCGCACGCCAGAATACTTACCGGGAAAAACCCGTGGGAATCGCCGGAATAGCTGCTTCATATGCATACGGAAATCTGCTGGGCAGGGAGCCGTCCTGGAGTCTAAAACTTTTCACAACATGACCTGTTTTGAGCTATGGATTTAGAATCTTGATGGCTTTTTTGCACTAAATTCAAACTTTTTTCATAGGATCCTTCCTAAGTTTGTATTGTAACCGGATGAGTCAGCCGCCCCAACGATTTTCACGGTTTTTTTCTGGTAGGTATTCTGGCGTGCGGGCAGTGCACGCACGGCCCGCTGCGACACTCGACTTGGCGTTTTCAACGATTCGGTGCGTTTGTGCCATGACCGGCAGTTCCGCCGACCTCTTCCTCTTATCATTTACGACTCCTTTCTAGTTTTTACTATGCGCTCTGCTGCGCTCTCACCCTCAGTCCATGCGCCCATGCCCGTCCCCGGTGCGTGCCCCTATCTCTTGGCTTGACGATGCACCGACTGTGCCCCTGTGCTCATGCACCTTCCTACGCCCGCCGCGCCTCCTACCCGCGCCCGCTGCGCCTCCGTCCTGCGCCCGTCCTGCTCCTGTCCCACGCCCTCACCCTCCCTTCACCTCGCCTCACTTTCTGGGTCCGGCGAGCTGGTGCGTCTAGCGTAGCAAGGTACGCCCTGCGTTCTGCTATGTGGCACGCATGCTGACCATCGTGCCCGAGTCAGGCCGCTATGTTTGCCCACCCAATGACTTGAGATGGTGCAGGCAGCCATGGTGTGCGACAAACGCCACGTAGCGCAGCGAGGCATGAAAGCGACACCACACACGGGACCGAGGCGTCTACAACCTCGACTTACCACGACACCCGCAGTAACACCAGCGGCGGCAACGGCGTCATGACACCAAGCAGCAGCCACGGCAACACGCAGAGTACAGCGGTGACAACACACACGCATACACACACTTACGCAATGGCGGCACGCAGGCACAACATCCGCGAGTGGTGGAACTGGGTGCGGTGTGCGAGTGCAGCGGTGGGGACGGGATAGGCGGCGGTGGCAGTAGCATGCGCGGAAACGAATGGCAGCGGCAGCAGGTATGGCTTGTAGTCCACCTGCTACTCCCATTCGTAGACCTGCCCACGCCGCTGGCAGACGCAGTGTGCATGCTGTGCACAGTTGCGGTCGCCTACACCGCTGTGGCTTGCGGCCGCGTGGATGCTGACATGTGGCTCGGTTGTCTGTAGTCCCCCTCTGTAGCACTATAGAGTAGATAGCAATCAGTGACTGCTCTGTAGGACTATGTAACAGGTGGCAAATCAATCATATCATATAGGGCTATGTAGTATGATAACCATACATGTAGTCTATGAGAGGCTACATAATGGGCCCGCTACTACGGTGGCTTTGAAGGCATGATTTTTTTCCTGATGTAACTCTACAAAAACACCCCTGTCTTATTCCTTGCTTACCATGCTTACCAGTCTTAGTCTTCCTTAGCAAAGATTTCATGATCTCAGAGCTTGATTAGGGCCTGCTTGAAGCCATCTTACAATTTTGAGCTTACCTGAGTCTTCTGCCCTGCTTCTGCCTTCCTTATCATTGTTCTGTATCACTCTTGCCCAAGCTTGCCTAACTGTATCATTATACTATAAAAAATGTAGGTAAAGCAATGATGTAACTAAAAAGGGCAGAGCTCGCGGACCACGAGCAGAAGGAAGTGGTGCACGCACGCAGCGGCACGCGGCACGCAGGAGGGATGCGCCCATGACGACCACCTGCACACGACCCCGCGCAGCACGACGGCGGAATGTTCCCTGCCGTCCCTGGCACCCCACTCGGTACGCGCCACGCGCTCCTCGCCAAAGTCCACCCCACACCGCGCGCTACGTGCGCTGACGACGAGCAGCAGGCTCCGCGCAGCATCCTTGTCTGCATCTGGCTGCAGGGGCGCGGGTGCACGGCCGCACTCGGGCGTAACAGCGAGGCACGCCTTGTCTGCACGGCATGGCGCGCTAGTGCGAGCGTCGAGGACAAACGTGCCGCGTGGGAGGGGTGTGGGGATGCCGTCGGTGTCGTACGGCGCGGGCGGGGTGGACTGTACACGGTCGCGCCGTGTGCGGGGGTGTAAGTCTGCACAGTACCCGAGGCGTGGGCGGCCGTCAGCCGCACGCGCGGGACCGCGTCTGCGGGGGCTGCGACTCGTGGCGTGCAGCATGATGCGGGCCGCCTGGTCGGGGGGACACCTGGTCGGGTGGAGGTGGTGGAAAGGGAGGAGGGTGGCAAGGAATGCCAATGGGGAGAACGATGGCGAGGGGGTGAAGGGCAGGTAGGTCAGCAGCCGCGGAGCGAGAGCGCAGGAGGCAGCGTACCTGTGTGTATGCCCTGAACACCGGCTCACTTGGCCACACTGGCGTCTGCCGCTCTATCCTGCTCCCAGGTCATACGCCGCAACGCGCACCTCCGCGCCCACGCCGTTCGAGGCGTCGAGCCGGTGTGCCGCCACGATGCGCGCCGAGCCGCCCTTGGCGGCGAGTGGGGACGGCAGCACCGCCCTGGCCGAGTTGGGGATGCTGGCGCGCACGAAGAGCGCGGGCTGGTGCCCGAGCCTTAACGGGCTTGATGGAGGAACGGAGGCCGGTGGTCTTGCGCGTACGTCGCGTCCTGCTCGGCGATGCGCGCGAAGAGGTCCTGCACGTGCACGGGCACCTGGGTATGCTGGTGCATCTGCGTGGTATGCGCCGTACGGAGTGCGTCGGGGCCATGAACTGGCGGGTCAGGAGGAGTGGGAGCGAGGGGGCGGTGGATAGCATACCTGTGTGTGCCACTGTGCCAATGCTGACACTGCCGCCCACTGTTCCCCTGCACCGATTCCGCGCCGGACGATCACGGTAGGGCGCCAGCAGCGGGACCGGCCACGCGAGCGGTGTACCTGCACAGGCGCTGATGGGCGCAGCGCCGTTTGCAGGCGATGTGGAAGGCGAGCCGGGCGAGGGCGGCGATGCGGGCGTAGGGGACGAGGCCGGGGACGAACCATCAGGCGCGGCTGCCAGCATCACCCGGGAGAGCCTGGCAGGGGGCAGGAGGCGAGGGCTGCATCACAGCGCTGTTCTTCGCCACTGAGAGGAGCGAGAGGGTTTTGCCGGCAGAGGCATTCGCGGCGGGAGGGATGAGCGCGAGACCAGCGGTTGGCGCGCTATCGAGTTTCAAGGAAGGGGCGCGGACATGGCAGGGAGTGCGAGTGGGCGGTGGTCAGTTCATGTGAGCGGACAGTGTGCATAGCAGGCGCACCAAGTTAGCACGACAGCTCAGCGCTCAGCCGCTGCTTTCGAGAAACGAAACGACAAGTCAAACGATTGGACTCGCGCGGCAAGAACATGTGACGTGCGTGTGAATTATCCGGCCGAACCCGGGTGTCGTACGATGTACAGCCTTCACGACGCACCCTGCCACGTCACTTCATTCTTTTCTCCTCCCTCCATCTTCCCGCATTCCCGCTCCCCTCTTTCCTCCTCCCTTCCCTCCTGCCGTACCTGCAAACCCACTACCTGCAGTGGAGGCCAGTATAGGATGGAACTGGGCATAGGGTGAGTGCTTAGCATGTTCTGCATGGTTTTGCTAACTTTACTACTAGTACAAGATCTTGCTAGCTTGTTGCTACCTTGCCTCTCCTTCTTAGCTCTTGCTTTTCTGGTTGATACAAGGTATGTATCCTCACTGTTTTATGTACTATTGCTAACTCTGTTGAGCAGCAGGCTCCTTGATCCCTGGCTGGATGACCTGTGGTTGAAGGTTAGGGTTGGGTCTTTGAGGTGAGGGGTTGTTAGGGTTAGGGTTAGGGCTAGTTATCTTAATAGTGTATAATATTAGTAGTATAATGTTGGAATATTAGTTCCCTTTTCACTGCTTTTGCATCATAGTGTGATTATCTTTTAATTGGCTTTTTTATGTCTTATTGTGTGCCTTATCTTTGAGGGTTCTTTTAAAGATGTTTATAAGATGCAGGTCTTATGACTAGTGTGGCAATTTAGATGGATAAGGAAAAAATAAGCCCAGTTTCCAATAATCACTCATTGAGAACAAAAAAGATCTTATTTGGTGTTATAAGAGGGGGAGGTTTTTGCAGAGATAACCTCTCGCAGAACTCACTTACGAGTCGTGCTGCAATCAAAACTCTAGCAGACATTCAAGAAAACAACCCGGAAAAATGGAAGAGGATTAAAGGGAACCGTTCCGGCCCCACGTTGTCGCAGCTCGAGTCAACAGACGAAGAAGATGAGATGTTGGGGGGGGGCAGGCGCTGGAATGGATGCAATCAAAGATGATCTGAGTGTCCCACTTGAGATCGTCTTGAATCACCTTCACAACCCGGCTGACACCCTCCCAGCGGGGTATCAGGTAGCTGAAGATGGCTCATTGCACTCCTCTTGCATTGGTGATGGGCGCCTGCTGAGTCGGGGTCAGGGTATCCAGTGGAGTCGCTGCTGGCCCGCTATCGAGTTGTAACGCTGTGTCACATGATGCAGTGGGTATGCCGGCCCGAACGTTTCTATCACACACGCCCTCGTACGCCATCTCCTTTATACAGCTGCATAATCTTTCTTTTCCTGTATAATTGTTAATCCTTTCTGATGACTAGACTACATAGATGTATCCTACAAATTTAGAGCACCCTCAGGCACTTATTTCGTCTTGTTCAGAGCAAAGTTCACTGGGTTGTGTGACCTGTGACACAACCGCCCGCAAGTTCAAGTTCACAAGTCCTGTGACGCGTGACTGAACTTTCCTACGAAATGGTACACCGCCAAACGACGCTGGACCCGCTTTCGACGTCCCGGCGGATGGCGTTGAATTGAGCACGTGTGGGCCTCTGGCGGATATCACGTAGATATATTTTTGATGACGGGCACTGACATCGTTTGGACCTCCGGTTGTGACGTCTTTTTGACATCACCAAATAAGGAGGTCAACGGAATGCCTCTCAGACCTCGATCCGAGGTCGCGCTCTCGACTTAGCATTTTTTCTGGCAACTGGGCACACCAAAGGTGCCGCACGCACCATCTGTCACATATTGTCACGCTACGGTCACAAGCCAACGGCGCCGTTGTTCAGCCTTGCAGGACTCCTCCCCTCACACCTATCAGCATAGTCTCTCTTCTGCGTTGCTGCTATCCTCTCCCCTCACGATCTCTTTTCAAGTTAGGCTTCACAAGTACTCTGCCATAGGTGAATTCTTGTCTTGCTTCATATGGCTCTTGGTGTCCTGCCAGCCCACAGCAACTCAAGCACACTGTCCCACACACCCGGTTTAGCCCGCCCCCACTCCCTGCCTCCTACCACTTGTGCAGACCGGCCCTTTTCTCTCTGCCATCTGGTTTACCCATCCCCGCCATTCACACTGTGTAGGGACCCTACTCTTTCATGGTATCAGCAATCATGTTCATTGATGGTTGGCCCTGTTTGTCGTGTATCATATGTACCATGTACCAATTCATCGCAGTAGTATATCAGAACAATGAAGCAGTACTTTTGTCCCAACCTGAATGTTCCCAATGCTGCAGAGAACCATGCCCGAGACTGCTGGCCAACCATTGGCTGCAACCAGACACGGACAGGCTGTCACACATGTCACGCGTTCACGTAATGGGGAGGTCAAACCGACCTCGATCTGGCTGAGGTCAGACGGAGGTCCTGGCGGCTGGCATCCATCCGACATCCGATTGGAGCTCGAACCGAGCCCGACTTTTCGGACATCGAAACCGGGGTGCGGGGAGTTTGGCGGTGTACAGTATCCCCGCACAGCACAGGGCACAGTGTTGTTAATTGTGAACTTGCCACCGAACCAGTGGGTGGTGGGCTCTTTCCTAGTCTCTGTTGCTGACCTCATTCGATCCTGGAGGACAGTCGTTCCGCGGTGGATGGGTACTCGTACGTACTCTAGTAAGCTCCAGTGATCCTTTGGCCCGTCATACGGCGGTCGGCATAAGATCTGCAACGGAGACTACGTCATACGCACTTACTCAAAGCCTACAGCAGTATGACCGATCGCATCCAGGGGCCTGCGCCAGTAACTTCATATCGTGGCTTGCTAACTCCGCGCCGTATTGCATGCCACGACGTCTAATCGAGCCCCTCGCCCCCAGCGGGTTGCTGGGTCCTCGCGCGGGTTGTCGTGTTCGCCGACAGGTATATGTAGCAATCGTGTCGCGCTTAATGGGCAACAGTAGATGCTGTCGGTGTGGCACCAAACGAAAGTCGGATAACATCCGCACGTTAGGCCCAAATGAGCTACGCGGCTCCTGCTCCCCCCTTTAGCTTCGGCTACCGTTGGCCGTGAGTCGACACCATGTCAGGCTAGGTCAGGCCTCGGTTCAGCACATTCCGCTATCCCCGGCGTCAGTGTGCCAGCACACTGGGGCGTGGATTCGCTGCAGCCCATATAAAACCTAATGGTCACCTCCCCATCGATATATCATCTCGTCCAACACCTAGCTACTCACACACTCTGACTCGATGGGACCTGACAACAAGGCCAACTTTAACGTTGTAGTCATTGGTGCCGGGTACGTCGGCAGCTCCTAGTTCAGTCTAGGTTTCTCATCGTCCGTAGCTTTGGGGGTCTTGCAACTTCAATTGCTCTCAAGACGAAATGGAAGCTCGATAACTTCATCGTACGCTACTCTCTGCCAATAGACAAGTGAGTAGATCTGATGGAGACTATTGTAGATCTATGAAAGTGGTGGAGACGTTGGAGGGACATGGCGGGTGTGTCCATAGCCAAACTTCCGTAGGTATCCGCTGATCTCTCTCGCTGCTCCAACAGGACAACACCTATCCAGTATGTTCCAATCAGCCTCCTGATATAGACCTCCCAAATCACTCACAGCGGTCCCGGTCAGGGTGCTGGGTCGGATATCCCGGTGCACTTCTACTCGTTGTCCTCGGACCTGAAGCCTGATTGGGTGCAGTCCCATGGCACGCAGGACGAGATCCTGGCGTACCTCCGAAGTGTCGCAGAAAAGTACGGTTTGATCGAGCACTGCCGCTTCAATACCTACGTCCACGGGGCTACATGGGACGATGATGCGGGCGTCTGGCGCGTGGAGATCGAGAACAGGAATACAGGGAAGCGCGAGGTGGTGCGTGCTACCGCAATCGTATCCGCGCTCGGCGTGTTGTGCGTGCCGAAGTTCCCGAAACTGTCCGGCGCCGACACGTTTGCGGGCACTTCGTTCCACTCCGCACGCTGGCGGCACGACGTCGACTTACGCGGGAAGCGCATCGGTGTCATCGGCAACGGAAGCTCAGCGTGAGTGCTACAACCCGTGTGTATTCTCACACCTCCCGCGGACTGAATCGCCCTTGGTAGAGCACAGCTCCTTCCTATCATCTCGCGGGACCCGAGTGTCAATGTCGTTAACTTCAGCAGGACGCCAAACTGGTTTTTCCCTGCGGTGAGTTTGGTACTCTCTATTCTTGTTCGAAAGATTCGCTGACTTGTTTCTAGGAATACAAAAAATACTCGTCATTTGAAAAGTGGGCATTTGCCCATATCCCGTTTGTTATGAAGTTGCATCGTTATATCATCGCTTCTACCGTGAGCATGAGGTACCTCTCTTTCAAGAGTACGTGCTGACACAGTCCATAGTGTGAGATGCGTTTCGTGATCTTTCGCGGGAAGAAATCCCTCATTAGACAATTCCTCTCGAAAGTATGTCTCGAGCTACGCTGAGCGACTTGCTCTCATGGTCACAATCATTTATAGAATGTCTTGGAGTACATGAAGCGTGAGGCGCCGGCTGAGTACCTCGAGCAGTTGATCCCATCGTATCGTACGTCACGATGCATTCAGTGATGGCGTGGACGTATCTGACCGCTCGATAAAGCGCTGGGATGCAAGCGTCTCGTGCGTGACACGGACTATCTCTCCGCCTTGGGCCGTGAGAACGTGCGCCTTACATTCGATGCTATTGAAAGCGTGGAACCCCAGGGCATTGTCACCAAATCAGGCTCGCCTCAAATCTTTGATTCTTAGGTTTGGTGGCTGATCTTCCTAACCCAGGGGAGCGCATTCCGCTTGATGTCATCATCTATGCTACTGGCTTTGTGACGGTGGGCAAATCTATACATGCTCTGTGAAACGTTTATCTGAACAGGATCGACAGAACGAATATCCTTTGGACATCAAAGGGCCAAATGGGACGCTTGCGGAATACAACACTGCGCATGGAGGGCCGATGGCGTACCTTGGCTCCACTGTACCTGGCTTCCCTAACTTCTTCATGATACATGGTAAATGTGCCTCCTTCATTCAGAATGCCCGATTGACCTTTGCACGCGCAGGTCCGAATACAGGTCCAGGTCACACGTCCGCCATCTTTATGGAGGAGGCACAGGTCTCGTACCTGCTCCAGCTCTATGATCCCCTGCGCAAGGGCCTCCTCAAGAGCATCGCGCCGACTGATCAGGTGACAGACAAGTACAATAAGAAGCTGCAGGCGAAGCTTGAGAACTACGTCTGGACGCAGTGCGCGTCCTGGTACCGCGTCGGGGCTAATGGACGCATCGCCACTAACTTCCCTGGCCCGCTCGTCCAGTTCGCATGGTGGCTGCGCAAGCCGAGGTGGTCGGACTACACCGTTGCGGGTCCGCGCGTCGCTGAGTGGGAGAGCGTACGGCGTACTCGTGCCCGTGTCGCGGCTGTCCGCACGATCTGCATCCTGGTGACGGCAGCGCTGGTTGTGCTAGGCGCAACCGAAACCGTCAAAATGACTGACCTCCGCGGGTCGTTGGTGCGTCACTTTTGGTGGCTGTATCTAGACATTGGACTGATAAAGTGACCCATGCTATCGCGCAGGCCGCCTCATTCGCACAGGTGAAAGATGAATTTCAACGGTTGACCCAGTTTTGGTGGGGGACAGCCTAGCACGGCTCTGCTGCTTAGACGTACGAGTGACGCATATATTTATTAGATAGGCTTGCAGATACATTCGTTTGGTTCTGAATGAGATTAATCCTGACTTTATGCTTGACCGACGCGTCGCGTGCCATGAGCGTGTCTGTCCCATACGCCGACACAACGCGCGGACGTCACACGACAGAGAATGGGATAGAATCATAACAGGTTCCTCGCCCCGGCCGCAGCAGCCACTTCTCACCATTGAAGCATTACGACGAACCTTGAGTGCACAGTATTCGCGCAGCTACGTCATGACATTGGCAGTGCTGGGGGGGCAATGCTGTCGACGCCCGGTCTCTCAGACCCAGCGGAGACACCGCAACCTACCGCAACTCGGTCCAAAGGGACTGGGCCTGACACTACGCAGTCACCCTGTGCTCCGCGCTTCGATCCCTGAGATTGGTGCGCATGTGGTCCCACTGGAGCATCGTCGGCGCAAATAGGGGATGCTCCATCAGAGGACTAGAAGAGATTATGAGGTACAACAGAAGGACAGCAGCGGTGTGACACAACAGCATTCATAAGCAACGGCAGGTCGGTCTGGACCATAGCGGGTGCATCATGAGCAAAAACGCGAGCCACCGCCCAGCTAAGCAGGCATGGGCGTGAGCGCGGGCCGGTACCAAGGGAGCGGATGCGTACCTGTTCCAAATGCGCGTCAATGATGTCTCCATCCTCCATAGAGCGCTAGACGGGTCACGGATGTACGCATCAGCGGGAGTTATGACACGCCCAATGAAGAAAAGCGCACCTCCGCCGGTGTCTCTGTGGGTAGCACGCGATCGCCCTCATACACGAACTTGAACGTCCCTGCGCGCGCCTGCATTAGCATGGTCCGTGCAGGATCGAGGGCTGCGCACCAGGCTCCTTGCCAAAGCGTTTCTGCGCGCCGCAGTCAGAAAAACACGTAGAAGCCCGAGAAAAGTGAGCGTACCTCTGCAACCTCAAAGATTTTCTTGAATTGCATGTTTGCTTTCACCTTGACTGTTATTTCTGTACGCGTGCACGCACGGTCGATCTGAGTCGACCTGATGGTAGGGAGAATGGACATTACGCACGTTTACCCTCGTAGTTGATCGTCAAGTTTAGCTTAGGTTTCGAATCCTCTTCTGCCATTGCAGGTGGTGATGGTCGCGCGTGATGTCGGTGGTAGGCCGTTACGGCCACTGCAAGCGTCACGGCGATCCGCACGCGTTTGTTTACCAATGTTATCCTCTCACGTGATTACAGTCGACTAGTCCAGCACCCGGCCGCCGCCTGTGGCACGACTCTGCCAGACAGCACTGGCCGTCCTGATATCCTCTTCAACCGCCGACTTCAAGCGGACACTGGTCTCCCCTGTGCATACAAAACGCAACTCATCACGCGGAATGTTGCGCAGCTGCGACTCAAGCGGTTTAGTGCACAAACAGACGCACACTGGAGGGCAGCATCTGGGATAGCCTCAGAAGTTCAGAATGGCACTGGCTGAGGTTTCTTCTACTGGATGTCCGGTGGTTTGGATAAGGGTGGGCAGTGACCGCGTTTATCTGTACGTCCCTCATGATCTCGGATATGTGACCCTACTGGAGATCAAGACGCGGCTTCTTGGCTATTTACCCCTTCGTGGACCTTCTAGGGTTTCTCTGCGGTCACCTGATGTCTCTGTGCCAGCTTTTCTCTGGACTGCGGAGACGTTACCACACACAGGCATTTATGCCGTCGGGTTTTCCTCATTCGCTCATGACCAGTCCATGCTCTGTAACAACGCTGCTCAGCGTCCTTGCTAGCCTTCTGCGCAGAACGCCATTAGCCTATGTCGCCGGCGTGTACACACATCCATCTTGTGCTGCTCGCTTGACCCAACACTTGCCATGGCCGGCCGAACCCACGTTGCGCTAGCAGTGGGTGTGCTGCGAAGAGACTCTTGCTGCACGAACTGCTGGACCCGACGCGCGCAGCGCCATCTGTTTTGCATCCTTGAGCTGCGTCTGCTGAGCATAGGCAGTGTGGGAGGCCGCTATATGAGACCTGGGCCTTTTTTTTCGTTTGCTGCATCCGTCCTCATTCATGTACTCCGATACGCATACCTCCCCCGCTTACCCCTCTGACATATTTGTTGATGGGTTCCTAGCGACTACCTTCACTCCAAGGGACGCGGGAAATTACCTCACCCACCTCCTCAACGGTCACCACTCCCAGGTTCCTCTTGTGCAGTTGTACGGCATAACGTACTCAAACGGGGCATGGTACATCACGCAAAATCTGCAGTCCGTGCAACAGCCCACACCTGGCGTGACGGGGATACCTTCGCCGCCCTTGTTGGATTTTCGCGTTGACACCACGGCCGGAAGCGTTGTGCGCCAGCGGCGGTGGCACCCCGCGAACGAAGTGGACGTCCGGCGACATATCGAGGATGCCGCGTTGCAATTGCCCGTTTTCTTCGTCAGCCACGACGGGACCCTGGGGTACCGACTGCAGGATATTCTCCAGAATACAGAGTATCACCTCCGCAACGGATATCAACCGGCACCGCTTGGAGGGAGAACAACGACGCATATCCGTATAGGCGTAAGTCAAAATTGCCTTCTTAAAGGTTGCCCTTATTGACTATGCATACCCTTGCAGTGGCAGGGCTATCCGGACTGGAGGCGTCAAATTCCTGCGAGGGACGAGACTAGTGAACGTCGGCCAATCACGCTCTCGCGTTTCATGAAATATATCGCTACGTCCGTGGATAAGTTCTTCAGGGTGAGTCCTCGAGCCCACGGGTTTTGGTTCTATTGAGTAACTATCCTCTTCAGGATAATGGGGTACAGGACCCTGCTGAGCCCGGCCAGCCTTGGGCCATTGGCCAGGGTGGTGTAACGCAGAATGACGTGAAGATTATCGGGGCCGTCCACATTTCTGCGGGATGCTGGATGCCCATCCTTCAGCTCACGACGTATGTCTTTTGGAATGAGGATGAGTGATGCGGCTCGTCCCGCCATCCTATACGTCTATCCTGGGGCACATGAAAGGACCCTGCAGTGGACTATTATAATTTATTACGACCTCCTGTTACCCTACGAGGACGTCTGGACTATCCCACATACTGTTGGAACTGTGATTGTCGGACAGTGATGAGATAAGGATATCGGACATAGATCAGCCGTAGTGTACACTCTTTTGTTCTTACCGTTTGACACAACTGTAGACAAATGGAACCATCCCTCCTTACCTCGACGGGTGACGCCATCCAGTCTTGAGTCAAGGAAATCTCACATATACTTGATGATCTGGAGCATAGGATCTACCGCTCTGAGGCTCTGACTCTATAATATGCAATCTATACAGTGACATTATATTTCCCATGTCCCCGTATCCACTAGTTAGGTGTGATGCACCGCGGCGGCTCCACTTTGTAGATGCTAGGCACACGGCCCTAACGACAGTACTGTACACTTCAACTGCGATCGCAATATGACATGCACCCTACGTGATCTTCAGTCGGAATACAGTATGCGACAGTCAAGCTGAGGTCCTACGTAACTAGCTGTATGTCGAAACATCGATCCTGCTACCGGCGCCGTCGGAGTCTGACCTCTCCCCCTGACATGAGCTCAGCCGGTGACCTAGAAAGAGATCGAGGCACGCTTCAAGGATGTCCAATTTCCTGAGGAACATCTGAGTGGAATTCACGCAAATAATCTCCGCCGTCTCTCCAAATTGACTGGGGCGATTAGAATAATTGGACGACGTGATGGTGGGGTCCAATGAGGCGGAGAGGGAGACGATATAGGTATTTCCATTATGAGAGACATGCAGATGACCCGCCTAGAATATCCCTATGATAATGGGGCTGAGTGTCTGTATTCGCGAAGAGTCGGATATCAGCTGAAATTCCGATGATCATCATCAGTCCGCCAGTACAGTAGGCGAATTGTTTCCTCAAAGTTGGTCAACAGAGCGAGAACAGAAGATTCTTGGGAGACCCTGACGGCCATCCCATAGATTACGATTTGCTTCTTCAGACTATGTATTATAGTCGCTGCACTGTTTGAGGCGAGCGATAGCTGTGGGCGGTGGCGGGCGTCAGCCTGAGCCAGTTCAAGTTGGCAACGCAACGAGTCGTTCAACTCGAAGCCCCAGCGCTTGTGGATCACGGTAAGCCGGAGCAAGGCCGGAGGTGTCCGGGGGGTGCCGGATGAGTGACAACCTCACGTGATTTGAGCGCCTGCCGGCGACTTCCGCAGCTCCGTGCCACGAGTCCAGCTTCAATCGGAGTCCTTAGACCCTGCTAATCCACTGGTCTAGATCTTGCATCCATGTCCCTACGATGACCCTCATTGCCACGCCCACTGCTTGCATCGTCGCCCGGTATCGTCTCTCTACATGTTTGGCTTGCTATGCCCAGACCCTGCTCTAGCAAAACAAACCAGCCGCGATTCACCAAATGCGCGTTAGCGCCGAAACGATCGGGCCGGTTGGAGGACCGCGACGGTCCCGCACTTGGTCTCATGCCAACTGCCAGGTAGCTCTGAAGCTTTGCAGGGGTGGTCACTGAGGCTGTCTCGATGCAGCTGAAGTTCCACCCGGTGTAGCGTCCCGTCAGACCCCTTAGCTTACTTCCCCTTGCCCCGCCGCCGCCCGGCGGCCCATGGATTTCCCAGGGCGAGACGTGCTAATAGGCGAAGCCTAGCATTCTTGGCCTTTTCCTGTCAACAGCGATGCCTTCGAAATCCTTGCTGAATCTAGTCACCGTATGTCTTCGTTACCTGCGCTCGATCCGACCGCTCCATTCTGAGAGCAGCGAGGCTCGGCATGCGCATCAGCTCTCAACGGCGTACTGCGAAATGAGCCGATTTTGCTGCACAGCACAGGGCTCTCGTTGAGCGCAGTATGTTCTGTCGACCAACATCCAGCTGCGTTTGGTATGAACACCTCAGCGAGGCGGTTCGGAGAGAGTATTTATGAGCTTTCATATCGACGTTTGCATCATCAACTCACCTACTCTCCACCTATGCAAATCGCCGCTCCTAATCGTCCTCGTCTCGTTTACCCCAGTGACGTCTTCGTTGATGGATACGTCTCCAATACCTTCCCTCCGGAGGATGCGACGCATTACTTCACGCTTCTTCTGAAGGCTCCGCCCTCTGCCTCTCTTATTCACATGTATGGCATAGTGTGCTCAGGAAGGGAGTGGCACATAACGCAAAATCTGCAATTTGTGCAACATCCGGCGCCGAACACAGCGGGGGTGCCCTCTCGGCTCCTGTTGGACTATCACACTGGCAATATAGGAGGCACCGTCGTTCGTCAAAGACGGTGGCTTCCGAGGAACGAGGTCGACGTCCGACGACATATCGAGGACGCCACATTACAACTTCCTGTATTCTTCGTCGCCCGCGACGGAACTCTAGGATATGGGCTACAGAGCATACTCCAAAATGCCGAGTACCACCTCCGTGACGGATACCAGCCGGCACCGCTTGGAGGGGTGACCACGACGACTATCAGAATAGGCGTACGTCCTCCCCGTTTTCGCGATGCGCGCTTCCGCTCTAACTGGTCCTGATGCATACGTGCAGTGGCCAGGATATCAGGATTGGAAACGCCAGATACAGGCGAGAGACGAGACTAGCGAGCGCCGGCAAATCACGCTTGCTCGCTTCATGAAGTACATTGGCACGTCTGTGGATAGGTTTTTCAAGGTAAGTCTCTGACACCTCGATTGAGTCACGCTTGTACACTGATCATCGACTTTATCAGGACTCGGGGGTGGATCACCCTGCTGGCTCATCATCGGGAATTGGAATAGGTGGGATCACGCAGCGCGACGTGAGAATCATTGGAGCAGTCCACGTCTCTGCTGGCAGCTGGATGCCTATCATCCAGCTTACGAAGTATGTCTTCTAGGAGCTAGGGCCATTACATGGTTCTGTGCGCTCGCTTTTCTTGCTCACGAAAGGACCTGGGCATCGTTGCATTCCGCTGCGGACCCGTTATTATCTATCACGATTATTATTACCTATGAAGACCGCCGGACTACTCCGCATACTCTGATCCAGAGCGTAGGCTTAACATCTCCCGTACTATACCGCATAGCATTACGCTCCATTATACCCTCTCCAATTATGATAGGTCGGCGTGGCACGTGGCGATCGCCTTGTCCAGCAGACGCTTGACCGACGGACGTAATGACAGTAGTCGAGCACGTCGCCACCGCAGCGCCACCTGAACGCAGCATGAAACATGGTGACACTCCTTGACTGAAGTGACGTGCGACTGTAACGCCTGAACCCCGGTCAGTACGTACCTACTGAGTCCTCCGAACGTTTCGCTCAAGTCCCGCGCAGCTCAAATGAATTTCATATCATAACATCGACGTTACAGGGAAACCTAAAACTGACATGGCGAGGAGCGCTCGAAGAGGCGCTGCTGAACGCGAGTCGATCTGAGGGTCCAATGGTAGCATTCAGAATCCAGCCAACACCAGTAGATATAGAAGTTCCCAGAGTGCGTGACCGGAAAGTTCAGTCAACCCGATGTTTTGAAGGATCCCACGTTGGCAGCACGTCCAGCAACCATGCACCCAGGAATAAACGGCGAGAGCAAGTTGTCGGAACCTTCCTGCGACCCACCCGGGATTCGTCGACATATCAAGCTCGAGATTCGCAAACCACCTAACACTCCCCCGACTGCAGGATCATCGATCGCCGGCCGTGCTCGGGGTTTGACGGAGAGCCTGCGCCAATCATTGGTAGAAACGATGATGAGATGAGAAATTATGGAAAGGGTTGGGGATACGCACCGGAAAACCTGCGCTGCGGAGGGCACCTGCCAACCCAGCGACCTGCACAATGTATGCACAAGACAACCGCGACCGAATGAATTGGGGATGTTGAGACCGGTTGAGACGGTTTCTGATGAGAATTCCAGTGTCACTGCGCGCGGCGCCTTGACTGCATAGAAATTCTGGCAGATGCGGTATTCCAAACGTGAGCTAGTTGAAGAATGACGTCAAGGTGCCCAAGGTTGGGGGTATTGATGTGAGCGAGAAGACTCTCTATGATTACGTCATTGCCTCTACGGGTAACAGGCCAGCTTTGGGATCACGAACGCATCATCACCAGACGGAAATGGGAGAGTTCGAGGCGATACGGAGGATAATGGAGGGCACCAGGAGCTCCGACAATGTTGCCAAATATCAGGTGAGGTCCTTCGGCGTGACAAGTGTGTCGGTGGGTATGTTTTCTAAGCCTAAGGCCGTCAATGCGAAGGCCGAAGCAAGGAGAAGGGGGAAGTCTTGGGATGCAGAAAGCGTGAACCCGGAAGAACTGTAACAGAGGGGAAGATTTTCCAAGGAACTTATTGGGAACCACGATCCTGCATACCAGATCGATTATCGTGCTCCAATTCTGGTCACGGCTCACTGAACCCATCAACAATGCGCCGAATGACATCGTGCCAGGCACGGGAACCACCTGTATGCGCCAGAGTCGACAGGCGAAGCGCACCGCGGGCGCAGCACGCTGATCTACGCTGATGCTTCGTGCTATCCGCATCCGGGGCGTGCGACAAGACCGCTTTGCGGATTTGCGCCGGACGAAGGTTCTTGAGCGCTGGTGTGGAGTCAGCACGCATGTGTCAGGACGAAGCGGGAAGTCGGACATACCTTGGCCAACGTAGAATGAGTGGGCGGGAATGACGAAGGGCCTGATTAGATTCGAAGAGTGGGCATGAAATGTGATGCTTCTGGTGCCTTGAGGTATCGACCGTATGGGCGCCGGATCACGCTGCAGGATTGGTTTTGCGTACGGTGAAGTGGAACAGCTGTCGCAGTCGAATGATGTAATTGAAACCTGACACTGTGTAGCGCAACGAGCGGCCGGGAGGTGTGGTCGCAGATCGATATAGCGTTGCTAACTAAGGCGGGGGCCTGTACGAGCTGGAGGTTAGCAAACGTGTGGGCGGGATCGAGTGGGTGGGTTCTTGGCCTTCGGTTGCGAGTGAGCTTCCGGGCCCGTGGAAAACTTGTCCATCGGAGTCGGCCTCGAGGTCGAGGCACTGGATGACTGGAAGAGAACGGGGGTGGTATGTATATATGGGTGCGAAGGGAGGGTAGGATGCGTGCTGTGGCTGCCCTGTTCGAGGTTGAGGACGTCGCCGGCCTTGATGGGTATGGATTCAAGGAAACTCTGATCGTGACGCTTGAACTCGCGCTAATCGAACACTTGCATTTGGACCGTAGAGCTCTTGATGGAGCTGGACCAAAGGTAAGGTGTGAGTATGAGTGCAGGGGATGAAGAGGGATACGCGACGATCCGAAGATCTTGTTCTAGTGGGGGGTGGCGCTGAGCGTGCGCTTGAAGATGGCAGTCTGACGGAGGTCGGCGCCATTGGCGGTGATGACGGCGAAGGAAATGAGAAGAGAAAAAAACTTGCGCTTGAAAAGGCGTCTAGCGGCGAGGGCTGGCCATGATGCATGATGCCGTGTGTGCGGGCGGTGGTGGACAAGTGGTGGGCAAGCCGGACAATACAAAACCAGACAACGCAAAGAAGCCTTGATTCTGCCATATTTTAGGGGAGCTGAGCGCAACTTAAGGTTCATTCGGTGTTTCAATCTCGGATCAAGCCGCTCTTTTGATTAGATAGTGATGTCAATATGATGATTAGATTTCTGTATGTCTCGCAATGCAAAACATTCCGTGGGATCATTTCTGAATTAGGCAAGTGGTATCAATCCCTCATAAAACAACATTAAAGTCCGGAATTGTGATTCATAGCGACACTCCCAAGGCCGGCTGGTTAAGGGCCTGGGATCTACCCTACTTACTGCCACCACATCACCTGAGAGATGATGTTTGTAGGAAGTCATGTGGGCCACAATCAACAGAGGCGCGCCTGCGAAGCTTCACAGCCTGCAGTTCCACTCACACGGTAGAACTCGCACAGCAGCCCTAATACCTGTATAGGGTCGTGCCAAGCGAATCCCAGTAAAACGAAGAGCGCAGAATAACGTACTATTATGCTTGATAATACGAGTACACTAATCCGCATCCTGGGCGGCGATCTCGCCCTCCGCGGACGGATGGGTGTCGGACGACCACGCACGGGCCTCCGCGCGTCCGTGCTCTATATCGACTCCGGCGAGCACGGGCAGCGCCACCCAAAGCATGAAGACGAGGAAGAAGAACGAGTAGCGGATGTTCCCCGTCATATCGGCGACAATCCCCACAATAAGTGGACCGAGGAAAGAAGACGACTGAAGATGCATAGCGTCAGCATTGCATCGCGTCCAGCCTGATGAGGCAGCGACGCGCCTTGTCCGTGATAGAAAACAGGCCATACCACCGCGCCTCCTCGCCCGGCGGGATGATCTCAGCGTACAGTGCACGCGCATAGCTCTGGAACGCGCCATAGAGCGCGCCGAAGTACACCGCCAACACGTACATCTCCGCCGGCGTGCGCAAGCCCCAGTGTGCGCCCAGCGGCGCAAGCACTCCAATGGCGCCGTACAACGGGATCGCACTCGCCGCGATAACGAGGAATAGGAGCACGCGCAGCGAGGACAGCCCGAGGCGGCGCTGCACGAGCGGCCAAAGGAGCGCGCCGAGGATCCCCGCGCTGGGCGTGAGGACGCCGACGAGGACGAGGGAGCTCGGGGGCATGTGCAGCGTTGTCTTGGCGAACAGAAGCGCGGTTGATGTCAAGGTCGTGAAGCCTGGCAGGACCGATGAGCAATCAGTAGCGGGAAAGAATGGCGGACTTACCGTCGGAGAGGAGGAACCAGGCAGCAAGGTAGCGGAAGGTATTGCGCAGACGGCGTACATTCTTCCAGCGCAGCATGCTCCCCAACCTCTTCCACGCGTCCACGATCTCTCGCCGAGTATTCCACTGCGCCTGGAGAACAGGCTCCACATGCGCCGCCTCATCCGCAAGCAGGCCCTCGCGCTCTTCTGATGAATCCAGGCTGGGAACTTTGATTGAAGCGCGGGCGCTGGGCAAGAGTACGAGGGCAGGCAGGGAGAACAGCGCCCACCACGCGCCGGATCCGCCGATCGCAAAGCGCAGCGCGTCTGTGGAGCCTCCAGCGCGCTGTACGGGCACGACTGTAGCGAGTAGAAGTAGGATGCCAGCGGCGTATCCGAGAGCGATACCGAGGGAGGAGATGCGCGCAGTCGCACGGGACAGCTTTTCGAAATTTCCATAATCGGATGCTGGAAGGGAGGAGGCAGCGAGGTGCGGGAGGTATGCATTGAGCACGACAATGGATGCGCCAAAACCTATGTTAGCGAAGACGGCAAACAGGCCGGCGAGCGGCCAGATAGGGGATGATGACGGGAGAAGGAAGAAACACAGGGAAGACACGGAGCCGATGGCGGCAAAACCAAAGAGCAGGGGTTTGCGATGCGAAGCTATGCGTACGATGTTAGAATGGACGTGAATTACACCACAAGGGTAGAGACGCACGACGGTCCGCGATACCGCCCATAGAGATCACGGTCAGTGCCTGCAAGGCAACTGACAGAGAGTAGGTGTAAAGGCTGTAGAAGAATCAGTGTTCTATTCCCTAGGATCACGACAGAAGCAGAGATGCCAACAAACGTCCCGCCTGACGGTCAGCGGACACTGCAACGACCACGTTCATGGGGATAAGGCATACGTCGCACAGTACCAGGGCAGAGCGCAGCCCTCTGAGAAGGAGAGTGTAGCGACAACAAGCTTGGCCAGGGGAAGATGCGACCTTCGCTTGGGGGTCTTTGCTCTATTCCGACAAATACATGCCACTTGCAAACGCTGACGTACCTGAAGCTCGCTGTATCAATCCATCCCCAACCAAATTTCACCACGCATCTCGCCTCCTCGTCTCCTGCTGTACCTGCTGGCGGCGCGGGGTTTGCAGAGCACGGTATTGTCTTGTCGGGAAGCAAGAAGCCATTGTCGCGCGCGAACTGTTCGAGGCATATAGGGAGAAAGAGGGTAAGCGAAACAATGACGAAGACCTCGCTCGCGAAGGCATAGCTCAGCCAACCCCAAAGCTCACGCCGGTGCCGTTTCGCGCTGGGAGTGTGGAGAGCGTCTTCGCTGACCATGATCGTGACGGTTCCGGGCTGTGTGCAGCACGCATTCTTCGGAGGGTGCCGACTCGAGGTCGCACGGGTCCAAATGGGCACTCAGCAGAGCCACTGACGCACTTAATCGAGACTCAGACCCATACTTAAAAGACTGGTGCTTGACTATAACTCATTCCGTGAGGAAACGGCCCGGCTGTGAGTGTGCTAGCGCAAGGCTTGGACGTCTCCCACCACCATATCGAAAAGGCATATGATAACTCACTTCTTGTCAGTGTACATGTGAACCGCAGGCACCGTTGCGCTCAGCTGACCAGCAAAATGGGACGTCACGGGAATATGGAAGAGGACCAAGAAAGCGAGCGTTGGTTCGGCTGGCTTCGGCAATGTTCATCCTTCTCTACAAATACCCACCGGGTTCCGCCCTCACGTCGATGTGACCTAGCAGTCCTCGAATTCGCTCCACTAAAGTACAAAACATAGCGACTTGAAGGAAATAAGCTACGATGTCGCAGCCACAGTCCCCGCTTGGACCTATTGGAGTCGCTGGGGCCCTCGCGGCACGCAACGACCCTGCGCGGCAGGTCAAGCCAACTCTCTGGAATGAGTTCGCGCTCACGGACCGCGTGGCGCTCGTTACGGGTGCCAATCGCGGGCTCGGTCTCGAGATGGCGCTCGTGCTCGCCGAAGCTGGTGCACGGGTGGTTTACTGCGTCGATATAGCAGAGCAGTCTGGCGAAGAGTGGGCCGCCGCCTCGGAATACCTGAGCCGCATGGGCACTGGCGGGCGCCTGGAATACGTCAGCTTGGACGTCCGGGACCAGAAGGCTGTGTGGAAGCTTGGGCAGGAGATCGGGGATAAAGAGGGGAGGTTAGATGTCTGTATTGCTGCAGCAGGTGTTGCAGTGGAGCCTATGCCTTATGTCGAGCTCACCGAAGAGGCGTTCCAGAAGGTAAGTCCGCAAGATTACTGTTGTTGTACTCTTATTAATGCTGGATACGGAGTAAAGGTGCTCAGCGTGAACATGAACGGTGTTCTCTATACGGCACAAGCAGCTGGACAGCAGATGATACGTTTCGGAAACAGAGGCAGTATCATCTTGATTGCTTCGATCGCCGGAAGCGTGCACCTGAAGGACTTCCCGTCGACGTCATACTGCACGAGCAAGTCAGCGGTGCTGCAGATGGCACGGAACATGGCCTGTGAGCTGGGTCCGAAGGGAATACGTGTCAACACGCTCTCTCCGGGGTACATACGCACACAGTGAGTTCCTTATTCGCCTTGACCGGGCCAGCGGCTCGATGGGAGGCGTGATCAGGCCATTTGAGAAGAGTCCCATGTACTGACAGCAGAGCAATAGGATGTCTGAAGTATTGCTCGGGATGGGCTTGGAAGGATCCCTTTCGAGTCAGAACCCATTGGGAAGGATAGGCAGACCGGATGAACTCAGGGGTGTGATCGCGTGGCTGGCATCTGACGCGTCGACCTTCTGTACGGGAAGCGAGTAAGTCTTCGTTCATTTATAGCAGCGAGTGACATAGTGATGTGGCTAAATCCGACGCTATTATAGCATCCAGGTTAGTGGGGGACACCTAGCATGGTAAATGCGCAGGCAGCCGTAGGTAGCGTTGTGCGGGAACTTTCTGCGGTTCTGATTCTGAATCAATCATGGGAGCCGCACTCAGGAGGCCGTGGCAGAGTCGGAGCAGAGCAACAGACATATAATTATATAATACTGCTGAGGAAAAGCGGCACCTGCGGCCCGGACGGGAAAGACACGTGTTGACGCATGTTTGGCTGGCGTAAGCCAATGGCCATTGCACTCGCACAAGCGGCAAACTTGTGTCTCGCCACACGCAGGCGTTGTACTAAAGGGACTGCTCTGCGACCGTGTACCGTACAGAACGGTGTGCTAGATAGCTAGATCAAAGATAGAGCACGCCAGCGTGCGCCATGTCGGACATCGCTGAGCTCAAACGTCTCGTAAAGTCACTTCAGCAAGCCTCGTCTGAGAAGGTGCGTCCCGTCCCGTCCGTCCCGTTCGCTCCGCCCCGTATGCTGATTATGTCCAATGTTGTGCCCATAGGAGGTCGTCGATGTCCTTCGGGTACTGAAAAAGGAGGCTAAGATCACAGAGTCCGTGCTTAGGGTACGTATCTGGTCGCGTGCAGGGATGCACTACCCCGCTGACCCTCTGTCACCCTACCATTTCAGGAGAGCAAGGCTGGTCTCGCCGTTGGAAAACTTCGTTCGCACGCAACGAAGGAGGTTGCCGACCTTGCCAAGGAGATCGTGCGGCTCTGGAAGACGGCCGTCGATAAGGAGAAGCAAGCCGCTGGGGCTGCACCCAAGGCTGCTGCGAAACCCACATGTGCGTGTATTCCTCATACCTACAAGTCACTCGCACTGATAGGCGAGCCCTCCAGTGGCCCCCCTCCGCAAGGCCTCCATCGCTTCTGCCACATCGCTCCCGCCAGCGTCTCCGACGAGCTCGACTAACGGCGTGCGTACGGCCAAGGGCGACGGCGTCAACATCAACGTCACCGGAGACAAGACGCGCGATAAGTGTGTGGAAATGCTATATGATGCGCTCGCGCTCGGGTCCGAATATCGTGCGTTGCTAGTGGTGGCACTTTGTGCACGCTCTGCTCTAGCTGATTACGTAATCAACAGCTTCCGACTTGATCCTGAAGCGCGCGCGTGCGGTGGAAGACGCGGTGAGCAAAGAGAACAACGGCACAACTGCTGCGTACAAGTCGAGGATACGGATGCTATTTGTGAACCTCAAAGATAAAAACAACCCTGGACTGCGGATGAGTGTCACCTCTGGTGACGTCGCTGCCCAGGACTTCGCGAAGATGAGCAGCCAGGTTCGTCATTTTGCGGCCACATTGCACAAGTAAGTGCCTGATTTTATAACGTGTTGAAGGACATGGCCTCCGAGGAGCGGAAAGCGGCCGATAGGAAGATCCAAGAGAAGAACTTGTTCGAGTCTCTTGGTGCAGGCGAGCAGCAGGCAGAGACGGACGCGTTCCAGTGTGGCAGGTGCAAGCAGGTATGGCCGTCATCAGACCTTGTTATCCTCACAGCTGACGGGCATCTCGCATTCTAGAGGAAATGCCGCTACCGCCAGGCGCAGACGCGGAGCGCCGACGAACCGATGACAGTAAGTCCTGCGTTTATCTCACTACGCTCAGAGCGCTGACATGATCGCCGACAGACATTCGTAACGTGCGTTGTCTCGCCCCTCTCTACAGAAAGTACCATGCATGGCTCATGTCTGTTTCAACAGTTGCGTTGCCTGCGGCTACAGGTGGAAGTTCTCGTAACCACCCACACCGCATCTTCGTACCATAGTTTAGATCCGTTTAGTTGCTGCGTCTGCCTTGCTCTTTCAGAAGTTGTATGCTGTAGTGTTTGTGCTGGTCCGCGAACGTCATGTACATACCAGCCATTCTATGCCCTAGCCTGTTGTCGGATCCTGGAACTCCGCGGGCTTGCGTGTCACGACGCAGTGGTATCAGCCTTGTCAATAAGCCACCCCGGCAGCACGCCCGGCAGACAGGGGTTGCCGAGCTCTTCCGCCTTTTGAGGTGAGATTGAACTGTAGCATCGTTGACTGTAGCCAGATTTACAGCGATACATTATGGTGATACATGAGTGCCGCTCGCGGTCAGACGGCCACGAGACAAAGCTTCGCAGCTTCCGTCCATAGCATATTCATGCTTCGCGTCGCGGCAACGCCTTCCAACCCTTCTTGAGCCCTAAGCGTTCAATGAGACTGGCCTGCATGCAGTATACCGGGTCAAGGTCCTCCAGGCCGGGGTACCCAAGCAGTGAGAGACCAGCCACGCCGAATAGCGTATGGAATACATCGACCATGTCACCCGGCCGGTCAGCTATGCCGCCGCCATCAGGATCCTGTATGGTAACCCATTGAGTAAGAAACCATGTTGAAGCGATATCGAGAGACGGTCCACCTGGGCAGACAGGATGAAGCGCGTAAGTGCCGCGCCGTCGATCCACGTGAGCTTGTCCAGGATCGCCATCGAGGAGAGGACCCAGTGGCTGTAGCACACCTACGCCGTGCAGCGCGTCAGCTCCTGGATGCGATGACCAAGTACGGGACATACGTCTTCGAGCTTTTCTGGGCGCCCGTTCAGGCCTCCGTTGGGCAGCTGTCGCTCAGCGAGCCACCACCCCAGCATCGGCACATCGATCACGTCTAATCGGTCCAGGATCGCGAGTGCCGCCGTGCACACCCATACTGCAGCACCATCAGACTCTGTTCAGGGGCCTTCGAGGATACGGGACGCACCTTGTGCAGCGTGGCTCTCCGCGCCTGCGACGCGCCCAAAGCCGCCGTCGAAGTTCTTGCATGATGCGAGGTACGCCACGGTGCGCTCGCGGTCGAGGCGGTCGAGCGCGCCAAGCAGCGACAGCGCCGACACAGCGCAGTACAGGAACCGCGTGTCCGTCTCGCCGAACGCGTCGCCCGCGAAGATGCCCGACGGCTGCTGCAGGCCGAAGATGACTGTGCCGCGCTCAGCGGGGGCACGCGAGGGCGCGCGGGGGACGTACAGTCGACTATGCGCGGCGCATCGACGCGCGCGAGTGCGTCGTGCGTCACGAGGACCTGGATGGCGCTGAGGGTGGATAGGATGTGAGCGTCGTGCCCCGGGTGTGCGCCGAATGCGCCTTCGGTCGCGCCAGTTAGCGGCATGTCGCGGGAGGCTCGGGGTGCAGGCGCACCTCCCTCGTCGTCCCAGCAGCTCAGCACGTACTCGACCATCTCCTCCGCGTCGAGCGCATCCTTGCGCTTCATGATGCAGAGCGCGGTGAGGCCCCAGTATACCGCGTTCATCCGGAGGTGCGCAGTCATGTGGTAGGCCAGATCATCCTTGTTCTGCACCGTTGGGGCTCAGTCATCGTAGCACAGTCCTACATCGATTTGCGTACCTTTCCTAGGTTTTGTATATATTGGACGTGGAGGTCGGTGAGGAGAACCTCGGACATGGTTGATAGTGTGCAGTGACGTGTAGAGGCATCAAATCACGGGCGCGAGCTCTCTACGAGCACTTCCGACGTGCGCTCGAGCCGCCGCGTGACCGCCCGCCGCTGCCGCCTCAGTGGCACTGGTACCAGCTCTCCAGCCCTGGCGACACTCAACTTGCACACCACACAAACTCAAAACTAATGACAGTCCTTGGCCCGACTCAAACAATAGGGTGTCCACATTCCAGAAGTACAATAGATTGATTGATAAATACGAGACCGGGTACAGGACACTATGCAACCTCGGACCGGTCGACAGGCGTGGGTGAGGGATGATGCGCGCTAAGCCTATCGTCGGTGACGTGCAGAGACAATGGGACCCTTATATATCTATCCCAGTCCAAAATACATATCGCTCAAGCTGGATAATAGGCTGCCAGGAGTGAGTAGAGACCTGGATGGCCCCGACAATCTTCACATCGTCCGGGTGGAGGGAATCATTGGGATCCATCGATACTATCCCCCAAGTCGAGGCGAGTTCTGGTTCCGTTACTTGGCCAGGATCCTGCCTGACTCGTCAGTCATTTCTACGAGATGGAGACCAGGAAGGCTACACTCACACTTATGAAGCTCGAGACAGAAATTCCGATCAGATACATGAAATGCGCCAGCGTGGTCGGCCATCCTGTCGAGACCTGACAATGCCAGTCTCGGCACCCTGGCCACTGCATACGCATGTTGAGAAGTCGACATGGCAGAGTCGCAAGCACTCACACATATGCGAACATACATTGTACCCCCTTCACTGAGTGAGACGATTTCGTCACCTCCGCGCAGCCGGGACCGATCAGTGCCATGTGAAATGATATCTGATAGCCTGTATCCTAGTATGCCTTCTTGACTGACGAAAAACACGGGAGACTGGACGGCGACACTGCTAAGGGGCCAGACACCACGGTCCCACGATCGTCTCTGCCGAACAACAGTTCCTTCCGAAAGCCGTATATGATAGTCCAACAGGGACCATGGCATGTATTGCTTGCTAGCAGACGACCGCCCCGCATCTTGTGATGGGTTGATCCTGATATGCCAAGCATTGTCCGAATAGCACATATCCCAGTATTGTGACGACCTTGAGGCGATTGATGCCTCCCGGGATTCACGGAGAAGGGTGAAGTAATGGTCTGCCTCTGCAGGCGCGAATGCTTGAGCGATGAATCCATCGACGAGAATATCCTCGTGGCAAACAGGCGGCGAGTTGCCTGGGGGGTGCATAGTGAGTAGGTGGTACTTCTCACCGACGCGATGGGAGACTGGTTATATACTCACCTTAGTACTCGCCACAATCGGAGCGGAAAGGTATACCTTGACAAACGATGCTACATCGCGGTGGCACTGAGGGGCGTCACCGTACACTGTATTCCTACCTTTCGTGGAAATCTGATCCCTTCCGGATCAACTAGCCACACGGGTGGGGAACAAACGTTGGGTCGTACTTAGACCTTGTAACAAAGGTGGGCGATCCGGGTGGCACCGCAACCCATGCGATGTTGGGATGCACCCACGGCCAAACACAGGGTTCAATAAGGATGGAGTGAGGCCCGTGTAGCGTATGCGCTCCCCTTCGATGAGAAGAAAAGGATGAGGCCTTGAAGATAACATGCAGTCGGCATAGTGCCAGGGGAAGGGATCGGCGCATCGCATGGCCGGGTAACTCATTTGAACTGAACAGTCTTGCCCTACAATCCTTCCTGCTACAATCTTACTTCTGCGTCATGGTGATGGAGGGTGATGGCGGCGACTGGGCGCTGACGTGGACGAGCGAAAGGAGGACCCCGGCTTATCCCTACCAAGGCCGGGTCCCAAAACTTATAAGTTTGGGGGACAGATGTCCGGATAAATTTGCTCCAGATCCCCAATTTTGTCCGGATTGTGATCCGGCCTATACTTTCACAGGGTCCGATGTTCGGACTCTGGATAAAGGCTCAAACATCCTTTCAGGGCCATTTCTGTCCAGACTGAGGTATCTAACCTCAAAAGGATAACCAGTAAGAGCCAGGAAGGCCAAAATTGGGGGCAAGCACCGATTGATAAGTTATAACTGGTTCAGTGCAGGGCGAGGTCGTATCAATGTGTGCCTCAGTCACACTTCGTGACCCGGCGTGACATTAGGCACGATCTGTGGCCAGCAAAGCTGTTGGACCCAACTTCGAAACCCTCTGTCCCCCCACTAGCCAACGCCCTTGCCAATGCCAGCCAAGTCCACCGCCCTCCCCCCAACCACCCCCTTACCGATGTCAGGATTCTGACACGGCCTGCTGGGGCCACATGACGCCTGGATCCGGGCTTGGTAGGGATTAGTTAGGGTAGACTGGGTCCTGCGAATGGCGGCAGGTGGCGGCGTCGGCCCTCGGGTGGCGGTTGCCGGAGCAACCGTAGGGCGCTTACGTCAAATCACGCTCTTGCCATCGCGGGACATCGCGGGACTCACATTATTGCCGAAATGGGGACCCGATTCCCGGTTCTCGGCCTCCTTCAAAGTTCAGAGAGGTTCATTGCCAGTGGTTCAGCCCGAACTTCAGCGCTCCAGCTTCAGTCTGGCATATGACTGCGAACTTCTCTTGCGTCGATTGACTCCCAGGCCTTACGTAGGCCCAAGCCCCATGCTTCTTAGCGTGGGGACTCTCGAAGGGCCTGCCGGTTCAATCTTTCTTGTACCACCACCACTTCTTGACCATGGCCTCAAAGTCGAATCCTGAATTCAACGTCGCCATCATTGGTTCAGGGTACGCTACGCTACCGCTTCCGATGTCTCTGCGAAATTAGATTTCGGATCACAGCATCGGAGGTCTGCTCGCTGCCATCGCCCTCAAGACGAAGTGGGGGTCTGAGGACTTTGTGGTGAGCAGGCCAGCGAGTCCAGGTCAAGTCGTTGATTCGGATATCCATGTTCATGCAGATATATGAGCGTGCCTCTGATATTGGCGGGACCTGGAGGGTGCGTCTGCTATCATTGCCGTGGGTTCTCCAGAATCCGCCGTTCCCTGTGGTTCTCACGTTCAGCGCTCATCTGCTGACCAACTCTACGACAGGACAACGTGTATCCCGTGGGTAGCATTCGCACATCTGGTTCTACGCTCCCCTGATCTCTCCTACAGGGATGCGCCTCAGACGTGCCCATTCACAACTACTCGTTGGCCTCGGATCCGAAGCCAGACTGGAAACGCTCGCATGCCTTGCAGCCCGAGATACTCGAATACCTGCAGGGTGTTACAGACAAGTATGGTTTGCGCTCCTACTGCAAATTTCACATGTCTGTCGACAACCTCGAGTGGGACCCGGAGGCTAATGTATGGCGGATCGAGACGCGCGACGTGCGCACGGGCGAGACGCAGCATTCTCGGGCGACTGCCGTCGTGTCTGCCATCGGCGTTCTGGTAGTGCCACGCTTCCCGACGGTGCAGGGCATGGACTCTTTCAAGGGTGATACGTTCCATTCGGCGCGCTGGCGCAAAGACATCGACCTCCACGGGAAACGTGTCGGCGTGCTTGGAAATGGGAGTTCGGCGTAAGTAATTACCGGCGTCTCCGGCCTAGCGACCATGGGTTCTGACCAAGAGGGCATTCCACCAGATGTCAGTTCATCCCGATCATCTCCAATGATCCCACCACAACTGTCGTCAACTTTGCTCGCACACCGATGTGGTATGTGCCGTCGGTAAATCCCACGTTTGCCAACGTGTGCTGTGTTTGATGCTGCATCCTCTACAGCCATTCATTCCATATGGCGAGATCACTAAGTGGATTTTCGCGCACTTCCCACTTGTGCAGCGTCTGTACCGCTACAGGCTCATGCTCGTAGTGCGTCCCGTGACGTTCCTTTAAGCTACTCACAATGGTGGTTAACGGGATACGCAGTCAGACACGTCTTACGTCATATTCCGAGGAAAGAGTAATTTCCTCGGTAGACTGTGGTCGTCTGTATGTGAAAAACACAGGACCCGCTTACTCACCATTAATGTCAATTCGACAGTCGTGCGAGAAATACGCGAAGAAGGTGGCGCCCGCCAAGTATCACGACGTCATAATCCCCAACTATCGTGCGTTGGTTCTTTACATCAGGATCGCTGTCTCACTGAGCCATATGCACAGCGCTGGGATGTAGGCGCATTGTACGGGACCAAGGGTACCTGAAGGCGTTGAACCGGGAGAATGTGCGCCTTACCTTCGACCACATCGACCGCGTCGAGCCGGATGGCGTAGTTTTGGTGACAGGTAAGGACTTTGTAATTCTTTATTATGTAGGTCTGACGAGTGTCACTTTGATCAA
The DNA here is from genome assembly GCA_022496205.1 of Gloeopeniophorella convolvens. Lineage (NCBI taxonomy): Eukaryota > Fungi > Basidiomycota > Agaricomycetes > Russulales > Gloeopeniophorella > Gloeopeniophorella convolvens. The sequence continues at coordinate 65,811 of WTXD01000054.1, read as the reverse complement.
GGCGAGAAGGTTCCCTTGGATGTTATCATCTATGGCACTGGCTTCGTCACGGTGCGCGCAGGCCCACGTCTGAGCAATTGAGTGTTGATTATGACCGGTGTTTGATCGACAGGACCACTACCCACTGAACGTGCGCGGTCTGAGTGGCACGCTGAAAGAATACAATGATGCGCATGGCGGGCCAACGGCGTACTTGGGGAGCACCGTGCCCGGCTTCCCAAACTTCTTCATGATGCAAGGCGCGTCGAAACTCTAACTCACGTGTTTCGCAGCTGACACGTGTACCATGGGTGCAGGACCGAACACGACGACAGGCCATACGTCCGTGATCTACTCTGAGGAGTCGCAGATCCCACACCTGTTCCAGCTCCTCGACCCACTGCGCTCCGGCGCGCTCACGAGCGTCGCACCGACTGTCGCCGCGACGGAGAAGTACAACGACATGCTGCAGGCGCGTCTCGAGGACTCGGTGTGGACGCAGTGCGCGTCGTGGTACCGCGTCGGCTCGCGCGGGCGCATCTTCAGCACCTTCCCTGGCCCGCTCGTGCTGCTGCGCTGGTGGCTCCGCAAGGTGCGCTGGGAGGACTATGAGGTCGCGGGTCCCGGCGCGGAGGCGTGGCGCCTCAGCCATGCGCGCCGGTCACGCGGCGCGATTGCTCTGACGGCCACTCTGCTCGGCGCGGTGGGCGCTCTCGTGTCAGCTGCCTTCTTCAAAAGTGCAGACACCGCAGAATTCCTGAAGCAAGCGGTACGCGCTCTCGCCCCCTTACATATACCGTCGTCGTGCCTAATGTTGCCCAACTCAGGAAACCATCGTCAATACTGTCTGGGATAGGGCGCTGGAGCAGCTGCCCGCGTTCTCCGCGTGGGCATGAGCGCGTTCAATCCACGCCCATGTCCCTGCTCCGCAAATCCCACCAACCCAATGACTCGGTATTATAGTCCAGGGTTTGCGACAGTAGACAAAGTAGTTGGTATCCCATTCTTAGTCTCAGGATCTCTTGAGTATCTCGCTACGTGTTCGTTTTACGAGTAAATGTACATACAATTACAGCCCCGTAAGCAAAGAACCTTGAAGCTTGAACTACTGTACCAGCAGGCACCACGGCAGAGGGGAAGCTATATAACTCCGCCCTGGGATATGCTTCTAGCCACATTAGGGATATGATACCACGGGGAGATGGCAGCGCACCTTTTATCGCTGTCGCATGGCAAGAGGGCCGACCGCGACAGCTGGATAATCGGCTGCCAATGGTGCAGCGCAATATTGATGATCCCGACTACCCCGACGTCGTCCCGTGTAATGGCACCAGGACCGATTGTCCACATCTCTTGCCCATCTGCCGGGGTTAGCCCGTATGACGACTGAAAAGGCAGTTTCGATTATCTATATGAGACCGAGTGACTCACGTTGGAGAGACTATACGCACCTGCATAAACTTATCAACGGCTTGCGCGGTCTGATATAGTAAGCTGCCGTATACGGTGTCGCGTCCATTCACGGCAATATCCACCTCGGTGAACCAATCCGGGTATCCTGGCCACTGTGGGTGCATGTTAAACGACCATGCTCCTGTTGTAGGGACGATGTGCACCTACAGATATATGAAGATGTACAGAATGTCGGGTGTCGAAGCTTGCATCCGCGCTCCCCCACAGGTGCAGTTGGTTGTCGCGCTCACTTCTTCCTAGGGCCTCTGATATGCTGCATCCAAACATGCGACTGCCGGGGTTGGGGAAATAAATGGGGAATACAAGACGGGCAGCGAGGATGTTTTGCGTTTGCCAGAGGGGATTAGCAGTGGGATCAATCAACCTTTGACGCACGATGGTGCCCTGGGGTCCAATTCCGATATGACAATCCAGCGGTCGCATTCCGTAGGCGTTTGGCCCTCTCCGGGGTAAAGGCCATAGAGACCATCCAGGCAGAGATAGCAGGTTGGTCGTGACATACCACCCTTTCGCTATATACCTTACACCGTAATAATCCATCGGAGAAGTGTTCGGTGGGGCCCCAGTGAGAAGTCGAGCGAAGTAGCGTTCTGCTACAGAGGGGTGGAATGTTCGTGAGACGAAGCCGTACGCCAGGATGTCCCTGGAAACATCCCCGGGTTGGCATCCAGAAGGGGCGGTCTGCATAGTTAGTGAATATGGGACTTCGGTGATGAGAGGATTTGGTTATATACCCTGGGTGCTGGTCTTTCCACAAGATCTTTTGTGCTTGGAAGGTGAGGCGTGTATATCGCTTTTTGCACCGACCAAATGACTTTGACGCAAGCGCAAAACTGCCCCTTATGTGTCCAGGAGGAAGAAACTGCAAATTTCTGCGAGAACAATGCACGGTCGTGTCAAAGCACCAAGAAGGCGAAGGTGGAGTTCGGCATAATCAGCTTCCGTCGCGAGTAACAGAGTAGACGATCCAGAGTAGTTCCACAGGCGACATGTTCCGGTATACTCAGTACTTGCGGATTGACACCAAGCGGCCATTAGTTATCCTGGATGTGGATGAGGAAACGAGACACCTCAAAGGTTGAGTCGAATGACCACGGCACCGCAGTTACCAGAGACTGTCAGGAACCCGAGATGCCTGCAGTGATTGATACTGTGGGCAGAAAGCCATCTCACGGAACGGAGGTCTGCCAGCTGCATTGTGGGAGCGAGCAAGTGAGTGTCACGTTTCAAACTGAGTCCGAGTCCCCGTTCATGATGGTGGCGACGGTGGTCGAACCGGCAGCGGCCCGAGAATTGTTGACCTCAGCCATCGCGGCCACAGGACCCCTGATCATCCCTATGGACCTCCGATCCAGAAATCACCGAAAATGGGTCGAATGACCACCCGAGGTTACTACGTGCTCACCAGGTGCTCACCATGGCTTGAGAGAGGACAATAAATGGGAGCGTCCCGGGGGTGCGTTCGTGTTCACGTTTGGCGGGCACAACACGATCATCAACACGCTCCTGATCAACTCGGAGGGTGTGTTCTTCTCCGGCGGTGCGTCCCTATACCGTCGGGGTGTTCCTGGACTTACTGATGGTGGTGATGCGCAGCCGTCATGGCTCAAGATGACATTTTGGGACTGCGTGACGAGGATGCCGTTTCAGAAGTTGGACGGCATGTAACCGAGCTCGCCGGAGGCGGAGGCGGGCATCTGCTCGATGTTCAACATGACAGGCACGCGCCTGATCACGGGCGGAGCGGACAAGACGATCAAGGTGCGTACTGCGCTTGTGCGTCGTGCGTATTGCCTTGCTGATAGGCCATGTGTGCAGATGTATGCCGAGCAGATGTCGTGATTACTTCTAATGCACGATGTAATCTTTACTCGATGTATGCTATCCATGCGCTTTCTGCATGACTGTTGTCTCTTCTACCTGCTGTGACGCGTGACGACTGGACATCTGGAAGCCGGGTCCCTAAAAACATGATTTCTGAAAACCCGGGGCCTTCAAAGTGCGAAGACATCTCCTACTATCTCCACTTGGTGGTGGCGAGGAAAGCCCTGTCTCAGCTCTCACAGAGGTCTAAATGGTCCTTCGGGTTGGGAACAAACATCACTCGAACTGCGTATACTGCTGGCCTACACACAGCTTCTATCGTACACCACTACGTCCTCTGGATAACCCTTATTCTGAATTCTTCACCACTTCTCATGCGCGGGGCGGACTGCAGAGCACAATTAATTCCGGGTCAAGGTGATCTCGGGGCGAGACGTACGGTCGAGCTCCCAAGTCCACGCAGATCTATCTTGGTTCACGAGGTAGAGGTATGCCTAGAAGCCACGGCGTCAGACAAGATAAGGCTGCGGGGCATGTGAGGGTATACAGCGGCGATGCTCCCGGGCTTGAGCGCAGCGTCCGGGTTGGATGCCCATTCCTCGCCGCGGCGGCCCTTGGACAGGTCGGTGACGATGCCTGCAGTCGGATCAGCCGACCTTTTTGCAAACAGCAGGCGGGCGGGACGAACCTCCGTCGATGACGGTCTAGCGGAGCGCATATATGCGTGAGCCAACGCACCCCACAAGAGCGCCTCTCATAGACTTACGTGCGCAACCTAGAACGACAAGCGTTAGCACCGAACCAGACCAGGGCAACGAAGCACACCGACGCACATGGATATTGTTCTTCCCAAATTCCTTGTTCAGGCTCTGCGACAGCGCGCGCAGCGCAAACTTGGACGCCGAGAACGCGGCCGTCGTCACGTTGCCGCGCCACGACGCCGTCGCGCCGGTGAACAGCAGCGTGCCGCGCGCGCCGCGCGCGTCGAGCGGGAGACCCTCGAAGGCGCGCAGAGCGCCGCGCGCGAACGCGAACGCCGCGCTGATGTTCGTGTCCACGGTGCTCGCGACGTCTTCAGGCGTGATCTCGAGGAAGGGCTTCCGCACCGAGCCGCCCGCGTTGAAGAGAGCGACGCGGATCTCGCCGTTTGGCCAGTGCGCGCGCGCCGCGTCGAACGCAGCGGCGACCTCGGCATAGTTGTACGTGGCCACGGGGAACGCGGCGGCCTGCGCGTGGGGGCGTGCGTGTCGTGTCGTGTCAGTCAGCGGGCAGGCGGCGTGCGGGTGGGCTGGGGGCGCACGTTGACGTCGCCGGTTTTGAGCTCGGCGGCGAATTTGTGCAGGTTATCGTTATCGTGCGCGATTAGCGCGACGTCGTACCCGGACTGCGCGAAGAGGCGGCTGGCGGGCGCGGTATGAGCGGGACGCTGCTCGTGCTCACGGCGGTACGCACGCTGTTGCGCCTCCGGTGCCTGCGTCGGACGAGGGTCAGCTCGATGCTTATGAAGAAGCAGTTTGGGCGTGGGACGCACCGGAGGAGTTGCCGATGCCTGCTATGACGATAACGGGGCGGGAAGACATGATGGCTTGCTGCTATTGAGGCCGGTGCGAAAGAGAAGGGTGGGATGCGGCCTCGTACAGCAGACAAGGCGCAGACGTGCTCCTTTTATTGCAGCTGCTTGACGAAAGCCCTCAACAGAGTCGCGTCATCGGTGCCCGAGCAGGTCTCAGTCAGCACCAGGGGTTCGCCGACCTTGAATAACAGTATTCTTGGGTGTCCCGTTTGCTACGGCTGACAAACGAAAAGTGGAATTTGACCGAGACCTGTGGGTGCATCCAGTGAGAACGCAGCGAATTGCAGAGGCGACGCCTAGCGGAGTGCCAGCCTGAGAGCAGTACGGCTGCATAGCAGGGCCAAGTGCGGTGGTGGCTCTGCCACATGGTGACGCAGTGACGCAAGATGGCTTACATACATACAGACACGCGCGTCACGTCCGGAGCGCAATTGCCATTATGTATGTAGCTTTCATTGAAGTTCAAGTCATGCGTGTACTACTTATGTATTGAGAGCTAACTGTATAATCTGATGAACCTTGACTTAGACCGGAGGAAGACTATTCGCGAGACAATCAGGTACCCAATCCATAGCATATAATGTAACTGCGAAAGATACGTCAAACCATCCTGTGTGCGTCGCGAGCAGCCTGATACGTAGGCCCAGCCTCAAACCCAGCTTCAGGCCCGGCCTCAAGCGGCAACACAGCGCGTATGGGCACGCTGAAGTCATCGTGTCCCGCAACAGGCGAATACGCCGTCGCGGACGAGCCGTACGAGTACGACGCCGCAGTCGCGCGCCGTGCGTCCGCAAACACGTCGCCCTCGTCCGCGTCCGCGCTCTTCTCCAGCGCTGGCAAGCGCTCCGCCAGCCCAGCGGGAAGATCCGCGCCGTCCGGCAGCGCCGCCACAGCGCGACGCACGACGCGCAGCACTGCCGGGCCCAAGGGGCGAGCGCAGCTCTCCAGCACGCCGGGCTCACATACGCGCACAGCGAACGCGTGCTGCGCGCCGCGCGATGCCGCGCCCGGAACGTCGCGCGCAAGGAGATGCGCCGTCTCGACGGCCATCGTGTCCACGGCGAGCCCGCTGGCGCCAACGGCCGCGAGGAGCTCGCCGAACGCGAGGAGCGGCCCGTCGCGCGCCACCGCCTCCGGCGCCTCGGGGAGCGCACGCGGCGCCAGAGCGCGCAGATAGGCGAGCAGCTCGCGCGTGCGCGCGGCGCCATACGCCGTGTGTGGCGACAGTGCGCCGAGCTCGCGCAGACATGCGCGGGTGCCGAGCGCGGTCGTGCAGTGCGCGGCGAGGCGGACGCGCGGGTCCGCGCCGGTGCGGAGCGGGCCGAGCGCCGCGGCGGTCTCGGGCCCGAAGAGGCGGTCCCAGTACAGGCTGCTCGTGTCTGCGAGCGCGGCGGTGGTGCGCCAGACCGCGTCGAGACATGTGAGGGTGCGGATGGTCATCATTGTGGGCGGCGGGAGGGTGGGGGAGGTGCTAGGGCAGGTGAGGAGGAGCTGGCCGATGCGCCGGCCGAGGCGGACGTGTGGGTCTTCTAGGAGATGGCCAATTGTGTATTGTGGGTAGGTGTGCGGCTCGGCGGCGAGGAAGCCTGGGACGGCGGCGACGAAGGATTCGAATGCGGTGTCGGAGTGCAGGGAGGAGAGCGCCCATTCGAGTGCGTTGGCGTCAGACTTTGGGTGTGCGTGCGCGAGCTCGTCTTCGTAGGCGCGCAGCAGACCGCCGCGATATCGCTCCCGGCTCGCGTTGATCAACTTTGGGAGCCGGAATAGGGCGAGGGTCGATTCCGACGCGACGAGTGATACAAAGAACTTGGTGATGCAGAGACTCGTCAGCCGGACGAGGTGCAACGCGCGCCGCAGAATTATGGAAAGAGGTGTCCTAAATGGCGACGAGAGGCGGATGATGGGGAGAATGGTGGCGATGATATAGACGACTGCGCCAGCGGCGCCGAGTGCGAGCACTGCGAGTGCGGTGGTGTGGCTGCGGGGGAACAGATATGTCACCAGGCCCGAGATGAAGAGTAGTACCGAGAGGTGCAAGAGGAGGGGTATGGCGCCAACGGCCTGGTCCATGCGGTGCGCAGTCAGGCCAGCGAACATGTAGGCCCTGATCCTGGCACGGGTGGGCGGAGAGGCGTGTGCATGCGAGTCGCGGAGGTAGTCTTGGATCGAGTGCTGCGCGAGACTGGAGAATACCGCACAGCCGAGGCTGAGTATGAGGCTGAGCGACCACAGCAGGGTGGCGGCGATGTCCGACTCCCGTCTACCCGGCAGAGGGAGGGCCGCGGCGGTTGTTGCGTTGTTCGAAGCGGCAAGCTGGAGAGAAAGATGCGCGAGGAGCACATCGGTAGAGCTGGGTGTCAGGGTGCTCAGGCCCTCGAGGACGAAAACGGAGACGGCGACGGAGGAGAAGCCCGACTTTCGAAAGCGTTAGGGACGTGCTCGCGACGACTTGAAGCAGACGCACGAAGATGAAGATGCCATCAAGTTGCTCCTTCCAACGCGTTGCGAGACGGGTATCATGTCTTTCTGCTTCGTCGAGGTACAATGACCACATTCGCGTGCTTGAGCTTGGTGCCCATGACCCTGTTCCCCAAAGCATGTCAGCTCTCGGCGAACCGACGGAGAGGCTGGAAGAATGACCCTCAGCAAATTCCGGGACAGTTGTGTCTGGTGGTCGTGGTGAGTCAAGGGACATTCTCGATGGTACGTCTGCGTTCGGAGCGTTGGAGTTGGCTGCAGCAGAAGGAGGGAACGTGTTGTCAGTCGGGGAGGGGAACACGAGGCAAGTAGAGGATCACCTTGTGTTTTGACGGCGTCCGGGTTGCCAGACTTTGGTTCGACGTCCATGTCAGCTGGGGGCCAGTCGTGAAGTACAGCAGAGCCTTGACCCCTCTTAAACCGAGGGAATACGTCTCTTATTATTGTTCCAGATGTGTGATCTGAGCACCGCCCCCCTAGGACCACGCCTCCTTATTAGACACAAAACAGCGCCAGGTTGCGGCTGTGTTGACAGCCTAACAAAGCAGCTGCATGGAATGGGTCGTCTGTCAATGCGCTGCACCTTCTCGTAGGACGCCGCGATTCTATCATACAGTCAGGTGTGAGGCAGTGCGGGCTGCCACCGAGGACAGCGCAATTGTGCTGGACGTCGACAGAGTACATCTAGAGCAGAGTACACGGGCCGCATCAGAGATACCACCCCCACAATACTGTCGTAAGAGCGTACACACTTTGATAATTATGTCCGCGCACACTCGTGGCTGCTTTCCGCCTGGCATGTGGCAGTTTGGCCAAAGCGCGTCGAACAGTGCCGCCACCAACACAGTCAGTGCCGGATCCGTGCATGCCGTAATAGCCGTTCTCACCCTTCCCCATGACCGCAGCGCAACGACCTTGCACCTCCGCCCGTCCCACACGAACTCCAGCAGCTCAGGACAATCGTCGCGGAGATATCCAGCGCCGCTGACTACTCGCCATACATCCAGCCCCGCACCAAGCAGGGCCTCAGCGCGTGCAGGAGCCGGCTCGACGCGGAGTGCGAGGCGCTGCACACGCTGCGCCAGCTCGCGCACAAGGCGGCGGACGGGTCGGCGAACGTGCTGCTGTATCGAATCCACTTTTTGAGGCACTCGACGGGCGTATCCGCGAGCTCAAGGCGCTGCGCGAGAAGTTTGTCGATGCACGCCAGATGTTCAAGACCGGCAGGCCAAGCTCCTCACAGGGAACATTCGCGATGGTGAGTTGCAAGTATCGTTCATACTTATGTGCCAATACTCATTAGCGCGTAATGTATAGCTAGAGGCCGTATGTATGAGGGGATGTACACTGGGCTGAAGCCTCTGTTCGACGACATCGACAAGTACTACGGGAACGTGAACGTCTCTCTCCGGGCTGAACAGCATCGTCTCAAGAACATTCGTAGCTCGCTGCACGTCACCCCCGACGACAAGCTTCGCTGGGAGCACATTCGCGATGCCTGCCAGGAGGCATCCAGCCTCCTCGTGGCCGAGGTACGCTGTCCTTACCTACATCCACCAACCTTCCAGCTCATAGCGTCAACTTAGTCACCGCCTCCACTACCTCACGCCTTCCAGCCAGCTGTGCGTGTCCATTTGTTATGATGTCGCCGTGTTGTATCGCTTACCATGGTTTCAATTCTTGCAGAACAACAAGGTGGCGCTCGACATGCAGGCGTTAGCGCATTGCGTTGCAGTTGCCCGGGAGCGCTTGCGGATCACGCAGGCCAACATTGCCCCTCTCGCGCAGCAACCACAATTTGACCTCTTGCGACTCAAAAGCGAGTACGAGCTGGGCGAAAAGACCTGTCGCCAGCGGATTACCGAAGTGATGGAGTTTGCGGAGCGCTACACGCGCTCGTTTGTTGAGGTGCCGCCGGTGGACGACTTTCGCGATCGCCTGCTTCCGCCTGCAGCCGCGTCGTCCGCTCAGGCCCTGCGGGAAGTCGCATCGGGGGTGCGCGCAGCTGGCAAGTCGACTTTCGTTCCTGTGTGCGCCATCGGCTGACACATGCGATAGCTCACGAAGTTCGGACTGCCTTGCCGCACCTTGCCAATCACTTCACGAACTTCGACTACTACCTCCCGGCAGCGAACGCGTCCGTGCAGCGCATGTACCAGACGCTCGATGGGCTGGCCCAGCCGCTTATGACGCCTGACGATCCAGTCCATGGTGTAATGCGTGCGCTGGATCGGGTCCACCTCAGGGAGGAACAGCAGGCCTGGAAGAGCCTTGAGCGTCAATGGGCAGGCCAATCATAGCTCACCCTCTTCCGAGCCAACTGGGGGCTGTGCTTCCTGAGATACCCACCTCCACTCCTGAGCGAGCCCAGACGGGGCCCGCGAGATATGCACCCCCTTCCTTTCGCAGCAATGTAGGTCGATCGGACCGATGCTCGCGCCAAAGGCGTAGCTATGGGTTATCGCACGTTCCCGCGCTTCGAAGCATCATAGGACCGAAAGAGTATACCCCACTAATTACGGCTGTGCGGCCAATTCTGTGTGGCAGTGGTGCAGCACTATGGCACCACCAACACCGATTGCAGTATCATTACGACCCGTTATCTACGAGTTACCACAGGCTACAGAGATGGATACGGACTCGGAACACCCAATGCTACAGAGTGTGGATTCGGTAAATCGTGGGAGCGTATTTCCTAATGCAAGAGAGGGATGACTTCACGCTGGGAGCCAACTCCGTCACAGCGACGCTTGAGCAACACGCTCACTCGCGCAGCTTCATGGCAGCCGCGCGAAATGACCGTATCAAACCTCTTCCACCCGCCCCACGCCCTAAAATGTCCCACAAGACCCTCACAGTCGAGAGCCGCGACCACCTACACCGATTCATCGACAACGCCCTCGAGGAGGAGACAGATCTCCGCGCAGGCGACAAGGACGCGTGGGTCGCCGACATAGCGGCCGCGCTACACGACCTCGCCCGCGCCGTCGACGCCGGCGCCTGGCTCGCCGGCATTCGGCGTGCCCGTGTGGCGCAGCGCAGGCGCGAAGAGGCGGCGGCGGCGGAGGCCAGGCAGCGTGAGGCAGAGCGCGCTGCGAAGGAGAAGGAGGGCGAGTCGCGCGCGCGGCAGAGGCAGCGATCCTCGCCCGCCGCCGACGCCGCACGGCAGGGCAAGGGCGAAGCGGAGCGGACACCTCCGGGCGCGAAGGCGGGAGCTGACGCGCACCGTGCGCCTTTCAACGACGCGAGCCACAACCTGCGCGCGCTGCAGCAGCTCCGCGCGCTTGCGGTGCGGCAGCGCTCGGCGCTTGCAGACGCAGACGACGCTACGCGCGTGCATCACCTCCTGCTCACCGTCGCTGCACCCGACGCACCCGTGCCCGTGCCTGTTCCGTCCGCTTCCGGTGCTGCGGAGGGCACGGGCGTGCTGCGGTGCACGTTCTCCCCCAATGCGTATGCCTTGCCGCCACCGGATCTATTTGGAGAAGACCCGGATGATAATAGCGAGCTCGTCGTCAATAATGCGCTGTATGGACTTCGGGAGTGGGACGGTGCGCCATTATTGCCGTTCGACTTGAGCGTTCGCTGACTTTTGTATAGTGGACCTCTCAGAAGTGCATGAGCATACGGAGCTCATTGGCGGCACGTTCTCGCTGAACGGCGTGCATTCGGCGGACGAGCACGCGTCGCTCGTACGCGTGCTCCGAATATCAATCTACGTCCTCCTCTCCCTCCTGCTTGAGCAACACTTTCTCTCCGACTCTGCCGTCGAGCTCCACTATCCCAAACCCGTTTCTCCGCCCGTATCGCTCCCACAACCCGCCGCACACATGATCCACCGAAACTCATCCCCCGAGGTTGAGACCGAAAGCAAACATCGAAAGCGCGACCTGCTCCGCCAAGGCATCTGGTCCCTGTTTTCGAAACGGATGCCCCGCTCCGTCACCTTGAACCCGTCAGGCAGCCGCGGCGCCTCGTTGGACCTCTCGCGTGCCATGTCAGATGCGCCAGGCCAGCCGCGCGCCTCTGTCGACGCCTCGCCTGGCACCCCGCCCCCACGCCAGCGCCGCTTCTCCATATTCGGCGAGAACCGCGCACCCATATCTCCTCTCGAGCCACCTCAACCTCCGACACCCGAGCATCCATTCCAGACCGCGCTCCGACGCGTCGAGGACGGCCGCGCGCTGCTGTCGACCTCGCCTGGCCTCGTCATCCCTGCACCCCAGCTCCTGCTACGCCTCGCCGAGCTCGAACGCGCGAACCCCGCACGCCGGCTGACAGGCGAGGAGCGCACGGGCCTGACGAGCCTCCTCGGATGGGAGGGCAAGCGGGCCGCGGCGCGCTACATGGCCGGCACCGTGGGCTTCCTGCGCCAGCAGCGGCTCGCGCTGCTCTACTCGGAGCACGTGCACGACGTCGAGCGCGCGTCGCAGGCATCTGGCGAGAGCACGCCGGGCGCGAGCAAGCTCGCCAACGCCGCGGAGCCCCGGGCGTACGTGCACTGCGGCGCGCGGGCGCGCTGGGTCAACCACGCGTTTTATGCGGGCGGCGAGCACGATCGGTGCCTTGGGGACACGGTCGCGGCGATGTGCGCGCACGCAGAGGAGCCATGCATTCAGCCTGGGTGCAAGGCGCTCCAATGGCGCCACGAGCGGCGTTGGATGCACGGCGGCTTTCGCATCGTGGCGAAAATAGACGCCCATGACGCGTCGGCGTCCCGTGACCCGCGGTCCGAGGAGGTTGCTATGTGGCAGAGCTGTAAGGTGTGCGGGGAGTCGACCGCGCGGTGTACGATGAGCGATGGCACCTAGTGAGTCCACTTCCGTCTTACTGGGCTCGGGGCGTGCTGACGGCGGCGTGTAGTTTATTCTCGTTTGCAAAGTTTCTTGAGTTGTTGTTGTATTCATCCACTATATGTACCCCCCTGCATCCTCCCTGTACCCACACGACCCCACCCACTTCGTCTGGCACGGCCCTCCCGACATCACGCCTCAACATCGTACGACATTTCGCACATAAATCCCACCAAGTCTCGTTCACACTTTCTTCGATTGACGACATCTTCGAGCTCCGGATACCACCACTGCAGTTCACGCGAGGAGGATGGGTGGACAAGGCCCCACCAAGTCCGACCGGCGCGGTCGACGATGCCGATACCGAGAAGAAAGAACTGCGGCAGGAGATCAAACATTGGTGGCAGGCTATAGCAGAGCATCTGGACAAAGTGGTTAGTCATAGTCTTTTTTCACTTTCCCACCATTTCTGAATCACAATCTAGGAAGCTGAGTTTGTTGGCGGAGACCCGTCTCACCACAAGAGTCTCCCTCGCCTGCCCTCTGCAGACGACGCCTGGGATGGCCCGCCCGACCACGATCTCACACCCCTCGGCCTCGTGCCCGCGTCCCTCCCGCCCACCCCGACCCACTCCCACTCTTTCCAGCCCTCCGTCTCGTCGCTTGCCACCATCCGCCCCGTGCGCTCGCACTCGGACCCCTCGCCCGAATCGACTGTCACCACAATTCCGAACCCGCTCCGCGGGCCCGCCACGCCGCTCGACCTGCTAACGAACATGCGCTTCGCCTTCCAGCGCGCGGAGCAGGCGCTCTACGCGCAGCTGCGCGACACGCCCGACGCGGCGCTCAACGACGCGCGGCGCGAGTTCCACTCGGCCGCGCACGGCGCGCGCAGGCGGCTCGCGGCGTGGGAGGCGAAGCACGTGCCCAAGGACGCGCGCGCACGGTTGGCGGCGGAGCGCGAGGGTGTCGAGGAGCCGGTCTGGTGGCACGCGGGGTATCATGCTGTCCCTGGGGGCAGCGTCATTGTGCAGGAGGAGGACTGGGGGAGCATCATTGCCTTCACTCTTAGGTGCGTTCCTTTCTGGTGTTATGATGGTGGGAACTGAACTGATGCATTGCAGCTCGTTGGACTACCAGCGCGAGCTCGCGGCCATGACGAATCCCCGCGCGTCCCCGCCAGCTGCCCCGCTCCCGGCGCCGTCCTCGTCCTCACGCCAGGCAACGCTCCCTTCACTTTCCCGCTCCTCTGCGTCCGCCAGCACATCGTCCTTCAAGTTTTCGGCACCACGCAGAAGCCCGACCCGGACCGCGAGGGCACGATTTGGCACGAGCCCGAGTCGTACTCGGCCGTGATCAGCCGCAAGGAGCACCCGCGCGACCCGACATCGCTGATGTCGCTGCGCGAAGTGCTGCGGCACAAGGTGCCTGTCGACAACGGCGGCGGCGCAGGTGCGCCGTCCGTCTTCGCGAGCGTGTCGCGCATCGCGCCGGGTGCGGGCGCGCCGCCGTCTGCTTGGGCAAAGCCTGCCGTCGAGGTCAACCTGGCTGCTGTCGATGGGCACGTGAGCGGTATGCCGGAGGCGGTCGTCACGGCCGGCCGGATCCTGCACGAGCTCGACGGCGCGTCTATCGCGTCGTCGCGGGGGAGCAGCAGCGACTCGGCGGCGTCGGGCTTCGTCGAGACGGGTGTGCGCCGCGGGAAGGCGGCGTCGCTGTTTTCAGACGCATCGGGTGACAGCAACGGCACCGTCGGCCCGCCGCACGCCTCGGCGGACGATGCTCGCTCGCCGGGCGCGCGTCGTGCCGCGCTAGCGGAGGGCGAAGCATCGGAGGCTGCGCGCGACGCGCGCTCGCGGACCTCGACGGCCAGCACGATGCAGGGCACGGACGCGAGCGAGCCTGCGAACGAGAGCAGCTTCTTCGCGTGGACGAGTAGCCTCACCAATGCGATGCGGTATATGCTCAAGGCGGAGTTCCCCTTGCGCCCCGCGTCGCCCGCACCGAAGAACCACCATGGGCTGCTGTCCGCCGACCCGCTCGCGATCGACGAGCGGCCGCACATCAAGTACGACTGGACGATCGGGCGGCGGCTCAAGTTCAGCTGCACAGTGTACTACGCGAAGCAGTTCGACGCGCTGCGCCGGCGGTGCGGCGTCGCGGACGTGTTTCTGAAGAGCATGGCGCGGTGCGAGAACTGGAAGGCCGAGGGCGGGAAGAGCCGCTCGAATTTCTGGAAGACGGCGGACGACCGGTTTATCGTCAAGACGCTCGTGAATGCGTGGAACGTCGCGGACCTGTGCGTGCTGCCGTTGCGTGCTTTTGTGGGGAGGGTGTGCGCTGACGGTGGACGTTGCCAGACAAGTGCTTATCGATCTGGCCCCATCGTACTTCCTGCATATGGAGACGACCGCAAATCGGGCGTCTATCCTCGCGAAGTTGCTCGGCTTTTACACGGTCGAGATCAGGAACCTGGAGACCGGGACCGTGCAGGCGAAAGCAGACCTACTCGTGATGGAGAACCTGTTCTACGACCAGAAGCCAAGCAAGACGTTCGACCTGAAGGGCATCCAGGGCCGCAAGGTCAAGGCGAATTCGCACTCGTCCGCGTCAAAGATGCTATTCGACAGCGAGTGGATAGAAGGTGCGCATGTTCTCTTTGTGTTGTGATGTCGTCATGGCGCTAATTCTGTGTCTAATTGCGTTTCGGATTCACGAAGGCCAGCAACGCGCACTCACGCTTGTCAATCCTGTCTCCAAGGTTATCCTGCAGGAAGCGGTAAGAGCGGATTGTGACTTCCTCGCACATAGCAATATCATGGACTACTCGTAAGTATTTGGTGTTCATATTTCCTTATTGTGTTCACTCGGTTCCCAGGCTGCTGCTCGGCGTAGATGAAGAGCAGAGGCATATTTACTGTGGTCTTGTGGACACGATCGGCAGCTATACGTTTGCAAAGACGCTCGAGTACAAGGCGAAGGGCCTCTCGGGGAGAGAGGGTAAGGACATCACCGTCATCCCGCCCCACGAGTACCAGGAACGCTTCGCGTCGGCCCTGGACAATTATTTCTTGGCATGCCCAGGTGCGCCGCCACGTGTGACCATAGCCGTATGTGGTCCTGACCGGATCGCTATGCTCCAGACAAGTGGACAAAATCGCCTGATGAGAAGAAGTTGATATATGACCTGGCGCTCTTGCCCAGCGTCTTTTGAACCCGCATTACCCACACTGTGACAGATACGCACACGGATAGTACCATTTGAATACTTTGGCAACGCTCTTATGCACTCTTTCAAATCTCATGACCTCGTAGAACACAGATCTTGTCGCAGACACGCAATCCATACGAAACATCATGACATATGAATATACACGATTCACCCACTGCGAATCGCGGCGCAGCACGTTCGAGGGTCGTAATGGCGTTGGCCTAGACTGACCTACTGATCCTGGGAGCAGCCTCGGAGTACACAGAGCTCATATCGCAATCAGACTTGAGACGGCGGCCGTCTCGTGATCGCTCGGTCGATCAACGATTGGACGCCACCAGTATTTGAATTTGCCTCGCCGACTAACGTCAAAGACACCGTGCTTGCCCCCTGGGTGTCGCGCTTGGGTGTCGAGCGTCGTCAATCCGCGCGCGGCCAGTTGGACTTGGCATCTGGTGAGTTCACGATCGAGCGCACGATCGGACAGTTTCTGTCTCCCTGTTCGTCGAGACTGCGTGCTTGGCGCGCGCAGCCATACACCTCATTTTCGTGTGCGGTGTCTCACGAACTGTCAACGGTAGCCATATATAACACGACTCCGTACCCCCATCTGCTTCGCGATGCAGCTCATACGCCGAGCAGTACAGCGCTTGCGTGCTTCTACTACCACGTAGGCGCCCGTTCCTGAACTTAGGCTTCCCTGGTCCGCCCGCCACCATCGCTGCAAACCAAGAAAAGGAATAATGGGCCTCACTTGATAATTCGGTATGTGATACAAGCCATCTGTTGCAGCACACATCTGTCTGATTCCGTGTCCCTGCACAGCGGGTTCCTGGTCCAGGGTACCGTCGTGCGGCTGTATCTGTGTGTTGTGCCTTTCGTTGTAGTCGTGCTCCGCGGCGAAGATCTATTTTTTTTTTGGCTAGGACAACGGTCGCCCGCACAAGGATGTGACAGACGCGGCCTTCATCGCCTCGTAACGGGGCCAAAGAGAGACATATTAGTATCATGTGCCTGCGCGGACCCTCTGCCACGGCACGGACGTGCACACGGTGCGGCGCCGTACCTCCTCCCTTTGCGCACTACTTAAACTGCGTAGAGGGGTCTTGGGATCGGGAATTTCTTGGCGCGACCTCTTTCAACCTTCTCCCCCGCTTGCGGAATATGAAGAACGCTCTTATCCTCGCAGTGCTCGCCGCGCCGCTCCTTGTGGCGGCGGAGCCACACGCCGTCGTCCTCGGCGCGCGCAGCGGCGTCGACCCCTCGAGTATCGCATCGTCGTGCCAGCCGTCGTGCACCGCCATTATCAAGACTCTTGATGTGCGTTCATGTATCCCTCTCTGAATAGACCTTGGCATAGTGCTGACTGGAGCCTTATGCAGGCCTGCTCGAGTGGGTCGTGCGAGTGCACGCAGGCGAACTATGCCGCTCTCGGCGTGTGCATGAACTGTCTCGTCGCACTCGGCCCGCAGTTCATCGGCTCGTCGTACGGCGATACTTACCTCGATGGTACAACGCTCTCTTCCTTCCCTCTCCTCCGAGGCACCACTGACTGCCTTCCTCCGCCGCGCGTAGATTTCTTGGATAGCTGCGCGGGCTTCGGGATTGTGCTTAATGAAGTCACACTCACGGCTACTCCGACGGGTGCCTCGTCGGCGGGCGACCCATTTACGCCGTTTGAGCCCGTGACGCCGACGAGCGGTGCCACGGTCGCCGTGACCGCGTCGCTGCCGCCGCTGATCCCGAACCCAGCCACACAGGGACAGCCGCCAAAGAAGAACGGGGCGACCGGAGGTGGCGTGCCGCTCATTGCTGGGGCAGCAGTCGCCGCCATCGCAGGTGCGCTGGTGCTCTGATTGCTGGTCGTTGCACAATATAGATACTAGGCCGGGGACACGCTGGCTTTTTATCATCGGAACCTGTTGTTGGTCTTTTGTTGAATCTTTCTGGTTAACTATATATGGGTGGGCTATGCCAGTCGTGCCAGACATAGTAGTTGTAGCACCAGACTGAGTACGGTTCACCGCTCGATCGAAATGATAGGGTCCCCAATTCTGACGAGAGACTCTTGTGGGGGTTTCCTAAGCCCATATCCCAAGATTTCCCACAGCTGATATTGTCATGACATGAATGTCCACTACTACGTAGCTACCAGGGCGGGTGCAGTACAAGGAAATCTAGCCACCGATTTGATAGAAACTTCACCTGCGGCTTTGGTGAGTCTCTGCGCTGCATATACTTGGCTGAAGGGTGGCCTTGATGGCTACCTTCTGGGAGCTCTGCAGTGAGAGGGTAACTTCAAGTTGCGCGGTTTCGAGGGCAACGCCTGGCATAAGACGAAAAAGGAAGTGGGCTGACAACAAAAGACGAGAAGGAATACCGAGGAGTAGTAGACTGCAGCGATGCACGGAGTAAGAACTGAGGTCGAGCATCAAGAGAACTCCGTAGAGGATGCCCTCCTCCCCCCCTCCCACCACGCATGAACCTGAGGGTCCCTGAGAATAAGGAGAGCGGGAAATGCCATCTGTCTGATGTGCCTTGTACCATCACGTACGTACCACTGTATTTAGTATTTATCAGTGATTCTTCAGATCCAAAACAGTGGCACACGATGTCCGCTGCGCCGCCGCACCTACCGTATTGAGTCAGTACCTTCTGTGATAAGCGCACCGACACCCTCCGAATCTAGCAGAGAGGATCATCTCATATCACGCAGAACAATAAACGATTCGGGCCAGAATTGCGGCAATGATGACAGCTATGGCTTAACTATAGTCTCCCATCGTCGTGAGAGTGGCAGCCCCTCGTCGGGGGACAAATGTGCACGAGTGACGTACCGCCTGGCATTAGAGAAACATTATCTCTGCGCCTCCATATTTAAGGCGCACCCGAGGCGCAAGATCGCGATGAAGCCTGAGAGGCCTTTCCTGCTGTCAGCGCGATACCCCCACTCTTTTGTTCTCCGAAATATGAAATACGCACTCGCACTTGCACCCGCACTCGTAGCGCTCCTCACGCTCGCACAGCCAGGCGCCGCGGCGCTCCGCGCACGCAGCGGCGTCGACCCGTCGAGCATCGCAGCAGCATGCCAGCCGTCGTGCACGAGCATCCTCACGACGCTCGACGTGCGTACCGCAGTTTTCCGCGCCCCTGCTGAGCCCACGACGGCTGCTGACCTTTGACGACGCGCGCCAGGCCTGCACAAGTGCTGCATGCGAGTGCACGCAGGCGAACTACGAGGCGCTGGAAGGGTGCATCAACTGCCTCTTCGCGCTCGGCGGGCCGTACACCGGCGTCCCGTACGCCGAGACCTTCCTCGATGGTACGTCACGCCGCACCCCAACCGCTCCCGCGTCGCTCTACTGGAAGTGTGTCGCCTGTACAGAGTTCCAGGAAGGGTGCGCGGAGTCGGGCATCTAGCTGAACGCAGTCAGGCTCACCGCGACGCCGACGGGCGGCCCTGCGGCAAGCGATCCGCTCAAGCCGTTCGAGCGGGCGACGCCGACGAGCGGCGCCACGGTCGCCTTCACGAACACCGCGATCCCGCTTATTCCCAACACGTTCTCGGATTCGCCGGCGGCGGCGAAGAAGGGCGGCGCTGCTGGACGCGGTGTGCCGTTTGTCGTAGGGTGTATGGTGGCATTCGTTGTTGGCACCGTCAGAGCCCTGGTGCTGTGATCTGTGGGCGGTTGTGTTGGCTCGGCGCGTTCGCGAGGTCTGAACGGAGTCTTTCCTTTAATTAGTACTGTCCTTTGTAGTCGTAAAGTGGCGGCCTGTGTAGGCGATGGCAGTCGTACCAGATGTCCAGCTGTAGGTGTCGGGTGTGGCAAGCCATGTATGCTTACTGTATACCCGTTTAGCGAATGAACATTGAGAAAAGTGGTCGCACGAGCCGACCAGTCTTAGCTTAAACATGCATGAAGAAGGGCGATCCGCAAGCTCCAGGAGGCCGATCCATGCTGTGCCGATCGCCGAGGATAAAGTTTCCCAGGACGCCCAGGAACCAACAACTAAGTCTAAGCGAGCTGAGAACAGAAACGAGCCAGCACTCGAACACAGCCAGTCCAAGAGACCAACCCAGCCATCTATGTATTCAGTGCCGTGAAAGTAGCCCGCCCGATCGCCAGAACCGAGCCAGCAACGACGCTCGCTTCCCACTGTTGGATGGCCGGGGGAATCACCGCATGGGCATCGCGCACTGTCTGCCAGAGAGCTCCCAACGAACACCGCGCCGGACCGCGCAAGAGGACGAATGCATGGCATAGCAGCTAACAGCCGCCCATGCAAGCGCTTATCTGCCCAGGTCGCGTTAGCAGCCATCGCAATCACACTCAAAAGCCCAACGTACCAACGTACCCTCCGCGCGACATGCTAGCCTGAGAGTCAGTCTTGGCATGGCTCAGAGCCATGCGAAGAACTCTTCACGCGCACCATAAATACGGGGGCTGCCTGCAGACTGGTAGCACTCACACACACCATGAAAACACTACACCTGATCATGAGTAGCCTCGCCTTCGCCGCGCTCGCTGCCGCGCTGGCGGAGCCAGGAAGGCGCCAGGACCCGAGCCCGGAGGTCGCGCCGCAGTGCCAGTCGGCGTGCGCCGTCCTCGACACGCTCCAGGTGCGCACACGCCGGGCGTGTATCATCGTGATTCGGGAACTGACCAGACGCGCCACAGGACTGTACAACCGTGGCGTGCGGATGCTCGCAAAACACCATGAACGAAGTCTACGCGTGCGTGCAGTGCGGCGTCTCGCTCGTGCCGTCGACTGCAGCCGCGCAGGGAGCGCAGGAGACGCTGAGCGGTGCGTGATACTAGAGCGCCCTGAGACCCGACTCCTGCGGCGCGCGATATGTGTGATGTGGTGCTGACGGCGCTTGGCAGATCTCGCGGAGAGCTGCTCGGCCGCCGGCGTGTCGCTCACGGTTCCGACCGTCACGGCGGGCCCGGGCGCGCCGTCGACCCCATCGACGGCGGACTTGCCTACGCCGAGCGGCGATGGCAGTGCGACGATTCCCGGCGCGGGAACCCCAGCTGATGGCAGTGGTGCTGCACCGGCGAAACCGACGGCCGGCGGCGGCGGCGGTAAACCACCTGGGTCAACAGGCGGCGCAATGAGAGTTGGTGGGAGCGGCGCAGGCGTCGGTGGTGCCATCCTCGTTGCACTGGTGTTGAGAGCGCTGGTTTGAGAAGACTCCCAGTTTGGTTTGGCTGTGGACGGGTCTATTAGGTTGTTCAGTTGCTGGTAGATTATGCAGCCAGGTTTACGGTGGTGTGACAATAAACTCGCAAAAGGTGGATTGAATGGTCTGACAACATCACGTCTTCGTGGCTTGAGTACTCCTACTAAGACCTGGTGCCAGCAGGAGATGATGGCGCCGGCCTAACACATTCAGATACGGGAATACATGCATCGCTTCGTTCGTAGACTCACCGATAAGCCTGTATGTAGTAGATGTTTCCCCAACTGCAACTGACAAGATGATCAAGGACTCCTGCCAACCATCGTGCTCACAAAGACGAGATCTCCCAAATGTGGCGACAGAAGTGTGATGAGCTGGTTCGGACCCACGCGGTGCGAGCTGATGTAATTATTACAGTAATATTCGTCACCCAATTTATATCGGAAGTCCGAGGTGGTGCCGTCCCGGCCCGTGACGACCCGGGCCTCTCTACTTATACGAAACACTGCAGTCCCGCTTCCAACCTGTACGCACTCTACATCAGCTCGCATTCTCGCCACTTGAAACCATTGCCTCCAGCATTGGAGTATTATGCTTCGCATGCGGATCACCACTGGGAAAGGGTCTGACATAGGCATCACCCTCGCTCGACGTATGCAGGCGTCTATCTGTCTACACGTCGTTCCGGAAGCACACGCCGCACCAATTTGCAGCACACGGACAGATATCCCATGCCCAGCCAGATAGCTCATTGAGCTGTACCAACTCGGCCTGACAAACTGCGGCGAGTCCAGGGCCATGAGAAATGTCATTCCCGAGCGGCCCCCGCAAATAAGTTGTTCCCAACAGCGGCCGACGTTTCCACGCCGCCTTGAACTTCTCTCTTCCCTCTCCCTCTCTTCCTCCTTTGCCTGTACGCCAACAGCATGAAGCTCCTGTCCTCACTCTTCCCTCGCTGTGCTGGCCACCCCGTGCCTGAGCGCGCGCGCGGCGCTCCCCGCAAAGCGCCAGTCTTCCACGCCCACTGTCCCACCACAATGCACGTCCGTGTGCGGCGTGCTCGAAACGATCGATGTACGTATGCGTGCTGCAATGATCTGTCTATTGGGGCGTTGCTGATCGGCGACGCGGCGTGCCAGAGCTGCGTGACCGTGCAGTGCTGCACCCAGGCAAACATGAACGCGCTCGACGGCTGCGTGCAATGCATCGTCGCGCTCGCGCCGGCAGCCGCCGTTGTATCGGAGGGCCAGTCCGTGCTCGACGGTGCGTACATCCTTCACACCCTCCCTTCTCGCCACCGATGTGCGCAGCCTTCGAGGAATCCTGCGCGCAGGGCGGGGTCACGCTCTCCGTGCCGACAGTGACCTTGGGCGCGCCCGGCGTGACGAGCGCGCCGAAACCCATCGTCGTCAGCGCCGGGCGCCACGCCGAGCCCGCCACCGACAGGGCTGCCAGTGAGCATTGGCCCATTGTCCAGCACGGCGCCTGCGTCCGGCCTGGCCTGGGTCGGGCGCACGTCTGCGTCGAGCACGCCGTCTGTGTCGAGCCCGGTGGCTGCGCCGAGCAGCAGCGCGGGTGCGGCGGCGGCGGCGCGACGGGCGCAGGGGTAGTCCCGACGGACTCGCGAGCAGCGGCAATCTGAACCCGACCGCAGGCGCGGGTTCGGGCTCAGGAACAGGCGGCGGAGGGTTGCCGGGCGCGGCAGGCAGTGGCGCCGGGCGGGGCGCGGGGTACGCGGGGTACGCGAGTGTAGTAGTTGTTGCGCTCGTGGCGGGGGCGTTGGCGTTGGTGTAGCCTGTCCCGGCGGTTGGACGCTGGCTTTTCTTCTTGGGTTTTTCTTCGTTTGTTTCTTGGGGGTACGTACTACCGTACGAGCGATGATGGGGCTCCACCGCTGTGTCTAGACGATTGTGCTGCTGTATTCGCGTACCTTGGACCTTACGATATATACCTGTCGACCTCGTGCCACACGGAAGAAGCCGAGCAACCATGATCAACGTTGCCGCCGCAGAAGCACTCTGCATAATTGAACATCAACATTGCAGCCTAACACTGGCAACGGACGAACGCATCCTTCAATCGCAGCGCACGAACAGATCATAAGTATATCGACTCCGAGCCTATGCCGAACGGGCCCTGAGAAAGGACCATATCGCATCCCTCGCAAATACCTCCAATGACCGACGTTTCCACGCCGACTTACTTCTCTCTTCTCCTTTCTCTTTCGCTGCTCGGACACCAGCTCGCGAGCGAGCTGGGTAGCAAGCTATGCAGCCTCAGTCCTTCCTGCTTGCCCTCGCTGCGCTGGCCGCCCCTCTCACTGCGAGCGCGCGCGCTGTGAAGCGCCAATCCCCAGCTACTGGCAGCATCGCACCGAAGTGCCCGCACAGTGCTCGCCGTGTGTAGCGTACTCCCACGCTCCAGGTGCGCGCGGGGGCGTCGGTGGTGGTTAGCGGTGACTTGGCTGACGACGCGAGAGCAGCGCTGCACGGTGCTGACGACGCAGTGCGGCTGCACGCAGGCGACCATGACCGCGCTCGACGACTGCATGCAGTGCATTGCGAACGCAGCGCCGTCAGGCTCAGCTTCGGCTGCCGCGGCGCAGTCTGGCCAGGCCACGCTGAACGGTGCGCCCCGCCTCCCGCCCTCCTTGCTCACCACCGACGCCCGCCACAGACCTCGCGCGCTCCTGCGCGCAGGACGGCGTCGCGCTCGTCGTGCCGAGCGTGACCGCAGACGCCGTGCCAGGCGCGACGGCCGCGCCGGGAGGCGTGTCGGACGCGCCGGACGCGGGGCCGCTACCGACGGCACTGCCTGCGGGCGGCCCCCCGGAGCCGGCTATGCCGACTGCGTCGACCTCGTCGATCGCGCATGTTGCTGCGCCGAGCAGCATCGCGGGCCCGGCACCGGGCCTGGGATCGGGCTCGGGTGCAGGTACAGACTCGGGCACGAGCACGGGCTCAGGCGCAAGTTCTGGCGCAGGCGCAGGTGCAGGCGCAGGCACGGGCACGGGCACGGGCACGGGCACGGGCACGGGCACGGCACGGGTGCGGGTGCGGGTGCGGGCTCAGGTTCGGGCAGCACGGACTCGCTTCCAGGAGCCGCGGGAAATGGCGCGTGGCCGCAGGCGGGGCGCGCGGGGTATACGAGTGTGGTGGTCGTTGCGCTTGTGGCGGGGGCGTTGGTGTTAGCATAAGTCCCATCTTGGACGCCAGGGCTGCTTCTTCTTTCGTTTCTTAGAGGGCACGGTGCTTGTTGTACGAGCGATGTTACAGTACCGTGCAAATGTTTTAGAAGTAACTTCGTTGCGTAATTATCCAATGTTTTCATGTGTGTACCTGGTACTCAGCACAAGCTGTAAATTGCAGTTTTTGGCCATCGTACATACAGCCCAACCGCGCGCGGTCCGGTGAGTATTGTGTGAGTATTTTTGGCCCGCCTCGATGATAAAGATGTACAGTACAGTATTAAACATAGACCGGAAAGTTTCGCATTTCATTCCTTCTTTCTGTCGTTCGCCGCCCTCGGCCGGTCCGGTCCTTGAAGCTGCGCTCGCTAGAGCAACATAACTGCGTCGTAGCGAGGTACGCGTTGACGTGCCCCCGTCATTTCTCCATCGCTGCATGAAATTCATGGTGACGACAGCGTGGCGGTTGTCGATGTTCGTGGCGACAGAGTCACATAGTAGAGGCCTTGCATTTGAAGATAGGAGCTGTCACCAGACCGACGAGGGCCTGGAAAGACGTGGTGCTCCAACGGTGAGAACGTCGTAGCAGGAGCGAGGAGGTAATGTGACGCCACGGGCCGTGAAATCGACGTCCGCGAAGTGCACTGCACTGTATGCGGGAGGAGATCGGGGATTTGCACCTTGAATGCGCTGAAAATTATTTAGATGCATGGAGAGGATATGTAATTTGGGATGCACGATGAAGCTTCATTGCATTTCTTTGAACCCGGATGTCATTCCAGTAAGTCACAAGCCGAAAAGTTGCATACAGGACGCCGAGCGGGAAGAGCATGGGAAGAGCGAGTCTAACGGTATGCAAGTCAAGACACCCAAGATCATAAGTTGCCTCACCTGACGGGCCAAAACTCTGGCTATGCGCCATGCCGCGTTCGATGGGCCACATGCAGTGGACGTGCTGACTTGTGTTTGTTAGTTTGCTTGTCGTCGTTCGATGCACCTGGTTGAGCTTGGGGCAAGGCTTGGGGCCCGGGCGAGCTTGGGGAGTGGCCGAAGTGGTCCGGAGCGGCGGCAGCGGCCCGGCATGAGAACGAGGAGTTTAGGTTGAGTCTAGGCGCCCGCAACAGTAGGCATAGTCTGTGCAGCTTGTGCGGTCGCCTGTGCTCGAATCTTGTTATTGTTCTGATACTGGTGATGTGAGAGGAAAAGAAAGAGTGAGCTCGCGAGGGCGACGGAACATTCTCACGGCTTGAGGGGACTCTGTACTAGGCTGAGTTGTTGTTCGGAGGCTGTGCTTCGACGTCGAGCCCCGGCGGATCTGCATCAGTGATTGTGCTGGTGCGCCCACGTCGTGTTCGAAGTCTGACTTTGCGACGTACACTGACACAGCGATAACAGACAACTGCCAATCTCGTGCCTGCAGCATGGAAGCCAGCTGGGAAGTCCATGATCAATGCTTCTGCGGTAGAAGCGCAGTACAATTGATCGGTACCGCGCTTGGCACTGGCAACGACTCGGAACGAACGCTGCAGCCTTGTAAGTTTCTGCTACGCCGCGCACGAACAGATCGTGTACATCCAGTACAGTAAGTGCCAACCGTACTACCGTCAGTGGCGTACGTTCAAGCATTACTGAAGAGTACCACCGTGGTAGCCTTAGAACCCGGAGATAAACAGGGACACTGTAGTCTGGCATTGCTTCTTCGCCATAACGACTCGCTGGGATATCCTATTCGCGGTTTCGGGTGCCTCAAATGCACCGCGCGAGCGCTGCGCCACTGATAGCGAGTGCCGGTAGGGCAGGATCAATGGACCATACTGCATCCCTCCAGCGTCGGGCACGTTCTCACGCCGACTCGCCTTAAGCTCCTCTCCTCCCCCTCTCCTCGCTACTCCTCTTGCACCCCTCAGACCCTAGCTCGCAGGCGAGCCACGCAGCGAACCATGCATCCCCGGACCCTCCTACTCGCCCTCGCTGCGCTGGCCGCCCCGCTCACCGCGCGCTTCGCGACGCACCAACCCCCCGCCGCACTCGCTGGCACCCCGGTGGTGCCCTTGCAGTGCAGGCTCAAATGCGGCATGCTCCTCAGGCCCCAGGTGCGCGCGGGGGTGCTGGTGGTGGCTAGTGGCAACTCGGCTGACAGCGCCGCCGCCGCAGGAGCAGTTCTGCACGCGGGAGAGCATGAGGGAGCTCGACATCTGCGTGCAGTGCATTGCAGACGTAGCGCCGTCTCGCCAAGCTTCATTCGCCGCCGCGCGGAACGGCCAAGCCAGGCTGACCAGTGCGCCCGTCCGCCCATTCCCCGGACTCACCACTAACGCTCCACTGCAGACCTCGCGCTCTCCTGCGAATACGTCGGTGTCCTGCTCCCCGTGCCGAGCGTGACCGCACACGCCGTGCACGGCGCGACGGCCGCGCCGGCGCGAGTGTCGTACGTGCCGGAGGCGCAGCTGCCGACGGCGCTGCCTGCGGGCGGCCGGGGGCCCGCCGTGACGCCTGAGTCGGGCGTGCAAGCTGCTACGCCGGGCGGCAGCACGGGCGCGAGGCAGCCGGAACCGACGGGCCCGGGCAGCGAGCCGGTTCCGCTGGGAGCTGAAGGCGATGGCGTGCTGGTAGCTGAAAGCGATGACGCGGGGCTAGCGCGGAGCGCGCGGGGTACGCGGGTGCGGTGGTCGTTGCGCTTGTGGCGGGAGTGTTGGCTTTAGCGTAGGTTCCAATTTGAACGCCGGGGCTGTTTCTTCGTTCGTTTCTTGGAGTGTATGGTACTTATTGTACGAGCGATGATAGGCTGGCATGGCTTGTTGTTCGGAGGCTGTGCCCCGACGAAACCATCATTGGTGGTTGTACTGCTGCGCCCACGTCACATTAACTTTCAGGTTGGACCTTGCGATATATGCTCGGCGGAGATGTAAACGCCAATCTCGTGCAGCATGGAAGCTAGCCGGGGACCTGATCAATGCTTCTGCGTCAGAAATACACTGCGATTGATCTCCTTGCACTGGCAACGAACGAACGCAGCCAAGTTTCTGCTTCTACGGCGCTCACGAACAGATCATGCGCTTACGGTACTGTATGTATATGCCAGGACTACCGTCAGTGGCGTTCAAGAGATAAGGCTTGAGTTTGGGGGTACTACCGTGGCAGAACTCGGAGAAAAACGCGAACGCCGTTGCGCTCTGAGATCTGAGGTCTGGCATTGCTTCGTCGTCACAACGGCTCGCTCAGCCCACTGTCCCAGAATGTCGAGATACATCTCATAGCATACATTTGATACCTGCGGTAATAGGTGCAAAAGCGAATGGGATATCCTATTCTCAGTTTCAGGTGCCCCGAAGGCACCGCAAGCACTGCACCACTGACAGTAAGCGCCGGTGGGACAGGATCAATCGACGACCATACTGCATCCCTCCAGCGTCGGCCACGTTCCCACACCGATTCGCCTTTAACTCCTCGGTTCTAGGTCTCTCCCCTGCCATTCCTCTTACATCCCTCGGACGCCAGCTCGCAGGCGAGCCACGCAACAAACCATGCAGCCCCGGACCCTCTTACTCGTCCTCGCTGCGCTGGCCGCCCCGCTCACCGCCCCCGCGCGCGCCGCACACCTCGCGCCGCGCCAAGCCCCCGCTGCTAACAATGGCGCCCCGGCGGTGCCCGCGCAGTGCGCGCCCAGGTGCGGTGTGCTCTCCGTGCCCCAGGTACGCGCGGGGGTGCTGCTGGTGGCTAGTGGCGACTCGGCTGACAGCGCCGCCGCGTGCGGGAGCAGAGTTGCACGCAGGTGAGCATGAACGCGCTCGACAGCTGCGTGCAGTGCATCGCGGACGTGGCGCCGTCAAGCCAAGCCTCATTCGCCGCCGCGCAGTCCGGCCAGGCCACGCTGAACGGTGCGCCCTTCCCGGGCCCATTCTCCGGACTCACCACCGATGCTCCGCTGCAGACTTCGCGCTCTCCTGCGAACGGATCGGTGTCCCGCTCCTCATGCCGAGCGTGACCGCGCACGCCGTGCCGGGCGCGACGGCCGCGCCGGCGAGAGTATCATACGTGCCGGACGCGCCGCTGCCCACGGCGCTGCCTGCGGGCGGCCGGGGGCTCGCCACTGTGCCTGCGTCGGGCGTGCAGGCTGCTACGCCGGGCGGCAGCACAGCCGCGGGGCCGGTACCGACGCGC
This sequence comes from Gloeopeniophorella convolvens, assembly GCA_022496205.1. NCBI lineage: Eukaryota > Fungi > Basidiomycota > Agaricomycetes > Russulales > Gloeopeniophorella > Gloeopeniophorella convolvens. The sequence goes on along the minus strand of WTXD01000054.1, from coordinate 37,947 downwards.
TCAGGCAGCAAGCCGGCTCCGCTGGGAGCTGAGGGCGATGGCGCGGGGCTACGCGTAGGGCGCGTGGGGCATGCGGGTGCGGTGGTCGTTGCGTTCGTGGTGGGGGCGTTGGTGTTTGCGTAGGCTCGCGGGCACTAGCGGAACTGTTTTTGTTTGTACCCTGTACTTTGCTTGCACCACGACGATGGGGGTGTCAATCGGAGGTTGTGCCTAGACAGACGTGCTGCTGCGCTGGACTTTGTGATATCCGCATTGTGGCTTTTTTGAAGGTTGCTCTGTCTTTAGCACATCGATGTTTTCCTTTGATGGGAGGACTACGTTACCGATTGCCAGACGCCAGTGGCACGTGCAAGCATCCGTGAGTCGTACAGGGCCAAAGTCGCCCCACGCCATCAGACGCACGAGCAACTGAGCCCGGCGTCGACCGAGCCCTGCGTGGAGCGCGCTGACGTGCGGACAGACCTGGAGCGCTCGTGCGCGCGGGGTGGGATCGCGCTCACCATGCCAAGCGTTTCGGGCGTGTAAGTCGACTGGCAGCGCGTCGGCGGCCGTGGCGTCGACGGGCAGGGACGTGGCCGACGAACTCGCAGGGCACGTCGAGCGCGCTGCTCCCGACTGCGGGTGGTAACGGCGGTGGGCTATACAAGTATGAGTGGTGTTGCCTTGTTCGCGGTGGTGTCGTGTGCATTGTTGTAAGTCTTACGCAGGAATGTTTACTTGCTCCTTTGTACTGAGTGATATCATCGTGGTGGCGTGGGCCGAGATCGACGCGTCGCAGGCGAAGTGTGGAGCGGAGCGCACCAGAAGGGCCCCGGAGATTGTGTGGCGGGTCCGGAGCAGGCCGAAAGGGGCGGGAGAAGCGTCGGAGAGCGCCGGTGCTGTGCGCGGGAGACGCGGTGCGGTGGCCGGAGACCGGAGGCAGAGGGAGTCAGCGGTGCTCGCGACGGCGGCTGCGGGCGGAGGGGCCGGAGCAGAGGGGAAAAAGCAAGACTGGTCCCGTCGCGTATTTCGAATGCAACCGCGCTGCGTCATCCGCCGCCATGTCCGCTGTGACCTCCTCTTCAACGACTAACTAACTAACCGTCTCGAGTGCCCTCCGCCGTCTCTGTCTCCCTCTGCGTCGCCGCGACGAGCCATGGTCCATCGTCCGAGCGACTCCCGCCTCCTCAATAGCCTCCTATCCTCAGAGAAGGACTACCACAAGCACCTCCTCGTTCTCCTCGACTCCTACTCACAGCAGTCTCTCGGTGCATTTGCTGCCTATGCCTCCGCATCCCCGGCACCCGTCTCCCGCGCCGTCATCGCTGTCGCAGGCAGCTTGGCCGGCGCGGACGATGCCCTTCGCCGCTATGCCGCCAGCGTTGAAGCCTGGCAGGAGGAGCTGCGCACACTCAAGGACCTCGAAGAAGACGTCGCCAACGTAATGCGGGACCGCGAGATACTGTGCGTCCCATTATTCCCTGTCAATACCCCGCACTTCCGTTAACCTCACCGGCGCCTTCCAGCGTTACGCGACTCATCAAGCTCTCCAAGAATCAGAAGCCTACCCGCGACTCCTTCATTGGGACCCTCAGCGGCGACCTCTCCCAGACCTCCCTCAATTCGATCTCTGTCCCCGGTGCATTCTCGTCCAAGCTCGGCGCCGCGCAGGCCGAGCTCCAGGCGTGCGAGGGCCACCTCGCTGCAAAGGAAAAGGAGCTCGATGAACTTCGTCTCACCGCCGTCCGCCGCGGCCTCGACGCCCGCTGCAAGGCCATGGTCGAATGCGGCTGGAGCTGGGGCGAGATGGGCAAGGAGGGTCTCCGTGCGCTCGAGGCAATCGACCAGCCCCTTGCGAACGGCGCAGATGGTCAGTTCCTCTTCTCGTCCCTTTTCTTCTCAACCCTTGTCAGCCGCGGACTCGGTGTGGGCGCGCACGCTTTCGTTCCGTTCATCTCGCTACTCTCGACACAACGTGTGCCAGATCGGGATCGTTGCTCGGCGCTCGTGGGCAGACGCATTGTGCGTGGTCGTGGTCGTGGTCATGGTCCTGCCCAATCTCTCGTGCATCGTGCACGCGCACATCCGCGGCGCCCCGGCTGTATTGCGCTCATCCCCTTCTACTCTTTTTGTCTCGTCGCTTCGCGTCGTCGGCCCGTGCCCTGATTTCCGTATGCCTTCACAGTTTCCTCGCCTCACCAGAAGCCCTTCCGCGACCCACCAGGCTCTGACCTTTCCTCCGTAGGGCCCTCGCAGTCTGCCTCCCAAATTCACCTCCCCATCTCGCCCCTCGCGCTACCCACCGACCAGCCCATTGCATCGTGCGTGGATCAGCGCGCTGCCGTAATCGAACAGACGAGACTAATAGCCATGCTCTAGAACCCCGCCGCGCGTCACCAGCCCGCCGCCCATGCCCCACCGCTCCTCGTCTCCTCGTCCGCACGTCCCCCAGTCATCCTCGTTCACCCTCCAGATCCCGCCCGCGCACTCAATATCTGAGTTCACGCTCCCATCGACGCTCACACGGCGCATCACCGAGGAGCCCGAGCCCGGCGACGAGCCCGACAGTTCGAGCGAGGAAGACGCGCGCCCCGTCGAGGTCGTCGAGAACGCGCGGTTCGCCTTAGCGAATGAGAGCGCGAGTGCGGGCGCAGGCTCGCCCGCGCGCCGGTTCTCGTTGCGCGCGCCCCGCCCGCGCGACAACAGCGGCAGCAACACGACGAGCAGCGGCACAGGCACAGGCACGGGGTCATTCAGCCAGCCCTCCACCCTTGCGCCGATACACACGACCGCCGCCAGCACGACAGCCACGCTGCGTGCACCATCGCCGCAGTTCCCCCCGCCGTCGCCGGTGCGCGAACGCAAGTCCAGCGCGGGCTTCTTCGGCAGCATCGCGGGGCTTTTCCGCGGCAGCGGCGGCGGATCGCAGCTCGGCGGCGCGGATAGGTGGAAGACGCGCACGGAGACGAACCTGCGCGCAGCGCGGCGCGGTGGCAGCAGCGCGGCGGACAGCGACAGCGAGGACGGTGGCGCGGGGAGCAGGTGGCGCTTCAACCGCCGGCGCGCGTCGCACGATAGTCCCGTCCCGCCGCCTCTGCCCTCGCCCCCGCCGCCCTTGCCTGCGCCGAGCGCGTCGCCGAAGCTGCGCAAGAAGAACATGAGGACGCGGGAGCGGGAGTCGGAGGGCTGGATCAGCGACAGCGCTGCCATTGCCGGGCGCGGCGCGCTCAAGGGCTCCATCAAGAAGCGCGCCAGCGCTTCCGACACCGGCGCCGCGGGCGGCCACGCGCGCTCGGCATCCGCCGCGTCGCTCCAGCTCCCGCTTGTCGAGTCGACGCCGCCGCGCGCAAAGCCGCGCCGCGTCGACGCGCTCGCGGGCGCGGATGTGTCAAGGCAGAGCTCGCTGCGCAGCTCGGCGAGCGCGCCCGCGGGCGGCATCGCGCGGAACGGCTCGGCGCACAGCAAGAGCAAGTCCGGCACGTGGGCGTCGTCACCCCCTCAGTCGAACGGGAGCGCGAACGGGAGCGCCGGGCAGATGTCGCTCATGGCGATCGTCGAGGGCGTCGCGCGCAGCAACCGCACGGCGTGGGAGCGCGTCGACGCCGGCGTGGCGGACGGCACGGGCGGCGCGGGCAGCGGGCTCGTGAGCGTGCGCGCGCCGCCGTCGGTCGGGCGGTACAATCTGCGCGGCGCGGGCGGGAAGGGCATCTCGTTCGAGAGCGTGCTCGCGCCGCCGAGCGTGTTTGCTGCTGCGGGCGGGGACTCGGGCGGTAGTAGGCGGCCCGCGTCGCTGCCGCCGCCGGCGCGCGCGGCGTCCGTGCCCACCACACCTGTGAAAAAGACCGCCGGCGCGGGCGCGGGCAAGCCGCTGCGCAGCGCGCTGCGAAACTCGTCGCCGCCGCCGGTGCCGCCAGTGCCGATGCTTCCGCCCAAGCCGCTCACCGTGCCGCGCGCACCGCCGCGCGTCGTCGTCCCGCCGCCACCCGCGCCCAACGGCACCGCCGCGGACGGCACGGACGCAGGCGAGGAGAGCGACAGCGCGTCGATCGCGTCGTACCGCACCGTGCGCGAGACGCTCGACGACCTGCCCGCGTCGCCGCCCCTGCCCGCGCCGCCGCCCGCGCCGCCGGGGAAGGACGAGTCGGACGTGAGCGCGTCGACGGTGAGCGCAGGGGTCGGGCGGCGCAAGTCGGTGCGCATGGCGCTGCAGCCGACGTTCTCGGCGACGCCGCCGGCGCTGGACGAGGAGGACGCGGATGTGGCGTGGGGGCGCGCGGGGCGGCCGTGGGGCGGGGAGGGGAAGGGCCGGGTCGGGGACGTGTGGGATGACTCGAGCGACGAGGACGAGGAGTATGCGGCGGCGCGGCGGATGCTGAGCGGTACGGGGAAGCGGCGGTGGTGAGGCGAGCCGTGTGGACGATGGTGTATCTTTGCTTGTCGTGCTTTGCGTGCATACGTGTAGCTCCGACCGGAGTCCCCTCTCTCTTTCGTTTATCTTCTGCGCTCTGATTTTGTCTGGTTTATTTCCTGCTTGTGTATAGAGTAGGATCTTGCGTAATTCACGACGCGCATGTTCGTGTTGAATTGTTCACAAACGGGGGATGGCAGGTGCGGCGGCGCGTGGAGCGTGGACGCGTTGTGATTTGCCCAGCACGTGCACGAGGCATATTGTAATAATATTTACAGCCAGCTTGATTTATCAAGCGGAACGTATGTATCAATTTTATCGCGCGGCGCAATTCTACTGGGCGCCGGCCGGGTTCACTCGGTCGGCGTCGTTTTCGCTATACAAAAAACCTCGCGCGTTTCTCCTACCTCGCGCGCTTCAAGGCCACGCCGATTGGTTGTATGATTAAAAATTCGTGGATAGACTCGGTCTAAACCTCGGACGTGTCGTCCGGGGTTGTATGTCCTTTATTATTTTCCTCCCATCTCCCCTTCCAAAAATACTCCTCCTTCAGCACTGACATTTTCCCCTCATATGGTGCCGACAGATAGGGTTCAGCATGCACTGCATGCCTCGGTGTAATGAAAAGTGCTTGCTGACAAGGACTCTTCAATGTGTTTGTATAACAACTCACCCGTGCCCTCGGGCCCGCAGGGTGAATTCGAGGATGCGTGCAAAGAGGCAGGCATCAAGCCTGTGTATCACCCGTACTGGCGGCACCTGTCGTACACCAACATCTTCCGCTCTGTCACCTCCGACAACCTACATCAGCTCGGCGGCATCATCAAGCACCTGGCTCAAGAAGGCGTTTGGCGGCCACGAGATTGACGCGCGCTGTCGTCGTCTCCCACCCAATCACAACTTGCGGCACTTCGCGACCCTCGACGGCTCATGGGCGTCATCACTGCTCTCACGGCCTGAACCGCATGTATGTTGACTGTATGACCTTCTGTTGCCTGCGACACCCCGAACCGTCTCGTGTGCAATGAGAGGCGAAATGGACGAAATAATTGAGCCTCCAAAACAGCCAACCAAGAAAAGCATGTGCTGCAAGCGCGGCGCTTCTCGAGTGTAAGAACGCCCAATCGCCTGCCGGCCTTGATCCTGTGCTCTTTGCTTCCTCCCTCCAAGGACAACACCGTCTGCCCAGGTAAGTTCCCCGCTCCCCCCCCCCCCCCCGCCCTGCCCGCCCTGCACTGCAGCATGCTGATCAGCGCCGTGTGCGTTGTGGCACGGCAGAAACCCGGAACACCGCCGTTGTTGTTGATCGTCGGCTCACCAGCCAGCATACACCGCCACCATGTCTGACGACCAGCCGTCCCAGCCTGAGGTCACCCCCAAGACAGAGGATGGCCCGAACGCGCCGATCACCGTCAAGGTGCGTTTCCTCCCCTCTGCTGTGCTTGCAGGGCGGCGGGCTGAGCGCGGTGGCGCCGCAGATCGTCTCGAACACAGGGTATGAGATCTTCTTCAAGATCACGCGCAGCACGAAGTTGTCGAAGGTGCAAAGCGCGTACGCGATCAGGTTCGGGAAGGACGTGAGCAGCATCCGGTGCGTATGCGCTGATGCGGTGGGGCACGGGCGTGCTGACCGGTGGCGTATGTATGTGTGTGTATGCAGGTTCTTGTACGACGGCACGCGGATCAACGACGACGACACGCCCTCGTCGCTCAACATGCAGGACGATGGTGCGAATTTATTCCGCCTCGCGCCCCTCCTTCCCTCGCGCTGACTCTTTGTTTTTTTTCTTGCGCGCAGATGCGATCGACGTGATGGCGGAGCGTACGTCCCCCCTCCCCCCGATCTTATTTCCCGATCTGACTCGCGCTTCCCTCTCGCAGATGCTGTGGCCGGATGATCCCGGCCGCATCTAATCTGTGCCGCAGCCGCCCGACAGTGTAAGTGGCTGGTACGGCATTATTTCAGGCCTTGTTGGCCTTGTTCGAATGTATGAATAGTTTTAAATTGGAACCAACAGAAAACAATACTAGCTACTGTGTATATAAATCCATGTTTTTAGCCCGAGAACAATCAGAGTATTCTCTCGCGATCATGTTGTACGTTTGACCGTTTTCGAAACATCGTGAGAGTGAAATCACGCTTGACCAAGTGTGAAGTTTGTGTGATTATGAGACTTTCTCATTTTTTCCTCGCACCAGATCGCCTTGAAGCTAGAGCTCGTCTCAACTTGTAACTTGACCCCCAGACGTTCGTGCCTCTTACCGGTACGATTTTCTCGCGACCCGTTACGCGTTACGTCGCACCGTCGCTGACCGAGCCCTTGTGGCGACAGTTTGTATTTTCTCGCACTCAGTAATACCGGCAGGGAAGGTTGTCTTGGCTCCGCGGTAAGTACAAGTGCGCCGTTATGGAGCCCAATCCGGGCACCAACTTCGCCGGACAGGCGCCGGAAACCGCCGCCCCGACTCTGCTCTGCTCGATGCGCTTGCCAGCGCTAAGTACCTCAACAGCGTCTAGGAGCCCAATTGGCGGCGCCTTGACGGCGCGAGATGGATAGGCAAACCAGCGCCGGCTACCACCAGCCGGCGTCAACGAATCACATTCTAAGCCCGCGCGGACCGCACCTAGTCAATGGCGTATATCAAAGGGCGCCGCCGCCGGTGGAGTGGAGGCTGGTGGTGTAGAAAGTCGGAAGGGAGCGCGCCTCGTACCGGGCAGATGTTACTCATGGCGGCCGTCGAGGGCGTCGCACGCAACAACCGCACGGCGTGGGAGCGCATCAATGCCGGCGTGCCGGCGGACGGCGCGGACGGCGGGCTCGCGAGCGTGCGCGCGCCGCCGTCGGTCGGGCGGTACGATCTGCGCGGCGCGGGCGGGGGGAGCATCGCGTTCGAGAGTGCGCTCGTGCCGCCGAGCGTGGCTACCGCTGCGGGTTCGGCGGAGGGAAGTAGCAGGCGGCCCGCGTCGCTGCCGCCGCCGCCCCGCGCGGTGTCCATGCCCGTTATCCCTGTAAAGAAGACCGCCGGCGCTGGCGCGGGCAGGCCACCGCGCAGCGTGTCACCCGTCGCCGCCGCCAGTGTCATCAGTGCCGATGCTCCCGCCCGAGCCGTTCACCGTGCCGCGCGCGTCGTCGTCCCGTCCCCCACGCCCAACGGCACCGCTGCAGACGGCGCGGACGCAGGTAAGGAGAGCGACAGCGCGTCGATCGCGTCGTACCCCACCGCACGCTCGACGCTCGACGACCTTTCCGCGTCTCCGCCCCTGCCCGCGCCGCCGAGGAAGGACGAGTCGGACGTGAGCGCGTCGACGGCGAGCGCAGGGCCGGCAGGCGCAAGCCGGTGCGCATAGCGCTGCGGCCGACGTTCCCAACGACGCCGCTGGCGCTGGACGAGGAGGACGAGGATGTGGCGTGGGGGCGTGCGGGGCGGCCGTGGGGCGGGGACGTGTGGGACGACTCGAGCGATGGGGACGAGGAGTATGCGGTGGCGCGGCGGATGCTGGGCGGGATAGGGAAGCGCCGGTGGTGATGTGGGCAGTGTTAGTGTGGACGATGGTGTTTCTTGTTTTGCGTGCATACGTGCGTGGCTGTAGCCACGATGGGAGTCCCTCCTTAGTTCCCTTACTTGTTTATCCCCGCGCCCTATTTTGCCTGGTTTTGGTTTCCCTATTTCCTGATCTCTTGTAACGTAGTTGCATAATTCACAAATCCACATGCTCGTGCTGAGTAGACGACAAATGCAGGATGGTGGGTGTGGCGGGCGGTGAGTCGTAGCGCGTGGACGCGACGCGATTTTCCCAGCACGTGCGTGTGCGTACGTAAGAAGGCGCAATCGCCCGCCGGCGGCCTGATCAGTGCTCGCTCGATCCTGCGCTCCTTGCTTCCTTCTTCCAAGGACAACACCGTCTGCCCAGGTAAGCCCCCTGCCCCCTGCCTTACCTGCGCCGCACCGCACCGTGCTGATCAGCGTCGTGCGCGTCGTCGCGGCGCGGCAGAAAACCGAAACACCGCCGCTGTTGTTGATTGTCGACTCACCAACCAGCATACACCGCACCATGTCTGACGACCAGCCGTCCCAGCCCGAGGTCACCCCCAAGATGGAGGATGGCCCGAACGCGCCGATAAATGTCAAGGTGCGTCCTCGTCCCTCTGCGCCGTGGGGCGGCGGGCTGAGTGCGCTTGTGCCGCAGGTCGTCTCGGCCACAGGGGAGGAGGTCTTCTTCAAGATCAAGCGCAACACGAAGCTGTCGAAGCTGCAGGGCGCGTACGCGAGCAAAGTTGGGAAGGACGTGAGCAGCATCCGGTGCGTGTTCGCTGCCCGCGGCAGTGTGGCGCGAGTGTGCTGACCGGTGGTGTGTGTGTGTGTGTATGTGTGTGTATGCAGGTTCTTGTACGACGGCGCGCGGATCAACGACGACGACACGCCTTCGTCACTCGACATGCAGGACGACGGTGCGCATTCATCCAGACCCGCGCCCTTCCTTCCCTCGCGCTGACTCTTTATTTTTTCGCGCGCAGATACGATCGACGTGATGGTGGAGCGTACGTCCCCCCTCCCCCCGATCTTATCTCCCGATCTGACTCACGCTTCCCTCTCGCAGAGGTGGGCGGCAGCCGGCCGCTCTAACCGCCCGACCGCCAGTCTCCGTCTTCGTCTCTCCGCATAGTACTCGTACTCGTACCCGTGCCCCTGCTAATAGCCGCCACGCCCCGTCCCCTTGTCTTGCCCTGTTGATATTGTCAAGTGCCGCTTCAATGTATCCATCATCCCCTGTGCCCGCTGCGCCCCTGTGTCCGTGTGGGTTCGCTTCCTTGTCATGTTGCACGCGGAGCGCCGTGCGGTCGCGCCGGCGCTTCTGGAAGGCGCCGTGCTGGGTCACGCGCCGCGCTGCTGCCTGCGCGGGAACAAAGGATGTGCTCGATCCGGCTGCAGCGCGCGGCGTTGCGCGCGTGCGTCATGGTAACGGTCCCGGTGGGTTCCCCGTTCGAGTTGCTTGGGCCTCTGTGCGTGCGCGCATCCATCGATGGCGCATGCATGCACTGCCTCGCTGTCGTGCCTATTCCCAAACCGTGCGCGGGTGGGTATACTGTACAGGACGGTGGGACCCGCGAAGTGACTCGGGAAGCTTGTTCACCTGGGATTGCGCGTGCTGCGCGAGGCGCGTGACCCTGTCCTGCGCGTGTTGATGACGGGCGTCGTGCGCCCGCCTCTGGCGGGCCCCTCCAGCAACGCCGCCTCCGTGATACGAGCACGCAGATACAGCGCAGATAGGAGAGGACGCGGACGCAGCGGAGCTGGCGCAGAGGTCTCAGTCGCACGGACCGACCGCGGGCCGCTGGTCTCGACGACTGCGGACGTTTGCGGGGTCCAGATCGGGATGAGCGATGTTCGAATGTGTTCGTGCAAGGAGACGGACGTCGTTCAAAATTACGCTGCACCGACTGCTATTGGTGCCAGGATTTCGCGCAGAGGCGCGAGCCACGACGGGGCGACAGTCTGTCGGACGTACCGTGTCGACGGCTCCTGGATCGTGTGCGTGGTTCCTTGACGACTTGATCCTAACCATTCAGGTCACCGCAGGATCTTGCGTCCGTCTCGTTCGTCGGCGGGAGACTTGGAGACTCCCTTTGACTTGTCGGCTGCTGCTGTAGCTTCGCGCATCGAGGCTGTTCCCACTGGGCGCCAGACCTCGGCGGTTAGCCTGGGTGTAATCGGAGTTAGCTGGGAGCTGCCACTTGGAGCTGCAGGCTGCAGGGGCCAAGCCAGGACGGCCACTAGGACTGAAGGAGCGGCGTCAGGTCACCCTGTTCGCGACGTCTGCACACGGTGTCAGTGCTCTGGGCCATTTTGGACGGTAGATGTGCGCCCCCACGGCGCGCCGGGGTAAGCCGCGTCGCGTCAGCGCAGGTGCGTGCGCTCACACCGTCTGCCCCCGGAGGCGTCTGGCCTCACTGCGCCAGCGTCACCGCTGCAGAACCGCGGCGCTATCACCGACGCTTGGTCAGACGCGTCGAATGCTGATGCAAGCGCGGTCGGCCGAAGCGCGGGCTGCTGCTGACTGAGCCGTGCGCGAGCACCGATGGCGCGAGTCTGTTGAGGACTTTGCCTTGCTCGCTGGGCTTCTTACCATCAAAGCTTGCGGGACGTTCCAGTGGGAGGTTTGTGGTTCCGACGGAGGGTTGGCTAACTGCGGGCTTCGCTTTTCTGAGCAGGGACACACTTGTCTAGGCGCCATGGCGCTGCTACTCCTGGCCGCGTCTATGCACACATCGAAGTCTCTTGAATAGTATGTGGGTAGCTGCGGTATAAAGGCGGGTCTGTGCCCCATGTACTGGACCAGGTTGTATTGCACCCTCTGTTCCGTACCATAGCACGCAAGCCATGTCTTCTCGTCCCATCATCGTCGTTGCAGGCGTCGGCAACTCCTCCGGTGCGTCTCATACCCTGCTCTGCACCTCACGAGCACCGAGCTGACGCCAGCACCGCCCAGGCACCGGAGCCGCAACGGCGTGCGTATCGCGCGGTTGAGCAGCGCCGAGCAGCCCCCCGCTGACGCCGCGTCCACTGGCAGCCGCCTCTTCGCCCAGTCTGGATACGACGTCGCGCTGATCGCGCGCGAGAGCGACAGCCTGCGCAAGTTCGCCGCCGAGCTCAAGACCGGCGACGTCGACGTGCGCTTCACGCCCCGCGCGTCCGTGCTGACCCCCGCCCTGACGCCCCCGCGTGGCAGGCCGCCGCGTTCCCCGTCGCCGACTACAATTACGCGGAGGTCTCCGCCGCGTTCGACGCGGCGCGCGCGCACTGGCCGAACGGCGCGATCCGCGTCGCGCTCTTCAATGCCGGCTTCGCGCTGTGGAAGCCGTTCCTCGAGACGACGCCCGAGGAGGTCACGCGCGTAGTGGACACGAACATCAGCGCCGCGTTCGCGTTCGCGCACGGCGCGCTGCGCGCGTTCGAGGGCCTTCCGCTCGACGCGCGGGGCAAGCGCGGCACGCTGCTGTTCACCGGCGCGATCGCGTCGGTGCGCGAGAACGCGACGCTCGCCGCGATCTCGGCGGCCAAGTTTGCGCTGCGATCGTTGTCGCAGAGCCTGAGCAAGGAGTTTGGGACGCAGAATATACATGTGCGTTTGTGTGTATTTTCTGATAGGCTTAGAGAAGGTTGCTGATGCTTCCCGCCTGCGTCCCAGGTTGCGCATGTACGTTGACGGTGTAAGCTTTTCCATTGTGTGATGGCTCACGATTGTATGTGCTCTGCAAGGCCGTCATCGACGGAGGTACGTCCCACTCACCCGCCACACCCCACTGGGAAACCCAGCGTGTCCGGTTGTAGGTATCATCACGGACGTGTCCAAGGCCCGCCGAGGCAAAGAGTGGGCTGCCAACCCCGACGGCGCGATTAAGCCTGAGAGCATCGCTCAAGTGCGGTTCTGGTGTGCGTTCGAACTAGGTGTGGGACTAATCCAGCCCGCAGGCGTACCTTTATCTCGTGAACCAGGACAGGTCCGCGTGGACTTGGGAGCTCGACCGTGAGTGCAACTCCACAGCTCGCTTGGCGGGGAGCTGACCTGCGCGCTATAGTCCGTCCTGCGCACGAGAAGTGGTGAAGGAATCGCAAGAACGACCCGGAGAGCCCGAGCCCGGAGAAATAGTGTCCGATAGCAGAGGCCGTGTGTAGGTAGGTCAACGAGTATGTGCTTGGAGAAACGATTGTTCCTGTCCCAAAGAGTTGTCTTCCATGCTGTCCGGATCTCTGAAGGCTGAGATGAAGACTGTGCCCGGCGCTGCCAGGCGGAAGACTTCTGATCAGCGGGACGTTCGTGGCGAAGCTTCTCAGAGACGCCTCCGGCCTATGAGACCCGACGCCGTCATAACGGACAGCGCATAACTCTCTCAAGAACGAGTCAGCACCTCTATAGTTAGGGGCCTGGTACTAATCGCTGGCATTTTCTGGAAAGCTGTCCGCGGCAACCCGCGGGGATTTTAGAAAGAATTAACAGATCGACTATATCTGTGATTACTAAGGTCTACACGTGGAGACTAGAGAATTACAATAGACGCCGTGGGCAAAAAAAAAAAACCAACGTCACGTGGTAAAACTGAGCGCTGGTCGGCGACTGTCGGCGATCGACGATCTCAGAGGCTGGCGTTCCCAAGGCTCCATGACAAGCTAGACAGTGACCGCAGCCCAACTTGCTTGATGCCGACCTGAGGAGTGCTCTGAATATGGGTGTCCGTTGGATGTCACGTCTCTACACGACTTTACGTTGAAAACCTCGGTCCCTGGTTCGGTCGGCACAACGCGTATATATATAAGTTGAACGAGACCAGTGCGGTATCTACAATAACGCCTCACAACAACGGGAAACGACGGATCCAGCACAGTCAACCTTGGGGGAGATGCGACACCAACTGGCGCCGTTAGTAATTACAATCACGCCGCCGCCGCCGCAAAATGCAGCACGTCGAATCCCCCGCCGTATTCCTTCTCCCAGTCAAACTCGCTTTGGTGGTTCTCGGCGCCGAACGCCGCAAGCAGACGCTCCGCCTGCTCGCCGCCATGCACGACGGGCCGCGCCCCGGCGCGCGTCTTGCCCGTCGCCCCCTGCCCAAAGATCCGCTGCCCGCCCGCCTCGCCCAGCGCGGGCGTGAGGAACGTCCCGATGCGGCGGAACGTGAGGCTGATGCGCGCGCCGCGCTCCGCGGGCTCCTTGGTCGCCTCGGGGCGGCGGTCCGTGTGCACGCTGTGCATCCAGCGCGCGTTTGTCTGCAGGCCGAGGACGAAGAGCGAGTTGTGCGGGAGCGGCACGCGCTGCGTGCGGCGGGCGTCCTCGCCGGGCCCGCGCGCGTCCTTCTTCGTCTTGAGCGTCATCGTGCGCTGCGCGCCGAGCGAGACGTTCACGATGCGCGAGCCGCGCACGACGTCGACGGTCTTGTCTGAGTGCTCGGAGATGTAGTCCGCACCGGTGCGGTAGAGCTGGATGAGGACGTGGTTGACGGGGTGCCCCAGCGCGCGCTCAACGTGCGCGCGGATCTGGGAGACCGTCGGGGAGAAGGGGCGGAGTGGGGGCGACTCGTCTGCTGGATGGCGGTAAATTGGGTAGCTGCGGGAGTCCAGCGAGAGAGTCAGCAACCGCGGTGCAGTCTAGCCTCCTGGCTACGCACCTTCCATCCTCGAAAATCTCTCCTTCGACTGCCACCAGCCGCGGGACCTCGCCGCCTGAGACCCTGTCAGAGACCGAGTACTGTCATATAGCGTGGAACGAACCTCGATGATACATGGTGTTCCATGCCACCTCACTCTGCAGCCTCTCAAACGCGACCTCTGCCAGCTCCTGTGGTAGGATGCTTTCGAGAAGGTACGTGTCGCCTTCTCCGATACTGTCGCCGACGCCCAGAATTGGCACTGTAGTCTTCAAACGGCGGACCGAGGCGGTCTCGGAGTTGCTTGCCTCAGTCGTCATGATGATGATGCGGCGCTAGCGATGAACTTGGAAAGAGATCTTGGACGCAAGAGTAGAATTTATGCGAGGCGAGAGGCATCGAGGGTCATATCAACGTCTTGACAAGTGCAAGGCGATGCCGACGCGACAGCGCGAGAAGAGTGTGGAAGCCCCATGATGTGGTCCAGGCAAGCAACGCGGTGGCAGTGCGACACGTCGAATACATTATCCAGAATAAGACACGTAAGTACAGTGCTCTACAGACGCGCTTACTACTGCTACATCCACGAAAATACAGGTCCGTTAGTAGTGCTTAATCTACAAGAGAAGAAGTGCAACAACAACAACAACAGCGGGGCGAATAGAATAAATAATGAATCCACAAATGCCAGTACAGAAACGTCCATCCGCGCGAGCTCGCGAAGCGCGCCACACGTTTACACCTCGGGACGCGACCTCTCTCTGCGGAGGGGCTTGGGCTCGCGGCGCAGCGGCTTGGCCTTCGCGCGTGCCTTGACCTTCTGGCGCTTCGCGTTGGGCTCGCCGCCGGTGGTGTTGGGCCCCGGCTCGTCGTCGCGTTCCTCATCCGACATGCCCGTTGGGTTGTATCCGAAAAACTCACTGTCCGGCACGTCGTCCGCGTGCGAATCAAAAGCCGAGGCGTGGCGCATGCGCACGCGCGCCGAGGGTGGGGGGAGCGTGTCGCCCGGCGCGACGACGAACGGGTAGCGCTCCTCGTCAGGGAGGCTGCTGTAGCGCATGAGCGCGGCGGCCTCGCGTGGGTGGAGGTGCTTCATGGCGTCGCTCATCGAGAGCCAGCCGAGCTTGATGAGCCGGAAGAGCGACTTGCCGCTCAGCCCGCCGTTGTTCTTCTTTGGGTTGCGCATATGCCAGTCGGTCGCGATGAGCGGCAGGATGGGGTCGAATATCTCGGGTGCCTTGTGCGCATTCGGGTAGGGCTCGTATGCGAAATCGCGCACTTTGATGCCTTCGGCTTTGATGGTGACGATGATGTCTTCAGGTGTTGGCTCGAAGAATTCAATGTCACCAATTTCGGGCTCAACTTCTGTGGGAGCAGGCGATGCAACGTCTGATGATACTTGGCCGGAAGGTCCAGCAGTCGAAGGAGTAGTGTCGATGGGAGATAGGACGATAGTGCGCAGCCTCGACGAAGACCGGAGTGAAGGGTTGAGGGACGTCTTCGCCGAAGATTGAGGTAGAGAATCAGACATTTCAGCGTGACGGCGCTTCTTCAGCACGGTAGTACGGTTGAGGGAAGATGATGCAGTCAATACTGCGGGAGAGGAGGTAGCAGCAGCAATGCTTCGGTTGGTAGCATCAGCCATTATAACGTCGTCCGCAACGAGATTCTCTGACGAGGCTGGCCCTGATGTGTTCAATGACTGGCGGAAAGAAGGGGGCATTCGTGGAGAGTGTTGGGTATTTAAGGCGAGTGTGGCGGGAGTTGCGACAAGGGTGGAGCGATCTCAGTGGGGAGTTGAGGTGGCGATTTCCTTGTGTCACGACGGTGTGGCTGTTATAAAGCTCAGGGCTCGACGCTTGTACTTATTGTAGGCCCAAAATGGTCGCACGCTGATGTGGCAGCACCAATTCCACAAGTTTGAAAATTATTGGTCAAAGCGCAGACTTGCCACAGAAGACCGAACAGCGGGGTGTAAAGCGAAGGGGCCCGTCTGGGTCAGCTGAGAGATGCTTTATACCGGAATGCACGTGTTAGACGACCCGAAGAGGCCGCGAATGAATGCGTGGCTTGGGGCTGTCCGCACGGCGCTGTGGGTGATGATGGAGGCGTGGAACGGAGGGGCGATGTCGGACCTCGATTGTCCCGGACACGCCCCCTCGGCACGCGACCCATATTTGGAAGTCGTCGGCTCCGGTGTTCCGCCGGCGCGTGATCAGAGCGCCCATCCCGTGACTCGGCCCTGAGAGGCTCAGGCGCAACCTGTCTGAGGGCGTCCGACGTGCTCTCGCTACGCGCCGCGCCAAGCGAGCAGAAGACCAGTGAGCCGACTGCGAGCATCGCGAAGAGATGGAACCACGTAATGCACGGTTCTGTTCCTTGGACTTCGCTTTGTCAAAGGAAGAGCGCCCGGCTCCTATCCCCAAGGAATGCAGCGTGGCGCCCGTTATCCATGACTCGTGAGGGAAATCGTCCATGATGAACAGCCTCGTGCATGAGCACCAGAGCCCTAATCAGTGTCGCAAGGAAGGTGTCGCCCCGGATCAGTACCATCTGATAGCAACCCGGCAACGTATCGCCCCTCTTTGTTTCCGAATCCGTGAAGGGCGGATGTGTATGGATAACGCATGAATGATTCACATGCGGCCTCTCTGTACCAAAGCAAGACAACAAAAGAAAGCTGACGTTCCATAAGCACCGAAAAGGAGAGGGAGCGGTTGATTCAACACACCACATCTCAAACAAGAATCAGGACTACTACTGCTCCGACGCACGCCTTGAACCCGCAGGAGCCAACTCAGCATGGTCGTAGTGGCGGAGACAATGCACACGCACCGAGTGCTATGGCTCGAGTTGCACCGGGAAACCCTCGTCCTTCCAAGCTTTGAACCCTCCGCGCATATCCGTCGCGTTCAGCAATCCAATATCCTGCAGCGACGCGGCGGCCAATGAACTGGTATAGCCTTCCTGACAAAAGATGATGACCCTCAGATCGTATCGCGTCGCGATGTCCAACCGCCCGTCCAACGACCGTGGATCGAACCGCCACTCCAATACGTTCCGTTCGATGATCATGGCACCAGGGATCCCTCCGTGCGTGGCGCGCTGTGCAGCCGGGCGGATGTCGACAAGTAACACGGGGACCGCCAGGCTCGTGTCCTGGAGCTCGTCAAGTGCCTGCCGAGGCGTGACGCGCTGCAGACGCGTGCGTGCCTCCGCGAGCATCTCGTCGATGCCACGCGATCCAGGAGGCGGCCGCGACGGGTCGGCCAGCTGCTGCGCGCACTTGTGTAGGACGTCCCACAGCGCCGTCTCGTCGTACGCGGTCCAGGCGAGCTCGCGCACGCGCGCAAGCCACACCGTGCCGCCCTCGTCCTGCTCCGCCAGCGGCAAGATGTGGCCCATGAACTTGGAGGTCGAGAGCAGCGCCGCGCGCTGCACCTGCACGGGGTCAGTGCCACAGATTGCGAGCGAGGTGTCGCCCGTGCCGGTCGTCGCGATCGCCATGAGGTGGGCTCTATCCCCCAGGACGCGCTGGAGATGCGCCGCGACGAGGCGCAGGAAGCCCGCATCATCGCTCTTGGAGAGTGTCAGCGACACCGCATAGCGGGTGTCGTCGACCGTCTTCAGCTTGCGGATGGCGCGGACGGCAAGCCGCGAGGCGACCTGGTCGCGGACATCGTCGAGCGTGCGCAAGGATGCGGTGTCATCTTCCTTGCGATCCACGGGCGAGAACACCGGCGTTGTGGCACTGCTGACGGAGAGCGCTTCGCGATGAAAAGCTTGGAATGGACCTTCGACAGCTGGGGAGACGCCGTAGGAGGTGGGCGAGGAACTTGCCGAAGAGCCGGTCATATCGCTGAAGGCGTAGAGTAAAGTCCGACTGTGGGAGGGAGGCGCGCGCAACAAGCGTCCCTGGTGTTCCTCCTGGGTTTCTATTTGGTATCTGGGTATCGATGTATAGGGAGAAAAATTCGGCGGCAAATTTGAAGCCTCGACGGAAGTGTGATGATACGAGGAGCCTTCAGTTGGGCGGAGCCTCGAGGTCGAAGTGTAAGTACTCTCTGTTATTGCGTAACATCAATTATGTAATTGCGACGCACTGCAGCACCGGCGGCACCTGCCGGAACCTACCAGCACCACCGGGCACGTCCCGCTTGGATGACTGCCACCACCATGAACGGGAACTCGGTTCGAAACATGGCTTGCTCTCCCCCATCCTCCCACAATGCGCCTCGATTTCTCCTCTGTGGAATGGTTGTTCGTCCACAGTACCAACCAGGCATTTCGGGCTCCTATTCCCTGGCAGCTACGGATAATTCGACCAAGATTCGACTCAACCTTTCCATCCGCCGAGGACTTGTCTCATTTCCTCGTCTATGTCTAGAAGAATTAAAGGCCACTTGTCGTCACTTTGCATCTCATACTTTTTAGGACACGCTGGTCGTGGAATTATCCTGGACCCTCTACTCTGAGACTTGTGGCTGGGGCGATGTGACCATGCTTAGTTTTATCTCCGCTTTCTTGGTGCTTTGACACGATCGCGCCTTGTCCCCGTTGCAATGCGCAGTCCCTTCTTCCTGGACACGCACGAAATTTAGTCCTACGTCTGTTCCACACTCGTGTAGTCCATGCAAAAAGCGACATACACGCCTCCCCAACAAAGTACGAGAGACCTTGTGGAAAGCCCAGCACCTAGGGTATATAACCTGATCCCCTCGTCGCTAAGGTCCCATATTCACCAGCTATGCAGACCACCCCTTCTGGATTCCAACCCGCCGATGTCTCCAAGGACATCATGGGGTATGGCTTCATCGCGAAGACATATCACGTTTCTGTAGCAGAACGCTATTTCGCCCAGCTTCTCAGGGCCCCACCGACCACCCCTCCAATGAGGTACTACGGCGTAACATACAAGAAGGGAGGGTGGTATGTTACGACCAACATGGAATCGCTGCCTGCGCTGTCTCTAGCGCATGACCCCAAGAGCGGGGCGAACGCCTACACACAGCGGGCGCTGGATCACTCAATCGGACTTGGCCCTCAAGGGACTATCGTACGCCAAAGATTGTTCGAGCCCACCGACCCCCTCCAGCACGCGCAAGACGTCGCCAATGCTCCTCTCAAATTCCCTGTCTATTTCTACGGCCCTGATCACAGTTCTGGCTCCAACATTACCAGTATTTTGGGAAAGACTGAACGTGATAATCACCTTCGCCTTGGGGGGAGCGCGGGTACAAACCTCGACAAAAGGAGGTCTATACATATTCATATAGCCGTAAGTGCACATGATTCCCATGTTAGAGGAACACGGTCGTTTGACATGCACCCCAGTGGCCAGGATATTCGGATTGGACTACCAGGGTGGACGTTGCCATCATGCTAGAATCCAAAGTTAACAGTGGATGGGAGGCTGTCGGAAATAGCTTACTTTATCAGACCGCGCGAGCCGTCGATCAGTTCCTGCAGGTGCGTATAATCTCTTCGTCGATGGTCGCACATAGATTACCGAAACTGTCTTTTCAGTTATCATGCGGGCTAACCCCGGAACGCGGGCAAGAGATGTGGGCGATCGGTCCTAACGCCATTACGCGGGACGAAGTCAACGTAGTCGGGATCGTCAATATCGGGTTGGACCGCTGGCAGCCGATTATCCAGCTGTCGCGGTGCGCCCTCTTTCCTCGGCAGGGGTGAAGAAAGGTGAGCTACTATCTCCCCGTGATGACATCTCTCTGATATGGTTAGAAGCACGATCCAAGGCGAAGTATGTAGCCTCCCCCGCACGTGATGTTATTGGCAGTTTGAGACAATTCAATGGAGCTGTGGTTGGCTGTACATTACCAGACTGAATACGTAGCGAGATACTGAGGAGGTCCGGAGAATAAGAATGAAATCCCGCTACTGTGCCTACTGTCACAAGCTCTGGCCTAGAGTACCGAGTCGGCGCGTTGGTAGGGTTTGCGGAGCGGGTAGATAGATAGTCTGTTATTATGTAGCCGCTTCGCGTCGGCCCGGTGCAGCAGAACAACCACCGCACTTGGTCCTGTGAGGTCAGAACCGCGACCAAATCTTTCCTCGCAGACCGCAAAGTCAGACTTCGCTTCAACGGGTACACGGGCGACCCGATAGACCTGGCAGTGGGGACGCCGCAAGGCTCCCCGCTCTCACCCGTCCTATCCATCATCTACGCGTCCCCACTACTCCACATCGGGAGGAAGTGGGCGAACACCTCTCTCAGCATGTACATGGACGATGGTAACATATTCGCTTGCGGCTCAGACTTCACCCGTGTCAAACTCCTACTACGAGACGCTTACGCTGACTGCCTTGACTGGCTTACGCGAGCTGGGCTCCAAATCGAGGAGTCCAAAAGCGAACTCATCTTTTTTAGGAAACCCTGGAGCCGCGCGACCTTACCTAAGGCGCTCAAAGTCTGGTCTCCGAAAAAGAACGCTGACATCACCATCCGCGCGTCAACATGCGTGAGATACCTCGGCATCTATTTCGACTCAACCCTCAAGTTCGACCAACACGTGAAGATCATGTGCACGCGCGCCAAAAGCTCAATTAACGCGCTGCGCATATTAGGCAACTCAATCTGCGGGCTAGACCTCGCCAACTGGAGGCTAGCCATCAACGGCATCATTCTCCCTGTCCCAACATACGCTGCCCCGGTCTGGTACCGGGGCACAGGACAAAAAACGCTCATCCGCTCCCTCCAAACCGCCATGAATGACAGCATCAGACTCACAATGGGCGCATTCCGCACAACGCCCACTGAACCTTTACAGATGCTGGCGGGTATTCTCCCCATGGACTTACGTCTAGAGATGCTCGTCAGCAACATGGCACTTCGCCTCTCCAAACTCGACGCAAAATCCCAACTCCTCACTCGGCTCGGCAACGAATGGGGCATCTGGGAGGACGGCGAACCGCCGCTCGCCATTACCATCCCCCGCTCCCGACCTATTCAAACAACCCTCACCTGACTAGCCGCCAGAGTCGCGCAAGGGGGCGAATGCCTCAACCTATACGCCGCGCCCCCATGGGCTCGAGGTAACAATTGGGGTAAACGTCTCATCATCGATACAAATACCTACCGTGGCGACGCATGCAAACCTTACGTACTCCGGCTCAAAGCCGACTCCATTGATCGCTTATCAAACTCGCTCTTTATCTTCACAGACGGCTCCCGTTTTGACCCGGACGGGGATTCAGTCATGCACTCGGGCTACAGCGCGACCGTCTTCTTCCAAGGAGCGGAAACGGCCAACACGGCGCGGTCCCTCGGGACGTCCGCCACCATATTTGATGCGGAGATGGCGGCCCTGGCTGCTGGGGCGATGATTATAGCTGACCGTGATGGACAAAATACACTTTCCCCTTGTTTCGGTCACGAGATCTTGCGATATCTTGCAAGATATCACAAGATATCGCGATATCCCGCGATATATCGCAAGATATCGCGATATTTTTAGAGATCTTCAGGATCTGATTTCCATACCTTGGTTTCATGATCGTGATCTTCAGATATATCGCGGAGATATCTCTAGATATCTCTCTCGCAAAACCGGGACCCAGACTTTGCCTCCGCAGGCGGTCAAAACCCATGTTCTTGTTTCACTCGAGAGATCTCCGAATATCTTCAGAGAAAACAATCGTCGATCGATCGGCAGCAGGGGTTATCTAGATTACCTGTCTGTGAATTGCATATACCTATGATTGGGTACCATGCGGCCAGCTGTGCACCATATACTTGCCATGTGCTCACATCGCCGAAGCCCTGCTCTCGGTGTCTGCTTTCTGCGGGTCCCATCGGGTGACCCCCTCTCATCGTCCCCTCTCTGCTTATGTACGTCATCGGACCACCGGCACTCAAGCACCTACTGGCTGCCTGTTGTGGCAGTCAGTGTTCGAGGGTGGGATCGTTGAGTGGGCAACCGAAGCTCGTCTGCATGATGCCCGGGCCAATCTTCATCATTGCCATGTGACTACATCGCCGCGTGAATGTGTTCCCTTTATATGACCATAAACGTACCCAGTCCCGATAGCCACGCTCCAGCAGTCCGGCCGGACCCTGTGGACCTTAGGTAAGATCATCACACCACTAGCTTGCGGCTGCACACAAGCTGCACAGTCGTCGTTGACTGTGCAGACTGCAAGTCCGGTGGACTCGTTAGTAGACTTGGTCAGACGGTAGAGCAGTGACAATCGATTCCATGGAAATCCCTTGGTGCTTGCGATAGTCTCCAATTGACGCGTGTGTAGTCACAGATGACAGACGCGCCTCCCGCCGGGAGACAACGGACATACACGCGAAAACTCTAGTACTCTAGGATGGTCACAACGTCCTTCGCCTGCACCGTAATTGGCCACTCATGGCTAGTCCCTTCTCCCATCTTCATAACACATGTATCCCCATCGTAGGATACAACACGTCCGGTCATGCCAGTGTATGGGCGCGTCACAATGGCCGCCTTGTTTCCTGGGGCCGGTTTCCATGGGGTTAGATGTCGGGGATCGATGGCGATCTCTCTCCTTCGTTTGCGGTGTACCACGGAGACAACCACTTCACCTTCTCCCAGTTCCACTGTCGGAGTCCCTCGCACTGTGCGAGCACCGAGATCTCTGTAGGTCCATGCGCTGCTTGACTCTGGGACCCCCTTGAAGTCTAGTGGTATGATGTAGTCCCGTAGTACAAGGGCCATCTCGAGATCCAACAACCATTTCGCGCCTGACGTAGCCCGAAGCTTGGTCAGTCCTATGATCACACCAAAAGTTGGGTTGGACGTACCTTCGCCTTCCTCAATCGGTGTGGATTCCCTTTCTGGGATCAACTCCGGATCAGGTGGCGGCGTGGCAGCGCGAAGGGAGGATGACGCCAGCGGGGCTTCCTTGTACAGGTTGGAGCCGATTCTATAGCAGAATATGAACTTATCTTGCACATCACGCAAAGCACCACTCACAGGAATTTGAATGTCCCCCAGGAGACTCTCTCCGGCCGTGTCCCGTACTGGTATAGCCTCGATTGGAATTCGACAATCAGGCCGCACTGGTCTACGTCCTTGATGACGCCTTCATACCCCTTCCAGTTGCCAACGGTGACCAGGATCCGATGGCCCACGTAGCCCTGGAGTTGAGGCAGCGTCTGGGCACGTTCGTCCTGCATCTGGGCAAAACTGAGCTCCTTTACGTGGAATTCCAACTGCGAAGGTTCAGCATGGCTAATTCGACTACAGCGCAGAAATACGGGCTTACCATCTCGCACCGGTCCTCATCCCACACACGCGCTCGCCCATCTAGCTCCCACACCACCTTGGCGCGTCGACTGCATTTCTGAACGTCACGCGGGTTCACGTAATTGACCCACGTGCCTTCCATGATCCGCAGGTATTGATTCGTAGGGTCATGGAAGCGTACAAAGTGTTGAGGGAGGGTGGTCTGGGTAAGACGCGTGTCAGTTTGGACGCTATGACATATTCACAAGACTTACAATGAGGGCCGACCTGGGCTCGATGAAAGTCAGCGTACCGCCATCTTCTTCGCTGATCAACGCGATGATCCCATACGCGGGAGTCCAGCGCCCTCTGACAAAGTCACCGGCGCAGTAAAGGGGGCGGAGGTCCCATAGAGGACTCTGAAAGACGCGATCCTTCATGAGAGCCGGCTCCTCGGCTTTCACAGTAGCTTCGGACCCTGACCGAGTCGTGATTCGGCCAGTGACACCCTGTAAGCTCCCTCTCTCAACCATGACCCGGTCGCCCGTTCCAAGCGAGTCTTGCACATGTCGCAGTAAGACTCCGCTGAAGTCGAATCGTTCCCGGATGCATGGCGCCAGGATGAAAGGACCGATGTCGGCAGGCACAACCTCTAGGATGCGAAGTGATTGGCTGGGGAATGACTTCAAGACGAGGCCATCTTGGTAGATGTCGCTCCGGAGCTTGTACCTGCCAGGATCGACCTCTTTCACCCTCCTCGGGCCGAGGAGAGTGATGAGTTCGGGGCCCGTTCGCACCTTCGGTTCAGGACGCGCCAGTCGTCCACGGGTCCCGCTGTCCGACCGAGAGATGGCGCTGTCTGGGACGCGCGGAACTAGCGTGACCACGCTATCAATATCTGACGAAGGGTCATACTCACACACATAACCCGTGTCTCCTCGGTACAGTCCCTCGAGACACTGTACCCACCGTCCCTCCTTCACGAGAGTTCCCACTGGGCTCCGTGTTGCGAGGAGCGCGGCACGTTCGTGCGGAGGAACCAGAGTCGGCTTGCCCAGCATGAAGCCGACTAGACCTCGACGAGCCCGTTCAACCTCTGGCAATGGGCCTTCAATGAAGAGGTGACCCGGGATTCCTCTGCGCGCAAACACTGCTGCGGCGAGAGGCGGACGTGACTCGGTGGGGGACAGGCAGCGCGAGGCGATCCTCGAAACCAGCGTCTCTTCAAGTCCTAGCTGTGACACCCTCAGCGACCGCTCGGATCATCAAGCTTTCATGTCATAGGCCCACCTTGACCTTGACCATGTACAGCTCATGGTCTGCGGAAGTCGGGTGGAGTAGGTGCTGAGGCACCTGATCGCCATATCCATCGCGACGCATATATCGTCCGACCAGCTCCCGAACCCGGCTATCCAGGTTCTCAGCCTCCCGGGACAGCGCCTCGTTCTCGTTGTCAGAGTCGAGGACACGCCCAGCGTCATCATCCTCTTCCACAGAGTCGTCTGCGAAGAAATCATCTGGACGACCTGTCAGTCTTGTTCGTGCAATTTAAAACACCACGCACTGAGATCGTCCTCATCAACCTCATCCTCGCTCTCCCGATCGTCCACCTGCGCCTCGAGGTCTAAGAATATGCTGGCCTGAATATCTTGGGTTAACCAACACTCTGCGTACGACAATTCACGTACGGGTCTGTGGGACGACATTGTCGGATCTGAAAAGAAGGGTATACTCGCCCACCGAACCGAATATCAAGGACGGGGACTCAGAATGCAGTGCAAGGTGCGTTTTTCATTTACGCCTTCCATTGTCGTCTTACATTGTCGCTTAAGAAGACCGCCACATACACACCACAGGCAGCCTTATGAGCGGATGTATCATGACGATATCATAACGACTATGGTGTCTAATTAAGAAGGCTGCATGCCGAAGGACAACGTGTCGGGTTCGCAGACATCACACTTCAGACAACCAGGGCAGTGTCGGCGCGTCGGAGCCTGGACGACTCGTCACGCAATGCCTCAACGCATACCCCACCGTTCTCGCGATACAAGTGCCTACGTCAGACTGCATGAATGCTCCCGTCCCATGGATCGAGGGACCGCGCACCGGATCGTCCGTCCAGGAACCCCGCTCGGGTTTATCATTTGACATCGCCGACGACTGACTCGTATCTCACAGCGTCCATTCATGCTCTGGGTACATACAAGTCGCGTGCATATCCCACCAGAGCCTCTCGTCCCGCTGCGCAGGCCGCCGGTCGAGGCAAACGAGAAAAGGAACGTAACCGTGATTGCCGTGGACGCGCGACACGCTTTCTGACTACACGGTAGCATGCACACAACCGACCCGGGGATCTCCGGCCGTCCTGTGGGTTTACTTCCGGTGACACACACACACACAAGGCCCAGATTGTCCGATCGGATCGCACCATATGTACATTGCGTGGATGAGCCTCGTGTCCGCAGCTCAAGGCAGCTCACTGCGAAGAGGGAAGATGAAGGGAGCCGCGAAATTTGAAAGC
This sequence comes from Gloeopeniophorella convolvens, assembly GCA_022496205.1. Taxonomy (NCBI): domain Eukaryota; kingdom Fungi; phylum Basidiomycota; class Agaricomycetes; order Russulales; genus Gloeopeniophorella; species Gloeopeniophorella convolvens. The sequence continues at coordinate 12,675 of WTXD01000054.1, read as the reverse complement.
GCTGATATTCGTAGCGGGTACATACTACATTTTATACTACAAGACCAGAGAAGTATAGACTATTCACATTGGGGAAATCCGGGGAGTTTCGGGAGCTACAAAGGCCAGATACAGTAGAAACACACTAAAAGTCTCGCGCGCCCATCATAGATGCGTCAATTGGCAACATAGTTTCGCTTCGCATCGTCAACATACAAAGGCAGGAGTCTGTATCGAAATTTACATGCAGGAGCTAGAGAGAAAGCGCGCGAGCGAGGCGAAGGTAGGAGTGAATGGGGTCACCAGGCAAGGATCCGGGAGAGCGGTCCAGAGGAAAGTCCGCGGAGCGCGACTTGCGCTCCAACGCCAGCGGCGCGCGCAACTCTGCCCACTGCCACGAGATTGATTTCGCTCGGCCACCGGGCACGAAGGTGGGCCACGTATGATGCGAGAAGAACAGACAATATGAGAATGCATGATCACCAGTAAAGAGTTAAGGCCTTGAAGGCCCCCGCGCTCCTTGACAATCCTCCCGCCAGGCAGTGCAATGTCAGTGCAATGAGTCCGCACAAAATCCGCACAAAATCACCCAACACCTGCCCGACATCTGAACACGCTATAAGATCACACCAATTCAACGGGAGCATACCAAATACCATATATGGTGCGATGCGGAGGTCCGGAACGAGGACGCGCAGCGGCACGAAGAAGTCAAGAAGGAGTAGGGTGAGTGAAGAGAGCGCAAGGGAAAAGGGCAACGTGAAATGTGGAAACGCTGCTATTCGTAGCCTGTACATACTACATTTTATACTACGCGACTGTATGGTAGTTTTAGTATATTTACAATGGGGCAATCACATGGATTTTCGGGAGCTGGGGCACAAAAGGCCAGACACAAGAGAAACCTATTATAATGACCGCGCGTCCGTCACAACTGCATCGTTGATTGCGTGGTTTTTCTGCGCGTCATCATTGAGTAGAGGCGAGACTGAGAGCCAATTTTTGTATGCGGGAACTAGGGAGGATGCGGCCGAACGAGGCAAAAGCCAGAGTTAGCAGGGGTATCGGGAAAGGATCCGGGAAGTCGGCCCGCTCGGGAGTCCGAGCGCGGAACGCGATGATATCCTGAGTCCAGCTAGAGATGTGGACCGAGGGGAGTTGCTATAGTCGCCAGGGGTGATGGGATGAGGATTGGGTGGTCAGATGAGCAATAGGATGAGCTAGTGACTGCAAGGATCCGCTCGGAAACGCAAGGAAAGGACCCAAACTCGCAGGAACACAACCTGAAGCTGACCCGAAGGTCCTGGAAGGCCTCGGGCCCTCCAGAGAGTGAGGGAGAGTCTCTGAACGCGACGCAGACCCGAAATGAGATGGGAACACCGGGGAAAGGAAGCTTTTTAATCCAAAACACTACAGGATGCAGTACTACTGACTACGTGGGAACCCGAAGCCAAATCCAGTAGGTACAAGGGTTTCCTGCGACCCGAAAGTGTAAAGGAACCAGGAAGGAAAAGGAAGTAAAGGGAACTGCAATATACAAACGTACAGGCTCGCATCTGCGCTCAAGGGCAGTCTGGGGTCACATCCTTTGCTACCCAGCTCAACCCAATCGCTTCGCAGGGCAAAATACCCAGATCCGAGGTTTCCGAGCGTAGAGACCGCTGGACCCTAACAGCGACTTGCACTCCAGCAATATATTAGGCACCGGGGATAGACAGTAGTACACTAGCCAGGCGCATGATGGAACACGGTTGCACTATATCGTCGTCACCACGACAGGACGGACCAGACCTTGTCAGTGTGCATCTGTGCGATCATCCGCCACATCACGCTGTCCTCCTCTTGGGCTTCCACGAGGGCAGTTTCCATGAGGTTGTCTTCGTCTACGTGACCCTGCCTATGCCCGAAGACTTGCCTGGAGGCACAATATGTTAGTTACTTGACTGGCCCACACACGCACAACTTACAGATTCCACCACTCTTTCAGCTCCTTGCGGTCTTCTGGATCCATCGCCGTAATAATGGCCACGATGCTCGTATAGAATTTCTGGTAGGGCCACTTGCCATCTGATCCGCCCGGATAGAACGTTGGCTCAGAACTCAAAGCAAAGCGTACCTAGGTTGGGTCCTGTCGACGCACCCGATCGTTGTAAGAGACACAATGACTTACTATGGTCACCGCGTAAGTCACTATGCCGAAAGTGACCTCGCGGATTGGATATTTGAGGTTCCCGGGCTTGGGCTGGTTTCCGTTTCGGGTACTCACTGGACGGAACAGAATGCTGCGGACGGCCTATCTTCTCATTAGGCATCTGTTTCGGAACTAGATAAGCCTCATACCTTGACTATAAGCTGGCCACGTAGGAAACCTTTGAGAAGCTGGTCGGTGTCGATATTCCGGGGGTCCTCCCACATGAACGCGGGCCAGTCGGAGGCTCCCACTGGGTATTCCTTGTCGTTGGTCTGTAGGCCAAGGCGTACCCTACCTCACTTGAGTATTGTTCAACGTCAATGCAAGTGGCACGACGTACTTCTCGTCATTCCAGTTGTAGGAGGCAGGGCAGAGAAGTCTCCCGAACTCCGCGTGATTGAAACCACGGTTAGCCTTGTTTACGACCTCGGACATATCGCCATCCCAATCGTGCCAGTCGAGGATGGATCGTTGGACCATGCGTACGATGTTTGAGTGTATCTGTCTGCGTCCTCCATCGAGCTGTTAGACCCGCGCACGTTCAGGTGAGTCTCTATTGACTTCTATGTCACGTACTGCTTCCCCGATTCTCCGAGGGCCAGAAGGTCCACACTTACGGCACTGGTCAATCAGGTCGGGCACAACGTACAACAGGACCCTGAACAGCTTGCGGTTTCTGTTCCTCCTTCTCTGAACGTCAGCCTCACTCCGCGAAGATACATTTACTTGACCAACTCTAGGAAGTACGCGTCATTGCCCTTATATCGTTCACTAAGCGTTCCCTCGCGCGAGCTTTCGATGCCGGTCGTGATGATCTTGTTAATGGGTTTCCACATCTCTCCCAATAGGCCGAACATGCCTCCCAGCATGATCAGGAGGTCGGTGTCCTGCCTGCCCGCTGTCATCAATCTCGAGCTATCAAACGATAGTGCCTATTCATTCTTACCTGGAGCGAGGACCGCACACCAAGCTGCTCAGGGGGACCCTGTGGCCATTTGTGTTATAGGCACCCGGTGTGAGAGGGCTGACAGGGAAGTTGAACATGGGCAGGTACCAGTGCGCGTAGGGGTGAGAGCCTGCCCATTCCCCCTCATAAGCCTCATCAGTTCTATGATGGGGATGAGCCTACGGCCCAATCACAATTCTCCGATCGCCTCGCCGTCTTCAGGGTGGCCTGTGTGCGATATCACCGGTCATCGGTCACCTGCAGTACCAAATCATGAGACAGTTCTGCTTTATGGGTGGCTCGCTACATGTTCGTCAACATTAGCTTCATCAAGGATCGTGATATTACCGATCACCCTCTTTCTATGTCCTTATTCCCGAGTTCTATGCCAAGTGCACGCGGGGTGGCGTGTCGATCTGCAAAGTTAGTGCACGTCAGCTCCTAATTCCGAATCCCGCGTGGCACGCTCACCGGATCGGAATGGATTCCACGCAGAGTTCGAAGTATCCTTGCGTTTGATCATTCACCAACCCAATACCAATGATCCGATTCAGAACCCACAGCGAGACGCATGTCCTACTCGCACGCAACATGTCGGAAGCGAGAACTTATGTTCGTTTCGCTCTTTGTTTCGGGCACGCGTGTACGGACAGACACCCGCGCAGTCCTTTCGCTATGTTGACTTTACGACCCGGACCGCCGGCCCGGGGTATCGACTTGTGTGTGCTCGCACCTGCGGCCTCACCGCGAGGACCGTATCTTTGATCCTATTGGACCGATCGTCTTGGTACCATATGAAGTTGTGATGCTCGAGGGTCAAGCCAATGTCCCTGAAAATTTCGCCCCTGTCCGCTGGAGCGCGCGTGAACTGAGGTGAGCACAGTAGTCCGACCGGCCCGGCTTCCCGCCCGCTACCATTGGTGTTATCTCCTTCCCAATTTGATGAGGCGATGATGGCGCATGTCACCGTATACTGTCCTGTATACTCGCGGGCCGGGACGCGCGCACGTGCGGGTTTGCTTTGGTCTCACTCCCCTGAGGAGGGCACCAGAAGCTTGGGCGTGCAGACTGAGATCGCGTCGACACGCTGTGGTCACCAGTCTGTTGGGCCCTGCGGTCGATTGTTCTGAACAATAACATGCGGATGAGCATTCTACTCGCGCCCGCTGCTCGACTCCGTGAACCATGGTTGTATTGTCCGATCAGTGCGTATTGTAAATCAAAGTCCCCAGGGGCCAGCTCCGAAGGGATGAACTGAGGTGAGTAGCACGCGTGCAGATGTCGCGGACATATCATAACTGATTGTACTGCCCGGTGCTTCCAAGTAACTGCATGTGAAACCATACGTCGAACTGGGGATTAGCGTCAGAATGACGGGAGACATGCGTGCGGGGGATATGCGTGCGGGGGACACGCGTGCGGGGGACGTGCGTGCGGGAGACATGCGTGCGGGGGACACGCGTGAGTAAGATCTTCTGAAGTGCTTGGTCGAGGGGTATGTCTAACGAATGGGTGCAAGTGTGGGCTTCAGTGCGTCCACCTCCAATTTCCAAACGCGATTGGTGGGTGATACCGGTACATGGACGTAAGTTAATCTGAGAACGTGTCCTATTGAGTATACTACTCGGATTGCGGGCTCTAGGAACCCACATGTAACATCCAATCTTCGATGGCAGGGATTGTGGTGGAATCGGTCATGCTCTGTAGCAAAAGCTTCGCTCGGAACAAGGGATTCTGAGCTTCTGCGTCGTAGGCGTCCTTCAGCACGAGCCTTAGCCTCACAGTATGGCCAGGGTGTCCGGGCCAGTAGAGGTACCGGCGGAGGCGTCGTTTGAACAATTCTTGATACAAAGGCCAGTGGGCCTGCGTGCCCTCTCCGGTTGGCTCCTCACTGTAGTCCAGCTGAACGGTCACGTGGGACCATACCTGGTCGACACTGCGAACCTCCCGGTCATAGAGGGCAGCCACCAGGGCATATGGTCGCCCGAACGCGTCTGTAATCGACTGAACAAAAGTAAGTTCACGCGACAATGAGTGTAGGTGTCACGAACTATACTATACATTTTCTTTTCCTTCCTTATCGTGACTGTACAATACGAGTTCCGGTCCGACTCCACGACTCGGGGACGCTTATCTTTCATTCGTCATACGATTCCTCCATTCCTCTTGACGCGCCCCTTATGCTATTGGACCCCTACTGTACTTCTACCTAGGAGACCCACCTTGAGTCCGTTCTGACTCGGTATGACTCGATGCTAGGACATTATGTAAACCGTTATCCTTGTAGTACTTAAGGCGTAGCAGTTGTACTCTAAGGCCTTAAGCCTGTTCTCCTTTGTCAATCGACGAGGTTACCAGGGAATCCGCGTGAGGGACTTGTTCGCCCAAGCATCGCGAGGTCTTCAGCTTTGAGCTCGACGTACCGGAGGCCGATTGCCTCCAAGCTTCAGACATCACGTCTTATCCAGGATCTCGTGCACACTCACGTGCACCTTCGAGGACCGGCTCACATCGAGACCGACTTACCGAACCTCGCTCGTCTCAGCCCTCGCCAGCTTCACTTGCGCCGGCTCAGGCCGTGACATTAGAACAGGCTTCTCAGTCTCGAGAGCCAACGATCGCAGAACTTGTGACTGTCCGACTTCCTTTTGCGCAGGACGAGGACGTCGCTCCCCCTGAACTCAGAGGAGAAGGACTACGAGGAATCTTCCACGACCGAGAGAACGGTTATTATCTGATCCTTAGCGGACAGACCCTACGAGTACACTTTTCGAGTGACCAAGGCTGGAACTACGTCCAGTGGTCCGGAATCCACCAGAGATACGAAATCACCTCACCCGTAGTCGCACTAGGGATACCGAACCGAGACCAGGTAGTACAGTGGTTTCGCGATCACCCCGTCCACGAATCCCCAGAACACACAACTCCCACTTCTATCCAACCCCAGAACCCCTCCGACCTCACAGGCGTTGCACAACGTCTCGAAGAAGCCGCCGCGGCACTTATATCCCCGACACCTGATCCTACATCCATACCAGCGCGCGAGATGGCTGAAGAAACCCGAGTCGACTCCACGATCACCGCAGCCCGTCGAGACAACGGGAAACTCACAGGAGAAGCTCCGTTCATCTTTAACGGAGAATCCAAACGATATGCCGACTTCATGCGGCAGTTCAACCTTTACGCATTCCTGAACGACGAAAACTCGACGTTCACCGACCCACTGAAAAAAATCTCCTTCTGCCTCACCTACTTTCGAGGCGCCATTGTGACCGACTGGGTCCAAAGGCAGATCGAGTGGCTGGAGAAGATCAAGGCAAACAGCGTCCTTGACCCGCCAGTACCCTTCGCAACGAGAGACACCGCATGGACGGTGTTTAAAGATACCCTTGACAAACGGTTCCTAAATCGAGGAACCGCCGTCAACGCCAAACTCCTCCTGGCGAACATGAAATTCCGAGCTCCCGAACCGATCGAGGAGTATATCGGAAAGTTCCGTACCCTTGCGGAGAGAGGGAACTTCCACCTCGATGCCGAGTCCACCATCATTATGTTCCTTCGCTCGTTCCCCAACGCCCTCGTCCGGGAAACCGCACGACAGGGAGGGGACGTATTCGGAGTAAACCCCGGCAGCACACGATGGACCTTCGATCAATGGGCTGAGAAGTTTTGCGACCAGCAGCTCCAGTATCAGCTCATGAAAGAAATCTACGGAAACCAGGACACCCCGAGACAGCAGCCACGGTTCCAGATACGACGCCCTGGAGGAGGAGGGCAACCACCCCGTAACGATGGAGTAGTCCCTATGGACGTGGACACAGTGACAGTCAATCAGACCCAGTCATTCGTCCATCAGAAAGGGAAGAAGCTCACGCCTGACGAGCGGACCCTGTACATGCAGCAGGGACGCTGTTTCCACTGCGGCCAGCAGGGACATGTTTCACGCTCCTGCCCGCAAAAGGACCCACGTCCTCGGGAAACGCGTCAACGACAGATCGACACGACGAACCCCACTACACCGACTCCCTCCACCTCTACTACTCCCTCCATCTCCCCACAAACGTTTGCAGCATATCTGGCAGACGCATCCGACGCAGAAAAGGAGTCCATCTTTAGTGTCCTCAAGAAGGACAAAGACTTCAGCGTCCAGGATTTTCAACAAGCTTGAGTAGAGCGATCCTTACTCGAGCTGTCTTCAGCACCGATGTACTAGTACGACTCTCCTATGCCGAAAATGCGATCAGAGTTCCCCTTTACATCCGAAGTGCACATAAAAGGATCGACGACAAAGCCCTGGTCGACAGCGGGGCTACCGACAATATCATCGACTGGAAGGTCGTGAAGCAGCACGGCCTCCAAGTGAAGCGACTTGCTCATTCCCGCATCATTCGAAACGCGGATGGCACCCGAAACCGGTCCGGTGATATCACTCACTACACCGAATTCGACATATCAGCTGGAGGAAAATCACATTCCCAGCGCTTCTACATTTCCAGTATCGGAGGAGAACGCATCATCCTCGGATTCCCATGGCTACGACTGTTCCAACCCCCGATTCTATGGGGTGAACGACGAGTAGCAGATGACTTCCATCCCATCATCCTCTCCACTTCAGACGCATCCTCGTGGAAACCCACGCCTACGACATTTAGAGCAGGAGCGCGTGTATCAAATGTCCATTCCCTGGCGGAATGGGAAGAAGAAGCACACGCCCACGTTCAGCTCTATCTCTCAGGAGTAGACCCCCTGAACCTAGACGCAGAAGATGAAATCTACTTCGGCTCGCCGCCGGAACTTGTCGACGAGGTTCGCCTCTTCCGAGTGACTCAGGCGCAGCAGCTTGCCGAAGCTGCACTCGATCCAAGTAAAACTAAACCCGATCCCATTTCCCCGCATTATCGACGCTTCGACAAGGTGTTTAGTGAGGAGGCGGCGCAGAGATTTCCAGAGTCGCGACCCTGGGATCATCCCATCGACTTGAAGGACGACGCGCCACCATCACTCCCCTGTAAGATATACCCCTTGTCCCCTTCAGAACAGACGGCGTTAGAGTCCTTCCTGGACGAACATCTGAAGAAGGGATACATCCGACCGTCTAGCTCCCCATACGCTTCTCCCTTCTTCTTTGTTAAAAAGAAGGACGGGAAACTCCGACCTGTACAGGATTACCGCCAGCTGAATACCTATATAGTAAAGAACAACTATCCTCTTCTGCTCATCGAATGTCAAGACTCACTCGCGGAGTGCGCGCAGAGAGGATAGCAGAGGGTTTGGAGAGCGTCACAAGGGGGAACAGAAGATGAGCTGCGAGTATTGCAGATACGAGGGGGAACACACTAACAGTGCTATTGCAGTGCTAGGTACAGATGAGAGTGCCACAGATGGACAGTCTGAGGACCACTGGGCGATACATGGGGGTCTTATATACTACTGGAGACCCTCCAGACGAATCTGGTCTAATTACTGATGGGGATTCCAGAGGGGATTCCCCATAACCTCTCCTCTCTGATACGCTTCTTAGATTCCATCGCAGAGTGGGGTTGAGGCCCCATGGAGTTCTTGATGATCAGAGTCCCAAAGAGGACGCATGAAGTGTTTCACCTTGATCAAGGTTCTGGTTACTTTGGGACGAGTAATATGGCCATTCTGAGAGATCCCTAGTCCGGGATCTTGGGGGTATTCCAGGGTTAATTGGCCATTAGGGAGTAGGGCGAGGAATGGGGGTGAAGGGTCACGTGATGCATTTCGACTTGTAGTCGCAATGTGAGTGGTACGCGTCGCATTGTGAGCGACGCGTAGGGTATTTACTGGTAGGGCTGGATTTGCTCTAGTGTTCTGAGCAGTTCGACCTCCTTGAGGCCTTAGTGTTCGTGACATTATCCCCTCTTTATGATTGCGCTGCGCCTGAAGCGCACTGATAAGTCTGTCATGAGCGAGTGATGGTGGTTGCGGCATAGAGGGGTGTCGTTGGTGGAATGAGTGAACAGTTTCCATGGCGTGTTTCATTTCCGAGTAAGGGACCCATGAATTTTCAGAGTCAGGGTAACCTTTCCACTTGACAAGGTATTGAACGCCTCGTCGGTTTCTAGTGGTTCGGCTCTTGATAATTGTTTCAATCTCGTAGTGTCCTTCTTCATGTCAATGATTTCAGGTGGGGGTGTTGAAAAGTTAGGTCCGTGAGCGGTGGTTTCTTTGTATGGGGAAATGAGTGAGTTGTGAAAGACAGGGTGAATGTGCCAATGGTCGGGTAGTTTGAGTTTACTGGTGACCGCGTAGGAGGTGATGACTTTAAATGGTCCATAACGTTTGGGTGCTAACTTTGCCTTTGGATGTGTTGTACGAAGGTTCTTTGCTTCTAGCCAGACAAGATCTCCTTCTTTGTATTTGTGTTCTGGTCCGTCTGGCCTAGAGCGTTTCATGATTTCTGCGGCGTTTTCTAAGCTCGCTTTGATTTCGGTGCGGATTTGCTCGAGTAGTATGAGACGTTGTTCAGCGGATTCGACTTGGAACCAAGTTGTGGTGGTGGAATGAATTCGGGGAGGAAGCCATACCAGGCTAGGAAGGGTGCAATATGGGTAGCTGAGTGCTGGCGATTATTGTGTGCAAACTCCATGAACGGGATGAGGTCAACCCAGTTGTCTTGTTGATAATTGCAGAAGACTCGTAGGTATTGTTCTAGTTCTTGGTTAACTCGTTCTGTTTCGCCGTCGGTCTGAGGGTGGTATGCAGTACTGAGGGTGAGAGTTACTTGAAGTCGTTTCCAGACTTCTTGCATAAATTGCGATGCGAATTGCGGTCCTCTGTCGGAGATAACTTGTTTAGGAAGTCCAGTGCGCTTCCAGACATAATTGATGTAGAGGTCGGCAGTTTGTTCTGAGGTGATAGTCTTATGACAGGGAGCGATGATAGTGGCTTTGGTGAAGCGGTCAACTACGACGTAGAGTGAGTCATATCCCTTTGAGATAGGGAGGTCGGTAATGAAGTCCATGGTGATGACTTCCCAGGGACGGTTTGGGATTTCGTTTGGATGCAGTGGAATGGGATTAGGGTGTTGTCGTTTAGTGGTTTGGCAAGTGGCACAGCCGTCGACATATTCTTTGACGAATTTGGATATTCCAGGCCACCAGTACTCTCGAGAGACTAGTTCGTAAGTTTTCCATCTTCCTGGGTGGCCGGTGGCGAGTGACTCATGGTATTGTTGAACAATTTCTCGTCGTAATTTGGTGTCTTTGGGGATGTAGACCTTTCCTTGATGTAGGATGAGACCGTCTTCATAGTTCCAATCTTCTAAGCCTTTCGCTATCGTACGTGGACCATTCTTCATGATTGTTGTTAACGCTTTAGTGACTTCTTCGTCTTTGTCTTGAGATTCTCTGATGCGTCGTCGTAGTTTTGGTCTCCAATGGTAGTGGTAGTGCCAGCGCGAGTAGCTCGGATTGCGAAAAACTTGGTGTCCAGGAGGATTTTGTTGTCGTTTTCAGTCATTATCCCCTCTTTAAGATCTGGACGGCGGGACAGATGATCGGCGCGGTTGTAAATGCCGGGTTTATGAAGGAGAAGAACGTCGTATTGGGAAAGTTCAAGAGACCAGCGTGCTTGTCTTCGGGTGAGTTTCTGTTTTGTGGTGAAGTATGTCAGGTTGTTGTGGTCAGTCCAGATTTCAACACGGTGTTGAGCCCCTTGTAAATAGTGTCGATAGGTTTCGAGGGAACGGATAATAGCAAGAAGTTCTTTGTCATGGATGTCGTAGTTGCGTTCTGCGTCGGTCATGGATTTAGACAGGAATGCGACCGGGTGCCAGCGATTAATTTCGTCTGGTTGCTCCAGCACAGCGCCGATGGCAAAGTCGGAGGCGTCTGTAATCAGACGAAATGGGCGAGTGTGGTCCGGAGTGTGAGTACTGGGGCTGAGGTGAATGCGTGCTTGAGGTTGTCAAACGCTTGTTGACAGGCTGAGGACCACTGGAACGGAGTATCTTTACGTGTGAGGGCATGAAGTGGTCGTGCGATCTTAGAGAAATCCTTGATGAAACGTCTGTAGAAATTGCCAAAGCCGAGGAACGCTTGAACGTGCTTGAGTGTTTTTGGCGTTGGCCAATCCATGATAGCTTTGAGTTTGGCAGGGTCCATGCGAATGCGACCGGCAGAGATGATAAGGCCAAGGTATTCAATGGTTGTCTGGAAGAAGGAACATTTCTCTGGTTTGAGGTAGAGGTCGAGTTCGCGAAGTCGCTGGAGGACACGATGAACAAGGGCATAGTTTTCTTCAAGAGTGTCGGTGAAAATGAGGATGTCATCCATGTAGATAACAACACAGCCGGTTGCAATGATATCCTTGAAGTTCTCGTTCATAAAGGATTGGAACGTGCCGGGGGAGTTGCAGAGTCCAAAGAACATGACTAGGGGTTCGAATAGACCACGGTTGGTCTTGAAGGCGCTTTCCATTCATCGCCTTCTTTGATGCGAATATTGTTGTAGCCCCAGCGGACGTCAAATTTGGTGAAGTAGCGGGCGTTCTTGAGTTTGTCGATGAGTTCAGGGATGAGTGGAAGCGGGTAAGCGTTCTTGATTGTGATGTTGTTGAGGGCGCGATAGTCTTGTACAGGACGTAATTTTCCATCTTTCTTCTTGACGAAGAAGAACGGGCTTGCCATAGGTGACTTTGAAGGGCGAATATAGCCTTTTGCAAGGTGTTCTTTGAGGAATTCGTCAAGGGCCTTTTGTTCATCAGGGGTGAGACTGTAGATTTTACAGTCACGGAGTTGGGCATCAGGTTTCAGGTCGATAGCATGGTCCCAAGGTTTGCGAGCAGGGAGTCGTTGGGCAGCTGATTCTTCAAAGACTTTACGGTACTTGAGGAATTCTGGAGGGACAATGTCTTCGATTGTTTTCTTGGGTGCGACATTTTGTTCGGCCAATTGTTGCGAATGAGTCGTTTTGGCGCGGACAGATATAGATCCTGTCGACGGGTGTACCTCAGGATCATTGACCACTGCTTGGGTGTGCGTTGATTCTGATTGGAAGAGTCGTCTGATGGTGATGAGGTCGACGGAGTCAAGGAGATATGGTTCTTGAAGGGTGTAGTCGATGTAACCACAAGATGCAAGGATTGTTTGCATTTCTATGGCGAAGTTCACGTCGGTTTCATGGATACCATCTTCATTGGTATTGATTGGTGCAGTGATAGTACGGATTAGGCCAACAGGAATGTTGTCTAGCGCGGTGGCAGAGATAGCGGAGTCGGATAGTTGGCAGGAAGGGGGACAACGGTCAAAGGTAATTGTGTCCTTTTCCCAATTGATACTAGGGTTGTGTCGTCTAAGCCAATCCGTGCCTAGGATGAGGTCGTGGTCGCCGATGTCAGTGAGATATAGTTCAATCCATTCTTGGTGTGAGTGACCATCTGGTGTAGGGATTTCAAGGCGTTGAATAGTAGTATGTTGAACCAAACCGGTGGCGTTATCAGTGCCATCGACATTGCGAACAGGGAAAGGTTTGACGAGTTTCTTGAGTGTGAAGTGATGCCGGTTGGCGAAGTTGGTATGCAGGATAATGCCTTC
>WTXD01000053.1:0-183462 GCA_022496205.1 Gloeopeniophorella convolvens | reverse complement strand
TAAACCCTAAACCCTAAACCCTAAACCCTAAACCCTAAACCCTAAACCCTAAACCCTAAACCCTAAACCCTAAACCCTAAACCCTAAACCCTAAACCCTAAACCCTAAACCCTAAACCCTAAACCCTAAACCCTAAACCCTAAACCCTAAACCCTAAACCCTAAAACACCGTCCATGCGGTGTCCCTCGTCGCGAAGGGTACTGGTGGGTCAAGGACGCTGTTTGCCTTGATTTTCTCCAACCACTCGATCTGCCTTTGGACCCAGTCGGTCACAATGGCGCCTTGAAAGTACGTAAGGCAGAAGGAGATTTTTTTCAATGGGTCGGTGAACGTCGAGTTTTCGTCGTTCAGGAATGTGTAAAGGTTGAACTGCCGCATGAAGTCAGCATATCGTTTGGATTCTCCGTTAAAGATGAACGGAGCTTCTCCTGTGAGTTTCCCATTGTCTCGACGGGCTGCGGTGATCGTGGAGTCGACTCGGGTTTCTTCAGCCATCTCGCGCGCTGGTATGGATGTAGGATCAGGTGTCGGGGATATGAGTGCCGCAGCGGCTTCTTCAAGACGTTGTGCAACGCCTATGAGGTCGGAGGAGTTCTAGGGTTGGGTAGAAGTGGGAGTCGTGTGCTCTGGGGACTCGTGGGCAGGGTGTTCGCGAAACCACTGTACTACCTGGTCTCGGTTCGGTATCCCTAGTGCGACTACGGGTGAAGTGATTTCGTATCTCTGGTGGATTCCGGACCACTGGACGTAGTTCCAGCCTTGGTCGCTCGAGAAGTGTACTCGTAGGGTCTGTCCGCTGAGGATCAGATAATAACCGTTCTCTCGGTCGTGGAAGATTCCTCATAGTCCTTCTCCTCTGAGTTCAGGGGGAGCGGCGTCCTCGTCCTGCGCAAAGGGAAGTCGGACAGTCACAAGTTCTGCGATCGTCGGCTCTCGAGACTGAGAAGCCTGTTCTAATGTCACGGCCTGAGCCGGCGCAAGCGGAGCTGGCGAGGGCTGAGACGAGCGAGGTTCAATAAGTCGGTCTCGATGTGAGCCGGTCCTCGAAGGCGCACGTGAATGTGCACGAGATCCTGGATAAGACGTGATGTCTGAAGCTGGGAGGCAATCGGCCTCCGGTACGTCGAGTTCAAAGCTGAAGACCTCGCGATGCTTGGGCGAACAAGTCCCTCACGCGGATTCCCTGGTAACCTCGTCGATTGACAAAGGAGAACAGGCTTAAGGCCTTAGAGTACAACTGCTACGCCTTAAGTACTACAAGAGAAATGGTTTACATAATGTCCTAGTATCGAGTCATACCGAGTCAGAACGGACTCAAGGTGGGTCTCCTGGGTAGAAGTACAATAAGGACCCAATGGCATAAGGGGCGCGTCAAGAAGAATGAAGGAATCGTATGACGGATGAAAGATAAGCGTCCCCGAGTCATGGAGTCGGAACGGTGCTTGTATCGTACAGTCACGATAAGGAAGAAAAAGAAAATGTATCGTACAGTTCGTGACACCGGTGGACGCAACAACCAGTTGCACCCTCCTCCTTAATCTTTCTATAGTGCAGTATGTGGTGTACTGTCGATGCACTGTCGCCACTATCGCTGCCAAGGTGACCGGCAACCGGTTGACCCTCCATGTTGAAACAGTATGCACTACTCAGTGTAATGTAGATATGACCATAGCAAGTATTCTGATGGTATGGGCCACAATGATAGCAAAGGCATCCATGCCAGATTTGGCTCCAACAGTCAGTGTTATTATATGTAATGTGCAAAGAGTGTATTATAAGTAGTACAAGCAAGAGCCACATTCCTCTGCCAGACTGTACCTGCGAAGTGGCGAAGCCACGGGAAATACCCTCGTAACTATAGACACCCATATGCCTATGGTCACCATCTAGAGCTATCAACCCTCTTTGAAATATCAAATTACAACTATAGGCACAAGGGTGTCTATAGTTATCATCTAGGGCTATGAACCCCCTTTAAAACATTAAATTACAACCATAGGCATCACCTAAGGCTATGAACCCTCTCTAAAATATCAGATCTCAACCATAGGCACTCATGTGCCTATGGTCACCACCTAGGGATATTAACCCTCTCTAAAATGTCAGATTGCAACCATAGGCACCCATGTGCCTATGGTCACCACCTAGGGCTATTACCCCCTCTAAAATATCAGATCTCAACCACAGGCACCCATGTGCCTATGGTCACTATCTAGGGATATTAACCCTCTTTAAAACATTAGATCTTAACCATAGGCACCCATGTGCCTATGGTCATCACCTAGAGATATTAACCCTCTCTAAAATGTCAGATCTCAACCACAGGCACCCATGTGCCTATGATCACTATCTAGAGATATTAACCCCCTCTAAAATGTCAGATTGCAACCATAGGCACCCATGTGCCTATGGTCATCACCTAGGGATATCAACACTCTCTAAAATGTTAGATCACAACCATAGGCACCTATGTGTCTATGGTTCTTACCTAGGTTATTAAATGATAAAATCTAATTTGTTAGCTACTAACCCACCTACTAACCCTGACCTATAGCCAAAAGCAAGGTATAATAATAAAATCTAATTTGTTAGCTACTAACCCACCTACTAACCCTGACCCATAGCTAAAAGCAAGGTATAATTAACCCTCTCTAAAATGTCAGATTGCAACCATAGGCACCCATATGCCTATGGTTACTATCTAGGGATATTAACCCTCTTTAAAACATTAGATCTCAACCATAGGCACCCATGTGCCTATGGTCATCATCTAGAGATATTAACCCTCTTTAAAATGTCAGATTGCAACCACAGGCACCCATGTGCCTATGGTCATCACCTAGGGATATTAACACACTCTAAAATATCAGATCGCAACCATAGGCACCCATGTGTCTATGGTTCTTACCTAGGTTATTAAATGATAAAATCTAATTTGTTAGCCACTAACCCACCTACTAACCCTGACCCATAGCCAAAAGCAAGGTATAAATGGTGCACGTGAGTGTGCATGGGATCCTGGATAAGATGTGATGTCTGAAGATGGAGGCAATCGGCCTCCGGTATGTCGGGTTCAAGAGCTGGAGACCTCGCGATGCTTGGGCGAACAAGTCCCTCATGCGGATTCCCTGGTAACCTCGTCGATTGACAAAGGAGAACAGGCTTAAGGCCTTAGAGTACAACTGCTACGCCTTAAGTACTACGAGGAGAATGGTTTACATAATATCCTAGTATCGAGTCATACCGAGTCAGAGCGGACTCAAGGTGGGTCTCCTAGGAAGAAGTACAGTAGAGGCGCGTCAAGAAGAATGGGGGAATCGTATGACGAGTGAAAGATAAGCGTCCCCGAGTCATAGAGCCGAACCGGAACTTGTATTGTACAGTCACGATAAGGAAGAAAAAGAAAATGTATCATACAGTTCGTGACACTGACAATAGGGTGTTCCTAATAGCCATGGTGGCCAGTGTAGCCACAGCAGTGAGTTCATGCTGTCTATAAGAGGTCATTATTAATTATCCTTTAGATGCACTGTGCTCTCTTTGAGCACCATAGGAACGGGCCAAGATTCACTTCCCCCTTCGCTGCGCACACCTATAGCGATGTGTTCAACTGGCATCTAGACCTTCTTGAGGAGCTCAGAGGCACTGACCTGCTGGAGTATCACTCTCTTATGCATGAGATATGGCTTGCTGCCATGTGCGTGGTTTACCTTATGTTATATTACTGTTCTCTAACATCCTCCTAGTGAGAACACTGATTATTGTGAGAGGGGTGATGAGAATTCCCATGAGTCTGTTCTTGATAGTGTTTTGAGGGCTTGAGGGAGGCGAAACTTGGGGCAGCAGTCAGAGCAACAGTAGTTTAAAAGCTTAGCTAAGCCATCATGTGATTTGGAATGAATTCAGCCTTAAAGGGGCATAGTTTGTGTATCAAAAGCCATTGTATGAGTGCTTTTCTTGAGAGAAATTAGAGACTATTAGCTCTCTTTTAGCTCTTAAAACTGCTACTGCTAATCAGACCTTAGTTTCTGGAATTATCAATAAGAGATAAAAGGTGCTATATTATCTCTTAAAAACCTCCAATTAAGAGGGGGGGGGGTTTTTGTAGAGTAGTTACAATCTAATATTTCAGGGTCTATAAATAAGGGTTGATAGCTTTAGATGATGACCATAGGCAACCATAGGCACCCATGTGCCTATGGTCACTACCTAGGGCTGTCAACCCTTTTTATAGACCTTGAAACATCAGATTGCAACCATAGGCACTCATGTGCCTATGGTTCCCTACTAAAGTTGTTGAACAATAAAATCTATTTTCTTGGCTACTAACCTATCTACTAGCCCCAACCCATAGCCAAAAGCAAGGTTTAACCCCTCTAAAATATTAAATTACAACCATAGGCACTCATATGCCTATGGTCACCACCTAGGACTATCAACCCCCTCTAAAATATTAAAACATGACCATAGGCACCTATGTGCCTATGGTCACCACCTAGGTTAACCCTCTCTAAAATATCAAATCATAACCATAGACATCCATGTGCCTATGGTCACTACTTAGGGATATCAACCCCCTCTAAAATGTTAGATTGCAACCATAGGCACCCATGTGTCTATGGTTCTTACCTAGGTTATTAAATAATAAAATCTAATCTGTTAGCTACTAACCCACCTACTAACCCTGACCTATAGCCAAAAGCAAGGTATAATTAACCCCCTTTAAACATCAGATTGTAACCATAGGCACTCATGTGCCTATGGTCACCATCTAGGGCTATTATCCACCTCTAAAACATCAGATTGCAACCATAGGCACCTATGTGCCTATGGTCACCACCTAGGTTAACCCTCTCTAAAATATATCAGATCTTAACCACAGGCACCTATGTGCCTATGGTCACTACCTAGGGATATCAACCTCCTCTAAAATGTCAGATTGCAACCATAGGCACCTATGTGTCTATGGTTCTTACCTAGATTATTGAATAAAATCTAATTTGTTAGCTACTAACCCACCTACTAACCCTGACCCATAGCCAAAAGCAAGGTATAATATTGTTGCTAGGGGAGAAAATGAGTTTATGCACTGGTGATATAGAAGAGTAGGCTTACTTTAGGTTGACCTCATAGTAGCCATTATTGTTGTTGTTGTTGTTGTTGTTAGGATCCATTGTCACTACTGTGCTGAAGAGCCTACAGTACTTAGAGTTATTATTATTATTTATTATACCCCAAAAAAGTGTACTTGTTATAGTCAAGTAGTGTGCTAGCAATGTGTGTGGTTGTGAAGAAGCCAGAAAAGTGGACTAATATGGCTCTACAATGGTTTATTAGCATTACTTAATATCTCTAAAAAGCATGCTAAACCTCACCTTAGAGTGTTTGTAGGGTGGTTGTAGAGTGTGTTGTAGTCCTGCCTAATGTGGGTTGTCAATGGTGTTAAAAAGTGTATAATAAACAGCTTAATAATGCACACCTTTGTTGTTGCCCTGCTTCCCCACAGAGTAGGCAAATGCATCTGTTTAGTTTTGTTATGTCCATTTGGGGCAGAGGCGTGAGTTTACCTATCCACAATATTGCGTTGGCACCAAGCTCGACTTCATCCTAGAGTGGTGTGAGAACTCTCAGAAGTTGGACAGGAGTTAGTCCCTGGGCCCGGAGGTGTGGGAGTTTCTAGCTGGTCATAAGACATTTTGGCAGGGCATGCGACTCTCTGAGCCACACGGCTGTAAGAACTTTTTGTCGGCTACGCCGTGCAATTCTCACACCCTCCGCTCCTTTCTTTTTAGATAACAGTGGTGATAGTGTTGATAATTGGTTATATATACAGATAAACTATAGTACATTTCGCTAATGCAGAGGGGGATAATAGCTCTAGGTGGTAACCATAGGCACCCATGTGCCTATGGTTGCAATCTGATGTTTTGGAGGGGGCTGACAACCCTAGATGGTGACCATAGGCATATAGATGCTTATGGTTATAGTTTGATATTTTAGAGGGGGTTAACCTAGGTGATGACCATAGGCACATGAGTGCCTATGGTTACAATTTAAGTGCCTTAAGTGCCTATAGTCACCACCTAGGGCTATTAGCCCCCTCTAAAATATTAAATTACAACCATAGGCATCTATGTGCCTATGGTCATCATCTAGGGCTGTTAGCCCCCTCCAAAACATCAGATTGTAACCATAGGCACTCATGTGCCTATGGTCACCATCTAGAGCTATTATCCACCTCTAAAACATCAGATTGCAACCATAGGCACCTATGTGCCTATAGTTACTACCTAGGTTAACCCCCTCTAAAATATCAAACTATAACCATAGGCACCCATATGCCTATGATTACCATCTAGGGCTATTAGCCCCCTCTAAAATATTAAATTACAACCATAAGCATCTATGTGCCTATGGTCATCATCCAGGGCTGTTAGTCCCCTTTAAAATATCAGATTGTAACCATAGGCACTCATGTGCCTATGGTCACCATCTAGGGCTATTATCCACCTCTAAAACATCAGATTGCAACCATAGGCACCTATGTGCCTATGATCACCACCTAGGTTAACCCCCTCTAAAATATCAGATCTCAACCACAGGCACCTATATGCCTATGATCACCACCTAGAGATATTAACCCCCTTTAAAACATTAGATCACAACCACAGGCACCCATGTGCCTATGGTCACTACCTAGGGATATCAACCTCCTCTAAAATGTCAGATTGCAACCATAGGCACCCATGTGTCTATGGTTCTTACCTAGGTTATTGAATTGAATCTAATTTGTTAGCTACTAACCCACCTACTAACCCTGACCCATAGCCAAAAGCAAGGTATAATGTGCCTATGGTCATCACCTAGAGATATTAACCCTCTCTAAAATGTCAGATCTCAACCACAGGCACCCATGTGCCTATGGTCATCACCTAGAGATATTAACCCTCTTTAAAATGTCAGATTGCAACCACAGGCACCCATGTGCCTATGGTCATCACCTAGGGATATTGACACACTCTAAAATATCAGATCGCAACCATAGGCACCCATGTGTCTATGGTTCTTACCTAGGTTATTAAATGATAAAATCTAATTTGTCAGCCACTAACCCACCTACTAACCCTGACCCATAGCCAAAAGCAAGGTATAATGTCACGGCCTGAGCCGGCGCTCGCGGGGCGGGCAAGGGCTGAGACAAGCAAGGTTCAGTAAGTCGGTCTCAGTGTGAGCCGGTCCGTGACGGTGCACGAGAGTGTGCACGGGATCCTGGGTAAGACATGATGTCTTCGAGTGGAGGCAATCGGCCTCTGGTATGTAGAGTTCAAGAGCTGGAAACCTCGCGATACTTGGGCGAACTAGTCCCTCACACGGAATCCCTGATAACCTCATCGATTGACAAAGGAGAACAGGCTTAAGGCCTTAGAGTACAACTGCTACGCCTTAAGTACTACAAGTTGAACGGTTTACATAATGTCCTAGTATCGAGTCAGACCGAGTCAGAACGGACTCAAGGTGGGTCTCCTAGGTAGAAGTACAGTAGTTGTCCAATGGCATAAGGGGCGCGTCAAGAAGTATGAGGGAATTGTATGACAAATGAAAGATAAGCATCCCCGAGTCATGGAGTCGAAGTGGAACTCATATCGTACACAAGAGATAGAAAGAAAAAGAAAATGCATCGTACATGTCGTGACAGTCCTGTTTGCTCAGTGCTGAGAAAACATATCAGTGCTTTTGCTCAGCACTACAGCTAGAATCATAACATTAGGCCCTTTGTCGTTGACAAAACACAACAGGCGGAACTTCAAACATTCATTTTGGCCAAGTGGTGCCAGTGTTCCTCTCACAAAACCTGTAGATGAAAATAGATATCAAATTATTGAAAATCAATAACCTCTAAACAAGTTAGGAACAACTGTCAATAAGTACAAATGTAACATTACTCAAAGTCTATGGTCTGGACTTATCCAGAATCTCCACCTGGACTACCTATTGTGTTTAGTTATTGATGTGGGATCTAATGTTCTAATTCTAGCTGTAAGCAGACAACCTGTCTAGTATGAGCTATCTTGTTTGCTTAGCACTAAACAAATAGAACCTCCTCAAACAACCTATAAGATAGCTCAGACTAAACTTTATATTAGCTTAGTGCTGAGCAAACTTGCTTGACTAAAGTGGAACAAATGTATTTTATATAGAGTGGAGCAAACAAATGTTGCATAAAGTAGAGCAAATAAAGTGTTTAATAAAGCCAAGGGGACAACCTTAAAAGACTGTAAAGTGTTTACTTTATGCGAAGCAAACACCATATACTTAGAGTAAAGCAAACCTGCTTACTTAGTGTAAAGCAAACAAAGACCGCTTAAAGCAGAGCAAACACATATAATAAGAGTGAAACAAAAAGTTAGCTTAGAGCAGAGCAAACATGTATGATGAGAGCAGAACAAAAGTCAACTTAAAGTGGAGAAAACAGAGGCTATATAGAGTGGTCTATCCTGAGATTGTTTAAACTAAACTATATGCTAAGCAAACATATAGTTTGATCTAAGCATCAGACAAGAAATCATAACACCCTGCCCTCAAACTGATGGCTGGGTAAGAGCCTGGGTTTAACCCCTCCAAAATATTGGATTACAACTATAGGCACTCATGTGCCTATGGTCACCATCTAGGACTATCAACCCCCTCTAAAATATTAAAATATAACCATAGGCACATAGGTGCCTATGGTCACTATCTAGGTTAACCATCTCTAAAATATCAAATTATCTAAAAAGAAAGGAGCGAAGGGTGTGGGAATCACGCATTGTAGCCGACGAAAAGTTCTTGCGGCCACAGAGAGTTGCACACCCTGCCAAAAAGTCCCACACCCAAGGAAAAAGTCCCACGCCACGCTCCTGTGCCACTCGCGCCACCCTCCACATTTTGCCCACAACTCGGATCTCCCTGTTGCATAGCATGCTTGCTGAGCTTGCCCCCGCCCTCCACAAGCCTCACCTATCGCTATCATTGGACCAGCCATGCACCACACCCTCGCCCATGCTTTTTGCCATACCCGTGCCCCTACACCACCCTGTACTGTCTCCGCTCATGCAGATTTTGTTGCACGAAGATGGGACAGGGAACTGTGGGCGCTGGCCTGGTGTAGAGTGCTAGTAGTGAGGTGTGCGTAGCATACCTATGCTTTGATTCTCACCACCCTCTCTGTCCTGTACCCCATCCATATTGTGCTACACACATCATCGCCATTCCATTCTCCAACCCCCATTGCATTAGTGTGCCGCTCCCTGCCAACTATGCCCACACTGCCTGCAATAGCAAGGCTGCAAGAGTCAGCACAGCATAGGGCACAGGGCCGGCACCCATGGCACGTGCTGCAATAGGAGGTGTGCGCCCAACAGGCACGACAACTGGTCGTGCTGATACCCCAAGGCCGGGCCTATTGGTGCCTGAACAAGGTAAGTAGCAGGCCGCATGGGGGGAACTAACCATAAGACCCGTCGACCGAGGCCCTGGCGGTAGGACCGAGCGTGCTGCAGTGGGCCGAGGTGTCCGAGCGGTTCAGCCGAGTTGGCGGCCAAGAGTCCGAGCGGAATGAGTACGAACTGAGCGACACGCGAGTGAACGAAGTTGAAAGGTGTTGAAGTGCAGTAGAGGGTGGAGTGACAACTGAAGGACACAGAGTGACGCTCAGTCAAGGAAGATCAAAAGACTTGATTACAACAATACCTGAAGGACACAGAGTGACGCTGTAAGGTAGTGTAAGTATAAGAAAGTAGAAAGGAGCGTAAGTGTACTTGCCTCAGTCAAGGAAGGTCAAAAGACTGAGGCTACAAAGGCAAAGAAAGGAGTCCTTATATACTGTAAGGAGCGACAGATAGCATGTGATAAACACTGCTTAGAAAGCCTAGGAGACCCACATGAAACGGAGTAAGAGTGGGTACCGGAGTATAGGGTGGGTCATGGAATGCCCTAGAAGAGTCCGGAACACGGAAACGAATGTGGGGCTGAGCACAGCCTTAAGTCTAGAACATTATGTACACAAGATAAGATAGTCCTTGATCATTAGGTCCATATCTAATCTAATCAGAGCCGCCAGGACACTGTCCGTCTCAACAAAAGGGGCTCGGCCCAGTAGAACGGCAATAACAATAGAACTAAAAACAATAAGCACAAACGGTCAAAGGCGGAACATACACGCGAGTCGGCCGGTCCAATGGCCGAGAGGCCGAGCGAGTCGGCCGAGCGGCCGGCGAGAAGTAGTGAATCGAACGCATTCGGGGCTTCGGCCCTAACACTAAACAAGTCTGAACAGCAAAATGAGAGGTTAACTGCCCCGGCGGGGGACTTTCTTGTTGGAAACAGAGTACAGTAAGGTGTTTTGATACAAAGGGCGAGCCTCTAACTGCAGGCCGCACATGGGAATCTCCTCAATCGCTGTCCTCTAACCCGATCCGCAATCCAAACCCAAATCCTGCCTAACCGATGCTTAAACCGAGTCGAAACAGCCGTCTTGAGCCTGGCCGAGGTTCCGGGGCTTCAGCCGAGGTTTCCGAGCGATCAGCCGAGCCTTTTGAGGGCTAGGGGCCTCGGTTCTGATCGCGCTCCAGCCGGAGACTTCAGTAAGCTACTCGGACGCTGCGCAGAGTCGCGGTCCACAAGTGCAGGGACTTCTGGGGCTGTAACTAAGGTGCAACTGAGGGCCGAGGGGTCGGAACTAAGTGGAACAAGAGGGACTTAGCTAGGGCCGAGTGCCGGGTCGCAGAATCGTGAAATCAGTCCGCAACAGAGGGTATACGCTCCAGCAGTGTATCAGTGCCCACCCCTTTACTCTTCCTGTGATGCAGTGTGCATGACTGCATCTGCATGCAACCCATATCGTCACTGATCACTGATGCGTGGTAACCGACCACGTTGCCCCAGTGTGTGCTGTAGTGTACAGTGCCCATGGCCATAGGATGATCCCTGTGCTCGCCCACTCAACACCTCGACACGATGCAGTGCCCCCTCACATGGCGCGCACCAACACAAAGCAATGCGGGCATGGCAAGAAGCCACGCCTGCCAACCCAAAACATGCACCTTGGATGAGTGCACGGTTGCTGCATAACGCTATGGCATTTTGTTGCATTGTATCCTAATGGTGTGTGCCCTGACATGCAACACTTGCGGGCCAGCAGACACAACAACCAGTTGTGCCCTCCCCCTTAATCTTTCTATAGTGCAGTATGTGGTGTACTGTCAATGCACTGTTGCCACCGTCGCTGCCAAGGTGACCGGCAACCAGTTGACCCTCTATGTTGAAACAGTATGCACTACTCAGTGTAATGTAGATATGACCATAGCAAGTGTTCTGATGGTATGGGCCACAATGATAGCAAAGGCATCCATGCTAGATTTGGCTCCAACAGTCAGCGTTATTATATGTAATGTGCAAAGAGTGTATTATAAATAGTACAAGCAAGAGCCATATTCCCCTGCCAGACCGTACCTGCGAAGTGGCAAAGCCACAGGAAATACCCTCGTAACTATAGACACCTATATGCCTATGGTCACCATCTAAAGCTATCAACCCTCTTTGAAATATCAAATTACAACTATAGGCACATGGGTGTCTATAGTTATCATCTAGGGCTATGAACCCCCTTTAAAACATTAAATTACAACCATAGGCATCACCTAAGGCTATGAACCCTCTCTAAAATATCAGATCTCAACCACAGGCACCCATGTGCCTATGGTCACTATCTAGGGATATTAACCCTCTTTAAAATGTCAGATCGCAACCATAGGCACCCATGTGTCTATGGTTCTCACCTAGGTTATTAAATGATAAAATCTAATTTATTAGCTACTAACCCACCTACTAACCCTGACCCATAGCCAAAAGCAAGGTATAATTAACCCTCTCTAAAATGTCAGATTGCAACCATAGACACCCATGTGCCTATGGTCACCACCTAGGGCTATTACCCCCTCTAAAATATCAGATCTCAACCACAGGCACCCATGTGCCTATGGTCACTATCTAGGAATATTAACCCTCTTTAAAACATTAGATCTCAACCATAGGCACCCATGTGCCTATGGTCATCACCTAGAGATATTAACCCTCTCTAAAATGTCAGATCTCAACCACAGGCACCCATGTGCCTATGGTCACTATCTAGAGATATTAACCCCCTCTAGAATGTCAGATTGCAACCATAGGCACCCATGTGCCTATGGTCATCACCTAGGGATATCAACACTCTCTAAAATGTTAGATCGCAACCATAGGCACCTATGTGTCTATGGTTCTTACCTAGGTTATTAAATGATAAAATCTAATTTGTTAGCTACTAACCCACCTACTAACCCTGACCCATAGCCAAAAGCAAGGTATAATGCAAGGGTAGGTTTATCCTTGTCGCCTTAAGGGAAACCTTATCGGCTAAGGTTGGGGTTTAAAGGTGCGTGACCTGCATGGTGTCACGTGATCTTACGGATATTCCGGTTCACGTCACGTGACCCTTCGGGGTACGTGGCAGGTCACGTGCTTCGCACGTGACCGAACCGGTCGGCCTGTCGTTCGTCAGGTTCTCTCACGTGACTTCGGGATTTCCCGAGTCCGCTCCCCTGCTACATTGGTACGTCGTTATCGCCGACGCTGTACTGACGTCGTCCCGCTCTAGGTCTGTCTCGACCTCGCGGCGCAACGTGGGTCTGTACTCTAGATTGTTCTTTCTGACGTCATTCAGGCCTCCACATCGGAGGATGTGGGTCTTGTCGTCAACCTGGCTTACGAGCCTTCACTCCGGTGAGTCAGGATTACTGACTGTTGTGTCCTCGTCGCCCCTTCGGGGCGCGAGAAACGCTGACTTAATCGTCTGCGGCAGGTGTTGATAAGCACTGCGAAACTGGGGGGGTATCCCTCATCCTTCAATCGAGGGATACCCAGTTCACCCAGCCGCTCCGCTCGACAACTTCGTCGCTTGCTCGCTCCGCTCGCTGCGCTCCTCGTCGTCTCACGTCGCCCTAAACCCACAGCTGTAGGAAGGGGGGTCCTCCCCCTTCCTACAGGATAGATTGTAGGGCGATCGGACCATTGGTCGGGGTACGAATTCACGTCTCTCAGTGCACAGCCCTTAGATCGATCATCCGATCCCGTGTTTAGGGTAGGATAGGACGTGATTCAGGCTTATGGGAAGTCACCTACTATACTCTGCTTACTTCCCCATCATTCCGATACTCCAAGCGCCGCTTTATTCATGTCCCCCTGCCCCACTTCGCTCTGTTATGACTCAACTGTATGCTGCAGAATCCTCTGGAACATTCGTACTATTATTGACCGCTTCGTCTTGTATTTAAACGCACTCGATACCAGAGACGAGCCTTAAGCTTGTTCTCCTTTGTCAATCGACGAGGTTACAAGGATACCGCCTAAGGGATTCACTCCCAAGTAAGGTGACGGACTTCAGCTCTTTACCGACATACCGAAGGCCGATTGCCTCCCCCTGGAATCACGACTTCGCTGATCTCGAGACAAGTCAGCTCCGGCTCTCAGTGGGTCACCCCCCGAGACCCTCGTCGCTCGGAGTTGCCTCCGACTCCACCCATGACATGCGGAGGCGGATCGACGAGAATCATTCCCTCGTACTCACCCACATGCAGCCGAAGATGCCCGGTTGCTACGATCCACCGCCCCTGCCTGACCCTACTCCTGCGCCCCCGGTTGACACGTCGACCTTCGGCCCCACAGATGAGAACACCATGGCCCTGGACGATGATGAATCTTTTCCCGGGATCGAGGACGAGGCTGGTTCAGTGGGCATGTGAGCCATGCGCCCCATGGCTCGACTCTACTATCCAGCACGCTCATGCGCCATCAACATCTATACCCCGCGATACTGGACATCGAGATATATCACCCAGGTACTGTTGTACTTGGTCATTTCCTTTCATGAGTCGACCAACCCCGTGCGCTTGGTCTGGTGGGGGAGGGTGTAAGGCATGCGCCTTACCGGGCCTCCGGCCTGATGTACCAGGCACGCATCGCCGACGCGCGCCGCGTTTGATACTGAGCTCGTAGACTTCGGCGGTGTGGGACTAATGTAACTCCTTTCAGATTGTCTAGATTATCTAAGTACTGTACAGTTCTTCCTGTATTTAAAAGGGGCCGAAACCTTGATGGTTCGGCACCTTATATTCTTTACACAATTGACAGACTGTTCTGATTCTATTGCACTGGACTTTGTGTAAAAGTTCCGGGCCAGAACTGTGACTGAAAGCCCAAAATACAGCACAATTCAGGAATCTATCCGTCCGCTGTCAATCGCCTGAATCATGATGGATAGGTTTTTAAATGGCCACAAAACAGCATCATTTAGGGCGCTTCCCGACCATCACTTGTCAAACGGTGTGACCGGCCCAGTGCTTCTGTCTGATCCTGGCCTCCCTCGTCCCTCTCTCGCACCATCTGCCTCGTAGCACGCGCAAATGTGGATAAAATGCTTAGATTTTAAAGCGGCTGTGTAGTATAACACCTTCTGTATGTACTGTAGCTGTCCTACACCCAATGAAGGAGTGGTGCGCCATCAGCGCGACTATTATTCAAGCCACTATCAAAGACTTTGTGCGCCCACACAGAAAATCTGCGCGTGCGGCCCCCATTTCCGCCCTATTTTCTGCACTATTGAATGAACTGCTGGAGGAAAAGGAGGGGATCATTGACGTACCTATGCCCTCAATTCTGAGTCAGCCCGCCCCCCACCCTTTCTGTGGAAGCAGCGTCGCATGCCATACCTCACATAACACTCCTCGTCAGAAGCCTCTGGCCAAGCATTCACACACCAACAAAACGACTAAATCCGATTAGCAGGGTGAGTATCCATGTCCTTGGAGAGCATGCGGCCACTCACACATGTCTGCGCAGGGGTACGCCCTTTCTGAACCCTGTTGCCCTGCGGTACTGCTCTTCCCTAGCAGCGATGCCCTTCTACGTCTCATGTTAGCAAGCTTTGATGTCCAATAAATAACCCTGCGACTTACTTGTGTTTTGCACCCTGCAAATCACAGTGCCACAGCCGCGCCGAGCTTCGGGTGGCAGCACGGTATGAGCCTGTTGACCTGCTTGTACGTCTTGTTGCAGTTTGACTTGGGGAAGCGGAACGGCTTGGAGAGCAGCAGTGGGGAGGCAGGGTCTGAGAGCATCGTGCTCGTGCATGGGTGGAAGTGGGCGAGGGTGCAGGAGACGACAACGCAGATACCGATGTTGAACAGGCATAGCGCAGCTACTGTAGTACTTTAAACTACAGTATTAACTACTGATCTCACCAGCTAGAAGCTTTGAGAGCAATAGAGTTGTAGTGGCAGGAGACACTGGTATTTGCAGTTCCTATAGGTGGCTTTTATATACAGGAGGACCCCTGGGGTCCATAAATGGCAGAGGCGTGACTAATGGTGTCCACAATATCGCAGATTTGGCCCTGTACAGGCCTGCCTCAATGGATTTTGGCCTCATGACTTGTCACGCGTTTGAGAAACGGCCCGGTGAGTAAGGAACGTGATAACTACGGAAGTATCGTACGTAACACTACGGAAATCAGATATAATGGAGCCTAGTATCCGGACTATCTACCATCAAAGTTCCAGCTCGCTGGCGCAAGCTGTGTTGCACGCACGGCCATCCGAATGTCGGAGAACATCGGACTCGCCTTCGCTCAACAACCGAGGCAGGTGCCTGGGGGGATGGTGGGATCGTAGAACACCTGCGTCTGAGCCTGCGCAGCCGCAGGGGATGCTACACGCATGGGGGTGGGGGATCCGCACCTCATACTCAAAGTTCTCATAGATGAATGCAAGTGAGTTGTACAGCACCACCATGGCAACAAGCTACATGTCCATAGAGGGCTCCTCCTTGTACATGCCATGCATGACGGCGATGAGGGTCTCGTCTGCATGCACGGAGAGCACGTCTGGGTCCTGACGCAGGCCGGAATGATCAGGCACAGCCATGACGAGGGGCAAACGTAACGCAAAGACACATAAGAGCCTTGCAGTCAAAGCCAATCGTGCTGAGTGTGGACTGAAATAGCGACTTGCGGGAACTTGACGGTCACAATTGTGGCGACGGTGCACATGCGGATGGTCCACTGGGGACAAGCTCCTTAATCTTGGTGCGGATCTTCACATCGAGCGCGAGCCAGCAGGCCATGTACTCAGCCTGACATGCAGTGTCCTGCAGGGACAAGGGCGGATGTGAGCAGGGTGAGTACCAGGGAGAACAAAGGGCCACGCTTATGGTGAGACATGGAGCAGGGGCAGGGGCAGTGGCAGGGGAACAGGCATGCATGCGCGGCGGGCGATGAAAAAATTCTTGAGCACGATGCTGGCGGCGTTGCACGTGAAGATGGCGCTGCTGCGTGCGCAGGGCTCAGGCTTTCACTATGAACAGGGATGGGTTAGTAAGAGAAATGGAGGAGAGAAAAAAAAAAGGGGGGGGGGGCATTTCTGCGCCCCAGCAATGTAAAGAAGAGCGTGGGGCCCCCGACTCTAATAGTCACCAAAAAATGTGAGCTCTCAGAGGAACATTGGCCCTCACTCACCTGACCATAGGGCATCTGCATCGATCGTGAGTGCATTGGTGGCACCCTCGTTCACGTGCTCCTATTGTATGCGGGCTCGTTTTGGCGGTGGAGCATCCTCAAATGGCAGGAGTCAAAGATCCGGAAGTGGGGCATGTATGGGGGTGCAAGCGTGCAGCTGCTCATGCCGCCGTCGCTACACCGCGCGCTCTGCGTAGGCAAGGGCATTTTGGCACGCCTCTTCCTCTTCTTTGTGGTGATGCGCCGTCCTTCGCAGTTGCGGGATTTGGGGGGTCAAAGGTAGAGCATGTTGAAGCGCAGCAAAGAGTAGAGTGACAACTGAAGGACACAGAGTGACGCTCAGTCAAGGAAGGTCAAAAGACTGAGGCTACAAAGGCAAAGAAAGGAGTCCTTATATACTGTAAGGAACGACAGATAGCATGTGATAAACACTGCTTAGAAAGCCTAGGAGACCCACATGAAACGGAGTAAGAGTGGGTACCGGAGTACAAGGTGGGTCATGGAATGCCCTAGAAGAGTCCGGAACACGGAAACGAATGTGGGGCTGAGCACAGCCTTAAGTCTAGAACATTATGTACACAAGATAAGATAGTCCTTGATCATTAGGTCCATATCTAATCTAATCAGAGCCGCCAGGACACTGTCCGTCTCAACAGAGCATTGTGTACAAGAGTAGACAATGAGTTCTGTGGCCATGGAGGAAGGGATGGATGTATGCACTCAGGGGCTCCAGCCAGGACACAACTTAGCAGATTCGTCAGTCACGGAGCCCCCGGGCCATCAGAGCCAAAGTTTGCGTGCGAGGTGACTCCCTGTGCCAGGAAAACATGCATAAATCAGGCAGGAATTATGTACAGGTACATGGGTCTCAGAATTTTACTTGAATTCCAACTATTCAGTCACATTCCTATGCCGGAACTTTGGCACGAAGTCCAGTGATTGTGTGAAGTCTTAGGTATTCCTAAGGCCTCGCGACGCGAGCCCTTACACCGCTAGCTGGTAAGGTGAACACCTTACACAGAGTTAGCCGAGCCGGAGCTGAGCCGAGCCAAGCCGTGGCAACACTAACTCAACAGGTAGACCTTATTGTTCTCATACCCAACATCACTATCATATATGGGCAAGGAACAGGTAGACTTGTACCCAACCTTTTGGCAGTATTTTCAGGGGGCCTTGTGCCAGCAGCGGATCCGGGCCGTGAAGCCGAGGACCAGGCACTGCCACTCCGGGATTCTGCGATTCGTGGGAAGATTGTAGGCCAACGGGCCCCGACCGGGCTGCTACCTGCTGCTACGCGTCGTGGCAACGGACCCTGTCCCACTTGTATCGCCATTTCTACTGGTCGAGGTCCCCGGGACGACGGAACCGGTGGGGTGACAAGGAAAAGGGGAATATTGTTGGGATATTGCATCAAGGACTGGGGCTTTTGGGTGCGGGCAGACTCCAAGATCTTGTGGCAGACTCCACTGGCAGCGCGTCTGGGAGCTCCCCGAGAAGACCCAAGAAAGAGGTTATAAAGGGAAGCCGAGTGCCCGTAGACGGAAGACGGCATCCGAATTCGTAGAAGGTTCGTTCCGTCGGTGTCAAACGCTGATCCATTATTGAACACTGACGCGCTTCTCGCAAAGCAACGCGGAAATCGTGTGCGGCCTTCGCGCAGCTATATCTCTCTCCCTCCCTCCCTCCCTCATCACCTCTTTTCTCCTCTCCCTCCGACGAATACCACGCGCCAAACGCTCCTCAAACCCACGCCATGGTAGAACCCTTCGAGTATGTCTCCTTCTGGCTTCCGCATCCAGACCGCCCCATTGAGCCACGCGTCTAGTTCTCCCTTTTCAACCCTCGCAGATCCATCCTGCTCATGGAGCAACAGCGCTCCGTCCCCTCTCGATTCCCCCCGCTCCCACAATACTTTTGACGCCATTCTTTATCCCACCTTCGAGCGCGAGATCGTACGTGCACTCTTTCTCCGCTCCGAGCCGCTCGGCGCTGACGTTCCGGCCATGTGAAGTGCTCGAACTACACATGCTGTGGCCTCACAATCCCGGACTTGCATGAGCTCCTCGCCCATTTTGAGGCGACACACGTCGAGTCCGGCCCCACTCTGACCGACGACGCGTTTCTACAGCAACCGCCCACTGACGCGTTGTACGACGCCGCCCACCTCGTCTTGAGCTTTCCACAACCTCGCCCGCTCCCGGAGGGCGCTTGCCCTCGTACACCGAGTCCCTGTCCGCCGGCTCTAGACAGCATGTCCGAGTCCGCAACTTCTCCGGCGAGCACATCAGGCCCGCCGAGCCCGCAAGAGATCCTCGCCCGTGCGACCAGCCCTGAACCTGCATCGCCCCAAGTGGAGACAGAACCCGTCGCACTCTCACCATCATTATTGACTGCGCCGCGTGAACCCGCGCACGGACCCAAGCGCGTCGAGCGGCGCGGCCCTCGCGGGCGCTTCCAGTCACACGAAAACACGTCCACACCGCGGAAACGCGAAAAGTCGTATCACTGCCCGGTGAGGCCTCCTCGCGTCTCTCGTTCGATGCGTAATGCTGACTGCTCGCCATGCCCGGAAATTAGAAGCCCGGCTGTTTGAAGGTCAGTGCGCTGCACAAATTACCTGGAAATGCTGTGTGCTGACGTTCCGGTCTCTTCGCACCGCCAGTCATACCTAAACCCAAACGGGCTCAAGTACCATTTGGATAAGGGAACGTGTCAGCTCGCGCCGAGCAGCACGTAACCTGCCGGTCGTTGTTGCTCATCTGCCATGCCTTTTATCATTTGTACAGGCTTCGAGTCGACCGACCGCGGACAACCAGTGTAGACCACTCCAGCGTTGCGCGGCGCGCGGCGCTGTAGATTCTCTCTCAAAACACCCCCGTCGTATATCGCGCGACGGCATATCTTAGTACCGTGCTGTAAGCATGTATCCTACATCGTTGCTACCCTGCAAATAAGTACGTTTGAACCGACACCCGTCTTGGCACGTTCTGCGCCTTGATCGCTCGCGCGCCCTGCGCTAGACCTTTGCTGGTGGTCCGCTTTACGATAGGCTTCGCACGATGCCGTAGCACCTTCTTCAAGCCACCTCGGGGCGCACGGGGCCGCTGGCGGGGTAAGGCGCCGGGGAAGGTGAGACCGGCGGCGGGGCGGTTCTTATGCGAACGTAATCTATGGGTAAGTTAAGAGTGGTTCGCAGCGGGAGGATGCGGGGAGCGTCCGGGGGCCCCGCATACGTCCATACAGTAACTACTGGTCCCTACTGAACTGCTTGCGGGGCGCCTGTTATGGGTGGGTGCGGTGGCGAGCGTCGGGTGACGAGTGGCGTGCCGCTGAGTGCCCCGCTCGCGCCGGAGCCGAAGAGCATGGCAGCTCGTGGCAAGGGGGTGCGCAGCGGCAAAGACCACAGACCCACGGCCGCTGCGAATCGCGTGGCAGCGGGCTCCGGTTGCGGGCATCAGGCGTGCATCAAGGCGTGGCCGTCGAGTTTAGCCTTGCTTCGCTTACGTGCGATTATCGCATGTTGGACGAACCAAGGACACGGGACAGGGAGCGTCGCTGAGCGTGGCGCATGCTCCAACTTGCCGAGCCCACTGCAAATATTTATTAGCACCGGGGGCCTATACTAGAGGTACAGGCGGGGCGCGTCGTTGCGCGTGGATATCCCAGGGCTGTCAGACAGACAGAGTGCAATAGAGCGCGTGGAACGCACGTGGCTGGTGGCTGAATGCGAGCTAGCGGAGACGAGCCTGCTTTAGCGGGCGCATGTGGGCTGTCAGGGAAAACACATGACGTGGTTCGCGGATCTCCGGGGGGTGTTGGCCAGGTCCACAGCAGTCCACGCGGGGTCCACGGACTGGTGGACAGGGGATAATCCGGGGAACGGACCGGCCCATTGTGACCCGCCGCTGAAACCCAACAAACTGGTCAGAAACTTGTCGGTCGCCCTCGCCGGCCTCGCCACCGTCCTCCTCCCGCCTTGTCCTCAATCCCCCATCTCCTCCTCCGCATCCCCCTCCCCGGCGGACCCATTTCTCCCCTACCTCCACGCGCCGAGCCCTTACCTCCACCTCCCCGGCTTTCTTACCCAATCGCTGCGCCCTCTGGCACCCTCCAGCGCGCAGACAATACTCTGCTGGCCCGCATTTGAGAACACCCTCCTCGTTTCAACGCCCTCATCGCACCCTCTTGCATCGCATCAACACATGTCATGGTCCCTAATTTCCCCTCGCCAGTTTTATCTGTCGCCGCAGACGCTCTAAAAGATCTTGACGGCCGCGATGCCCTTTCAGGTCTTTGGACGAGTGCGTACTTTTTCGCCCATTTTTCTCTTACCGCTCCTCCCTACCAGAGCTCATCTTTCGCCCATCCAGTCTTCACGAAATGCAAAGAGTCATTGCAGGACGGCCGCCGTCTCGAGAATATCTCCTGGAGGCTTTGGTATCGCGAATTAGCGCTCCAGAGCGCCAGCCTCCCTTCTTCCCCGGATTCCCCGCCTTCTTCGCCTTATTTTAATGCAAATACTGGTCCATTGACCCCCGTTTCGGAGAAGGGCGACCATCACGGTAGTTGCACTGCCCGTTCACACTTTGGGCCCACGCTGACATTCCATAGCATCTCTTTCCCCGCATCCGCCGTCGCGTCCCGTTTCCCCGATTTCTGCCAATGGCAGCAACGGCGCCTCAAAGCGCCTCTCATTTTCCTCAACCACATCGTCCGTCGGGCGCCCGCTCAGCATCCTCTCAAAATACAGCTCTCCCGTGGGCAAGATCATCTGCGATATGATCCCGGACAAGCTTGACGTCACTTCCGTCAAACAGCCAGCGGCCCCTGCACTTCGAAAGGCGGACACGGTCGTTGTTACTGCGGACTCTGCCACGATCCTCGTTGCGCCGATCCCCAGCATGTTGCTGCCACCCTCGACACCGCCTTCGACTGTTGGCGTCTTCCCACGCGTTGTGGTTGTCAACCCGACACCGCACCCGACGCCTCCCGCCACCCCAGTCCCTCTCGGCCCTCCTGCGCCCCTACCGCCTGCCGGCCAACACCTTGCACCGCCGCCTCGGTTATCGACAGCCGCGACACGGCACGCACCTGACACTGCCCCGCCTCAGATAAACCAGGCCCCTGCGCCACGGGCACTGGCGCCCATCTCTGTTGTGGCAGCCGCCCTTCAGCCGCAGCCTCCTCATCCCACGGACGAAACATTGAAGGCCCCGGACCGTCGGTTCTTCTTGCAGCAGGACCAGTCACCCTCGCCCGAGCGCGACGGTCGCGATCACGGCTCGGCGGGCTCGATAAGCACGGGCAAGTCACCATCCGAGACGGGCGAGATTCTAGCGAGCAGCGTCACATCCAATCAGACGCGTGCAAGTGCAACGTCTACTTCTTCTCGTCGCACGGGGCGCGGGCGCCGTTCCAAGGACACGCCAGCCCGTCCGGCAATGACGCGACTCAACTCGGGTCGTCATGCACCACAAGTCCAGCGCAGAGACTCGGGCAAAACTAAGGCCCCGCTCGCTATCCATACGGAGAAGGCCAAGATTGCAGGCCCTTCGAGGGCTACACGGTCTCCCCTTGACCACCAACCGCCTACCAAGGCCCGCCAGCCCAACGGCACTGTCAATGGCATCACCCCAAAGGCACCACAAGCACAGGCACCTCCACCGCCCGCTGCTGCTGCGCCCGCCGCGCCACGACGTGGCATCGTGATGTCGAATAGTTCATCTGAATACGAAACGACCGACACCGATGACGATGACGATGACGACTCCTGGGCCTCAGAGGACATCAGCGAGGGTGCCGAGGTGGGCACAGCTCAGCAAGCCCCAACGAAGGAAGAGATCCGCTTGCGTGAAGCTGCGCTTGAGGCCCAACGCCAGCGTGACCTTTTCGTCAAACAGCCCAAGCGCTCGTACTCAGGCCTTGGCCGCACGCAGTCTGGCCTCCTCTCTCAATTGCTCAACCCCGATCCCAACATGCTTCCTCCGGGTCACCCCTTCCGCGTCTCTTCCGCCCACGATCTAACTCGTACCGCGAGTAAATCGTCTGCCTCGCTCCCGCAAGCTGCCCAAGTGACAGCACAGGCACCTATCGCAGCCACCATGTCCTCTGGACCCCACGGTGGCTATCGACCAAAGGGGCGTCCGCAGGGCGAAGAGCTTGAAGACGAGAGCGACAGCCCCGACGACCCCGATGATACGATCCAAGTCTCGCGTAGCCTGGCGCAGCAGCGTCTCGCCGCGCTTGCCGACCCATTGCGCCGGCGCGCATCTGATACTCACGGCCAGTCGCATACCTCCGTTGTACCGCGCCCAGTACTGCCGACAGTCGCGACCGCGCCGATACCGCTCAACCATCCATGGAATCTTCCCGCCCCCGCACCACCGACAACGCCACGCACCACCCGCCGACAGATGCTCGCCACGGAGCTGAGCGAATCTCTACGGCGGAACCTGCTGTGGGAACGGCAAGTAAGCAAGACGAATCTGCTAGGCAATGGACGGCGCAACGTTGGGCTCAGCGGCGGCATGCGCCCCTTGACGACGATGGGCGGCAACGGTAATGCGCAGGCAGGCCCATCGCAGCAGCAGCAGCAACGACAACAATCGCAACACCAACAACAAGGTCAAGGTGCTGCCGAGGACAGCATGGCCGAGCGGCGGCGGCGAGCGCTGGCACGCAACCGCACATGGGCAGATGACTTTCACTATGCTGGCTGGTAGTCCGCACGCCCAGGCTCATGCACATCTGCGCCACTCATCCCGTCGCATCATCATTGCATCTTATCGCACATTCTCCCTCCCATTCCTTCTCCCATTTCTCTTTTTTTTACTCTCTCGTGGATTGCATTGTACATGTTACTGCATCGTGCCGCTCGCGGTGTGCTCATCTCTCTTGCTTGTTTTGGTGCGTGCCGCCGCGCGCGGCGCCCATTGTCTCACGTCTTATTCCCTCTCCCTCTCATAGTCACCGTCATACTCATCACAACCCGTTGGGCTAGTTGTTGTTGCATATCTGTACCATTAACTTGATCATAGTATATAATGTCTAGGTTGCTTCTCGTCATGTGCATCTGCTGGGCAACTCGATGTCGAAGCACGTGTATACAATTCAATTCAATTCCATTTCGTGATGTATACAGGCCACATCCATACAGGCAGGTCAATAGTAGCGATATGCACAAACCTAGCCAGCGAGCATGCGCGAAGGGTAGCAGACGACAACGGAACTCCAGCCCGATCATACAGTAGCAATGCACTCAGCTCTCGCTGATAGGGTCCTCGCCCTCTTCGGAGTCCACAATTTCTTTGAGCACCTCTTTTCGGCGCTCCTTGAGCTCGTTCGTGATCTCTTTCTGGGGGCGTTCTGCGCAGTACTTACACTCGCAGCGGGGTGCGCGGCGGTCATCGAGCGTGCGGTGTCCCCCGCGCATGAGCCATTCGGCATGACGGACGAACTCCAACGGCGAGGCGAAGCACGGAACGTCTTCTGCGCCTTTGTAAATTCCCGTCAGGATGTGGTGGGGACCAGAGGGTATGTAAAGAGCGACGCACCGTAGAGGTAAAAATCGCGTCGCATCTTCGTTCTCTCCCTGCGATATGGTGCTTTGTGCAGGAGCAGGATATATCCCTCGGGAAAATCAGAGAGCGTCCAGGTGGTATGGCCCATCGAGGCTGGCAGGGGCTCAAAGTTAGCGCTGCAGTTACAATAAGAGAACAGGGCAGACATACCGTCTAGCATGAGAGGCGCCAGGTACTTGGCGATCTCCTGGCGCCAGCGGTGGGAGTCGGTGTGATCGAGTGGAATGGTAAGGTAGTAGTTGTGACGAAGGAGCGTGCCGTCTTCCTCGTCAAGGATGTCGTGTTCGGTGGGGCGACGACTAGCGTCACCGTCAGATAGGCGGAAGATAAGCTTGCCATCGTCGGTCGCTTGGAAGTGAGGCCCATCAACGAGCATGATGGTGGAGAGAGCGCTCACATGGAGAGCGCGGCGGCGAGCGCGACAGGCCTCATAAGTACCCACCTCGGGGTGCAAGTGCGCGTTAATATTCGGTCCGCACGACCGCACCCTTCACACGCGACTCATCAACAAGCCTCGCCTTTGAGTCATACTTAGTGGGAGTGAACGAAGTGGCCCGCAAGTCCATGGACCGCCGTGCCTACAGCAGAGCTAAGAGAACCGATGTGATACTATTTATGGGCAATGTCAAGTCATGGGTAGATGTGATGCCCCGCTGTTGCCGATGCGTGTTCCACACCAGGGCGATTCAGCACCTACTTATCGCGCGTGGCTATCTTGTAGTGCCTTTTGGTGGTCCCCCTCTATTTTTCGGTTGGACGTCAGCGGCAGGGGTAGTCTTTATTCACAGTCCATTCACGTCGGAAATGTTCAGTTGCGGAGGGCATACTTGGACTGTCATGGCTTGCAAATATCTGCGGACCAGTTGCTACGTGAGCAGGGCCAGGGATGCGTGAACAAGCTGCTACAGAAAGGCGGAACCGCATGATGTTCACGTGTAGAGCAGACGTGGCGAGGATGAGCCTCTATTCGGTGTTGTCTGAGATTGATCAGCAGTATGGGTATGGACGCGCCGGAGACGGCAAGGGCGAGTGCCTCTACTGGGAGTTGTGAAAGGAATAGATTGATCATCGAGTAGGTTCAGTCGCACTAGAGTCTATCTCGCAAAGGGCCCAAGCGTCCAGAATGCACATTCTGTATCAGACTCGATCGTCCATACACGTTATCCAGAAAGTGCGTGCATGGTACGCAGTCCAACGTCCAAGAGCCACTACAACGAAGCAAAAGATAAGATGTATTCGAGAAATGCACCTGGTATATCGAATCCGTCTACCAACGAGCGTCCCATATCACCCCACAACTAAGACATCTTGCAGACATCCACAATCACCCATCCATCACAACCCCGAAGTATGATATCGTCAGGAAGGGATTCATGCGAGGAAGGCGACAGAAAACGCAACACCAAGGATACCCGAGAACAGCGAAACGGTGAGCGCGCTCGAGCCATTGGAAGAGCCGCCCGTCGGCGAAGAACCAGACGCAGAGCTTGACTTGGAACCAGTGCTGGAAGGATTAGCTCCGCTCTTGCCAGTCGACGTCGGTGCGGCACTAGACGACGTGCTAGAGCTTGTCGGGGCAGCGACAAGGTCGGTGTATAGTGCGGAACTCGCGTATGACACGCAGTTGGAGCTGGCAGGGATGCGGGGAGTGTAGGGAAGAGTGCCGATGGGAACCGTCTCCGCAGGTTGAGAGTAGGAGAGAGTCTGGCCGTTGACTGTGTAAACACCAGGGATATCCATGAGATCGGAATCGCAGACTTCGAAAGTGCCGTTCTGCGCGTTGTTGGGGGCGTTGTAGGTGCAACCGATGCGATCGAGAGTGTGTTGGCAATAACCGGCAGGGTTCGTGCCTCCTTGACGGCAAATTTTCGCACAGAAAGCATTGCCACCCATGAAGCTATCAAACAGCGATTAATCTACGGAGTATGAAACACCAAAGAGAACATACTAAGTCCAAGAAAGAATTTGCTCGTAGGTGTTGTTATCAGTATTGCCGATAGGAAAGGCATTGGTATACATCAAGGCACCGATGGCGTTTCCAAGCTAGTGGAACGATATGATCAGCCGCTGCGGACGGGAAATGTAGAAAGTAACCCACCTGATCCTGTCCTCCACTGTCCAGCTCACCGCCAGGGTCGCCATACTGAATGTTGATCTTGGTCTGATCCAGGAAACCGACTACCTGGATATACTCTGTAGTCAGGAGGAATTGGACCCCCGTGAGAGTACCGCTGGGAATAAGGCGGGTGCCATGACCCTTCTTCGTACACCAAACGACCTCTATGGCCTCCGAGTCACCGATAGTCTGGTTCGGCGTTGGAGGACCCCAGAGGCAGAAATCTATTCAGTGGTTCAGCGCACTGACCGCATATATGGGTTTGCGCATTACCATCAATGTGGTCGATGAAACCAGTTTGGCAATCAGACGTCTGAGTCTCAGTCGTGGCGTTACAGATATTGAAACCGGATTGAGTACCACGGGCGAATTGACCGGGGAAAACTTTCTCAGGCTAAAGTAGTGAATGGATGCAGATCAGGACACGAGAGAGCAGTCGAAAAACTAGACATACGATACCAGTAGGGTAGGGGAATTGGAGCTGATTGAGTGGGGTTGGCGGGAAAGTGGGAGCGGAGTCCTGGGCGGCAACGTATACCGAGGAGGCGAGAGCCACAAGAGCAGAAAGAGTGTAGCGGGCCATTGAGGCAACCAAAAAAGAGGTGGGTTAAGAAAAAGACGAGAATGCGGAAGGGGGAGGAGAAGAGAGCGCGACGAGGCGACGAGACCGGTTGGGAGGAAGAATGGGGATGCGGTGGCAACGTTCTTATATACGCATGTCCGGCGTCCGCGCCAACGACTTCGGCCATTTGCGAGAGCTCGCCTCACTGGCCTATTTTTGGCACCTGTTTGTTGCCACCTGTCGTGCCTTGACGCACGGACCAACACTGCCCACACACGTGATCGGACGCGCACCTAGCGCACTCTGTTGAACGCGTCCTGATTCAGACCCCGACATGTCTCCTGTATAAGACCGTCTCTCAGGTCCCCATTTGTTAGCCTTCTGAACCCCCCGCTTTCTTCCATGGCCAAGACAGCAACAGGTAATGGACTCCTGCGTGATCGTGTCCCTCCCGAGTCATTTGTCTTATCTTTCGTCAGAGACCACCACGAAGGCTGCGACGCGCCGGGCCAACGCGAAGACGCGTAGCAAGGATGGTATGATGCACTATCAATACATGCGCGCATGCGCTCACAAAATTTCTCCTGCAGCCGATGGCAAGGCCAAGCGTCCTCCTTCCGCTTATAACCTTTTCGTCAAGGAGCACATGAAGGCTTTCCTGACCGACAATCCTGGCAAGACCAACAAGGATGCGATGAAGCACGTAAGCTTCGCTTACGCTGCCGTCCTCGATACGTCCTTTTTGACCTAGATTCATAGATTGGCGCACTCTGGAAGGATGCACCAGAGAATCCGAGACGGGGCCAGGAAACCAAGGGCAAAGCGTCAAAAGCTCCCAAAGTACCTAAGCGGTCAAAGAAGACCGCTGCAACTGACGATTCGGAGGGTCCTGAAGGCCCCGAGGTCGAGCCCGGCAGCGATGATTGAGCTTGTACGTGCACCGATGGCCTGTCTCACCAATTACTCAATGTCGTTAGGTGCCGAGTAATGTTTCCATATTGTGTCCAATTGCCTCCCACTCTGTATTCCGCTGTTTTCATATGCGTAATCTTATTGTGCTTTTGGTTTCGTATCAATGAATCATCTGCGGACTCGACACCGTCGTGGAACGATGGCCCATCAGTGTACATTTTCTGTGAACGAATGACCAACGTTAACGGGAACAGATGTACTGACGAAGCCAGCAATGTTCTGAAAACCATCATCCCGTGGTACGTGAATCTGTACCTACACCTTGTCGCACCCTTTGGTTGAACTACTTCTGCTATCTCAACACTTGCCCTTATCACTCGCTCTGATGCAACACATCCACCCTAACAAAGTTGTTGTACACCTCACCAGGACCTAGCAGTGTATCGTTGTCACTGCGGCGGAGGTCTGGGTGCAAGAAGGCGGAGAGCGGCTAATCATGACCGTAAGTGCCTGATGCCGAGGCGCCACCGCGGACAGCGCACCTCATGGAATTCTAGGAAGGCTGCGGTGAACCTGCCATAGCCTTCACCCGGGCCCTTTAGCCCGCTTCCGCCGTGGATTTTCTTTCGGGGCGCTTCATCAGACGCAAAGTTGTATGTGTAGAACTGCACGCCGGATTCTGCGCGGCCTCCGGAGTGAGTGTCTTTGCAGGCGAGGATAATGGCTTTTGTGGAACCCACGGTTGGTATCGAACACAAGCTTAAGTCCGCTCTTCACACTAGCAAGCTCTGCGACGCCTTCACGCGTGCGCGGCGCGAGCACGGCGCTGACGAGATCAAGCTCAGGTGTAAACTGGTCAGGCGCAATGCGGTGCGCATCAGCCAGTCCGCGCTCGCGTTCCTCGAAAATGTAAAAGTGGTCTGGATCGTTGTCGTAAGTAACTGTTGTACACCGTACTACTTTAGGAATTACATACCGTATCCCTCTCCGAGAGAACTGGTTGGGAATTGCTCGCCAATACGTTTCGCCTCGTGTGCGTGTGGCGTGCCGCTGACAGACGTGAGATTGCCCATGGGAAGTCCAACACCATCAATATCGACGGTGTGCGAAGCGCGGAGCGTCAACGAATGCTCCTTCACCGAGTGAACATCGGCCGCATCTTTGACAGACGCATCAAGATTGAAGCCCCAGTGCTGTCATACTCGTGGGATCAGCGCCCAGTGGTGACAGACATTGGATGATCACCGCGCACCTGCGTCAAATTAATCGGCGTCACTCCCTGATCGAGCAGTTTGGCGCGGTATATAAAGACCACGCTGCCAAGCAGCTTGCCGTTCCCTCCTTGTGGTGGGAGCAGGCCCACAACAACCTCAACGAGTAATTCTCCAGGGAAACCTTGATCACCATCTGGCGACACGTGCCGGAAGAGGGCAGCGGAGCCACTCGGAATCGTGCTCTGGAGGGCCGTCAGCTCACGCGCAGTGAAGAGCTTGATGAGGTCGGGCGTAGCGGCATCCAAAGGGATAGGCTCGAACTCGGCGGCGTCAAAGCCAGACGGCCCACCGTGCAGAGATACGTCAGGTGTGTGGGGAGGGTGCGCAACTGCGGTGAACGTCGCAGAGGCGCCGTTGCGCGAGATGGGGTGCGTTCCGCTCGGGACACGATTCGCGTAGCGGCCGACGATCGTGTTGGTATACGGAAGGTCTTGATGGTCCGCTGGGTCCTCCGGGCCGACGACCACGTCGTGTGTCTGTGGAATTGCTGAACGGATAGCATGGGCGACACAGGGAGGACGATGAAACGTACGCGGCCATCAGCCTGCACAAACAGGCGATGGAGTGTGAGGCCACGCGGGAGAATCTACGGATATATTCAGCTGCAACGAAGACTGTCGAGATCTGCACCACTGGCCGAGCCTACCTCGGCGGCAAGTGACGGCGTTAGGGACGGAAGAGCAAGGAGGAGAGGAGTCAAAGATGGATCCGACATTGGGGTGAACTGGCACTTGGAGAAAGGCAGTGAAGGAGGGGACGGATGGAGAGCTATGAAGAGGCATTTCAAGGTATCATGTGATGCGATATGGCGGCTTATCTGCGGAATCGCTCACAAATCACAACACCCTGGTGACCGTAGTATTGTCCGAGCAGATAATGACATCCCGGTAGAACAGAATTGCCCGTGAGGGCCACCGACCTGTGGTCGTGACATGTAGAGTCCGTATCTTACTCTGCCTCCGGCGGCCAGGTTCAGCGGACCACCGCTTGCAAGCCCATCGTAGAATCGCTCTGGATTGCCAAGGCAGCAGCCCAAGCGTCGATATTTGTGAGCTACACGTAAGGTACGATCTATGACGCCGTGGGGCGTTGGTTTTCTCCGCCGGTAGGATGCGATAAGGCAGCGGTCCTCACGTTTGCGGGCCGGCCTGGTTCATCACTGGAAGGCCAAAGATAGTTCACCGTGAGGAAGAAGTCGCTCCTGGGACGGGATATCTGTCAATTGTAAAGATACCATGATTCGAAGCATTGAGCATACCTCCCGAATCGCCTCAGTGGTTCTCAGGGCTTCGGCTTGTGGAGGCAGCTGGGTTACTGGGAAAAGAAAGTACAGAGAACGCTAAATTCTGTTGGCCGCAGGGCGAAAATGAACAGAGGCTAGTGATCTGGTGGTGTAAGATGACAGAAAGAGGCCAGAACTGAGAGCAGAAAGGTCTGGTCGGGAGCGAGGCGAGAGCGCAAATGGCTCGTCGGAGGTCCGGTGTGTCGGAGGGAAGGTCGGCGGAGCCCTAACCCGAAGCCAGGGGCAGCCCGACCACTTCCTCGGACCGCCGGCGATGGCCGGTGGCCAGCATTGGGAGCAGCCAGCTGGAGTCCGGACACATATTGCTGACGCGAATGTTGGCCGTGGCCAAGGCGCGTTCATA
The DNA here is from genome assembly GCA_022496205.1 of Gloeopeniophorella convolvens. Taxonomy (NCBI): domain Eukaryota; kingdom Fungi; phylum Basidiomycota; class Agaricomycetes; order Russulales; genus Gloeopeniophorella; species Gloeopeniophorella convolvens. The sequence goes on along the minus strand of WTXD01000053.1, from coordinate 152,786 downwards.
TTGTGGTGACTCCCGCATAATTCTACCCCATCGTTCTCGTCTTCTGATCCCCCGTCCCCGAGTCCACTGTCTGAAGCTCCAACTTAACGCTTTGCGTTACTCAGTGCGCGTTGGATCTCGCCCGTACTCAGCTATCATGCCCAAGGCTGGATTCTATGCCGTGCGAGTTGGTAAACGGCCCGGCATCTATACCACGTGGTGAGACGGGCGATCTTTATTATTGCTGCACACCCTGAAGCGCATGGCTAGGGATGATTGTCGCGAGCAAGTGGAAGGATACCCATGCGCTGTTTACAAAAAGCTGACCACTCTGGAGGACGCTGAGGCTTGGTTGGGAGGCGAGGTGAACCGGTTGGATCCCAGCACAACGCAGCGCAATGCACCGTACTCAAAGAAGCCAAAGTTCAAACCCGCAAATGCAATATCACTGGATCTACAGACTGTTCCCTCGGTATCTCAATCAGTGAAGGCCTTAGCCGCCTCTTCGTCGTCATCGGGTGTTGAGCGTGTGTCCGTCTCCGAACGTGGATCCGCATCGCAGCCCGTCAGAAGCTCGTCTAGCTCGACCCAGTCCACTTCTGTAGCGCTAAAACAAGGCAATCCATCACCCTTGGCCGGGACTCCTGGCCTCGTTGTTTACACTGACGGGGCGTGCTCGGGCAACGGGCGCTCAGGGTCTATTGCCGGTGTCGGCGTATGGTGGGGCAATAACGACACACGGTACGTTTCCTCAAAGAGCGAATGTTGTGTCGCGTGTGCTCACCGTAGCTAGTAATCTCTGCGAACGATGTCCAGGCGCCCAAACAAACAACCGCGCGGAGCTCATTGTGCGTTAGATCGCTTCGATTTCGGTCAACATTGACACAGCCCCTCAGGCAATTATTCGTGCGCTTGAGACGACGCCGACGACACAATTGCCGCTTGTCATCAAATCTGATTCCCAATATTCTATCAAATGTATTCGCTCGTCTTGCATTCCTGTTACATCGCCTGACACGCCTCTCAGGTGTCACAGAATGGCTCCCGAAGTGGCGTCGCACCAACTTTGTCAGCTCGAAAGGCACAGCTGTTAAGAATGTCGAGCTTGTCATGTACTTGGACGCGCTACTACACGCCCGGGAGCAATCTGGCCAGTCCGTGAGGTTAGAGTATGTGCGCGGACACGCTGGCGAACTCGGAAACGAAGGTGCAGACGCCCTCGCGGTAGGTGGCACTTCTCTTCCAGAGGTGCAGGAGCCGGATTGGGATGCGCTACGAGCGCGCCTCGGCAAGAAGCCGGTGCAGAAGGCGGCTGTAGTTGCAAATGATGTGGACGCTTCTGTAAGCTCTCTTTGACCTCACCTGTGGACATCGTTCGTTGACGGTGTTGATTTATAGATGTACGCCGATATGTTGCTAGACCAGGACGGTCTTCTTGCGGAAGCGGATGCTGACTAGGTCGATTTACGTCGGCCTTTCTCGGTCTATCTTAGGTATCCTGTCGTATTACCTGTAACAGTAACAGCGCCTTGATTCCTGGCTGTACCAATGAGCTGCGAAGTGTCCATGGAGGGCGACCGGGACTTTGGTTCCTGTCTTGCGCGTATGTGTGCGAGAAGTCCTTTCGGACGATGTTTCGGTCTTACCTTCAATAATAATTTCAAAGCAGTCCTCGTTACCCTGGGACCCGAAGTTCTAGCAGTCGGGTCCAAAAGCGTCTTCACAGCAATCTTGTTCTCCGTGGTGTCCGTGTAGCACATATATATGTAATCCGTGCATTAGCATATTGACACTGCCAACGGATGGTCATTCACAAGCGGCGACTCACCCACTGCCGGTGCAGAATAGAGACTGTTTTAGTCCTTCCTTGGAACTAAGCTCAGAGTCCATTTCTTCTGCTGCTTGTGACGTTCACTGCTTGCTCTGGTAACACTCATGTTCAGGCTTTCTCTGACCAGGTTCTACAGTCGAGCTTGTGACGCTGATGTATGACAGGGATATTGTAGGAAAATCGTTTTAGTCGCACTTTTGTGCCGGTCCGCAGTCCTGGGTCGCACCAAGCGAGCCTTGACCGACTTCGACTCATCACTTTTTTGCAACTCTCTCACACTTTTGATGCCTTACTCTATACATATTTTTATTTTGCTGCTTCATATCAAACTTTATATGTTTGGCTCCCGGAACTACCTAAGTATGGTCATGGCTTTGCTTGCAAAGTCTGCCTGGGTATCGGAAAATAAAGCCCTGCCTTCACCGTAGCACACAGCGGCACACAGTTCAGTCGTAACTCCTTAGTCCAGATCATGTGACCAGCTTTGCCAGGCTTTCACTTCGCACAACCCGATAACCGGCGACCGGATACCGGTTACCGGTCACGTGTCGCACATTCAATTGGGACTGAGCGCAACTTGAGATTCAGAAGAACAATGCTCGTTTCTGGAAGGGCACTCGGATTTTATGGGGTGAGGTGTAATAATCATTCTTAGTATATGTACTAGGATTTAGGAGTGATAGTCTCAGCAGCCACAAGTAACGAGTGCTGCAACCCAGGAGTAACGACTGCACAGTGAGCAGTTACCAAATCGGGATGGGCCAAGACTGTCGGCACCCGCCGGAGTTCGACCCGCCACTGTGGCAGCATGCTGGGACCCGCGACCCAGCGGCGAATAATATTCCTCGATAACAGCCGTCATACTGATGCCATCATATACGCGTGAAGTCACGCCGTCCGATACCCTGTGGGCTCAACACCGTGAGGCTGCAGCGCTCGTTTCGAAGCCTCTACACAAGGACCGCATGCCGTCTTCGTTCCGTCAACCCGTTGTGTTAAATGCCTGCGTCGGTCATGACCACTCTAAGAGTTCACTATACGTCGGCTTTGCTGGGTATCTTCTCTCCGGGACACTACTTGTTGCGCCGGTTCGATGAAGACCCCAGGTCCCAAATTCACCAACTGAAGGTCATCCTGAACGACATTTGCAGCCTAGACCTCGATGCATCAGATGTATCGTGTATGAGTCGAGGCTCGAGGATCTCACAGTTCGTTTGGCCGACAGCGTCCAAGTCGCAGCAGGAGTCCTCGGTGATCATGTCCACGATTCCATGTCTCTCAGGAGCCCGCGCCATCGCCGGAAGCACCGCAGACATGGACCAGCCATGGATCAAGGTCGTAGCCGCCGGAATGGGATGGAGTGTCCCGCTCCGAGCGTGGATAATCCTACGTACATATGCTATGTACTACTGACTTACCAGTAAGGGTAACTCTTGGGTCGCTTGTTACTAGCTGTCATGAAGACCTCAGCTACTGAGCTAAGAGGCAGCATCACTATGTATATAGTAGCAGACGATGGTGTCAGTGGACGACGCTCATCGATCGTGCCAGTGACTGGCAACCGTAGCGGTCCAGCCTCCGACGAATGTGGCAACGTCCGAGTGGCTGGCTGAGCACGTGGATGTGACGCGCCGCGCCTTGTTTGTGACCGACGCGCACTGACCGACGCGTTGCAGAGTCACGGTCCGATTCCGGTACACTCTCGCGTTCACGCCGCCGCGTTCACCCCTCTACAATCCACTGAAAGACAAGCTTTCTAGTAACAGAGTCGCCCATATTGCGCTCGTATGGCTTTAGAAACAATGCAAACACCGCGACGGTCCAAACGCCATCAACCGACTGTTCTTACCAACCCCTCTCACCAGGCGCACGACGACAGGTGGTCGTCGTCTCCTTTATTCACCCGCAATTCCTCTCAGGCGGACTTTATCGACGACGAAGAGTTACCCGAAGATGCGACGACTACCTTCTACACGAGTTTTGTACGCCGCTCGCGCGTCGCACTTAACGACAAGACGTCGACTGAAACGTTTTCGGTCGGAAACACGGTTCTCCTGTCCACTCACCTTACAAGGCCGAGTGTGGGCATCATAACTGCCCTCTGGGAGATTTCAAGGCCCGTGACAGATTCGCAGATGCTCGCAAAGGTGCACTGGTTTCTCCGCCCCAGTGAGCTTGCGCAATTACGTGCCAAACGGAAACACTTGGAGGTGAGCTATATTTACACTTTGAAGCAATATGACCAACTCTGTTTACTTCTCAGAATGAGATATATCTATCTCTGGACGCCACGTCAGTTATTAAGCTCTCGGCAATCCTCGCACATTGCATTGTGTCGTCACACCCTGTGGAACACGACAAGCCTGCGTCTTCACGATACAGAGGGCCCTCTGTCACCTCGACGGGAGCACTCTTTTGCAGACATGCAATAGACTCTCGACGAGGGCTGTACTACGAGCTTGACTGGCCTGCACACAAGGCGAGGGCTATGGAGCGTGCTGGTAATGCAGGGTTAGAATGGGGATCAGACATTTCTTGGACAGTCACAGTTGAACCGTCAACCCCAACCCGGACGCCGATGACGAAACGGAAAGACAAAGACGTCGGGACAGATTCTACTGCATCTACCGCAGGTAGCGACGATGAACACAAGGACCAGCCTCGAGACGAACTGTCTGACGTGGAATCTGTTACTCGGGCCCTGCTTCTGGATGAGCTCGATGGCGAAGTCCGCCTGAACACGACGCCCCGCACACCCTCAAGGAAACGCAAACGTGTTGAGTCCATCACATCCACTCCCGCGACTCCACGGCGCAAGCGTATTGCTTCTGCTCCTGCAGCACCAACGCCTCACTCCAAGCGTGCGCTCCGCGCGCGAGCTCGTCGACCAGCCTTACGTGCCCCGCCGCCGGAAATGGCTGGTGCGTTCTCACTTGGCGAGGTTTCGACGGAGAAAGACTCGTGGTTGCGCGCAATGCATGCGCTGCACGTCGGTGTGCGGCCAGAGACGCTCCCTTGTCGTACCGAGGAGTACGCACGGGTGATGCGCGCCGTAGAAGAGCTCCTTGAGGAAGGCAGCGGCGGGTGCATATGTACGCCATAGCTCACGCCCTCCGCTCATGCCTAACCACATATCGCTGATTTTCCCTTCACAGATATCTCGGGGTACCGGGGACGGGAAAGACTGCCACAGTCCACGCTGTGGTCAGAGAGCTGAAGCGCATGGCAGAACATAATGTATGCTCCTCTGTATTTCACTATGAGGCAGGGTATGGTGACACTTGGATTGCTTAGGAAACGAACCCATTTACCTACGTTGAGATCAACGGGTTACGGATACCCGAGCCAAACGCGGCGTACGGCATACTGTGGGAAGCAGTTTCTGGTCATAATGTGGCTACCGACGGGCACATGCATCTTAGCGCGAAAGAGGCCCTCAAGAACCTATCAAAGCACTTTGGCTCCTCTCGGCAAGCAGGTCCAGGAGCCCATGCTTGGTAGGTTTCCTCGGTTATCTGAGACTTTCGCTCACTACGCACGCAGTGTTGTACTGATGGACGAGCTTGACCAACTGATGACCGCCAAACAAGATGTGGTCTATAATTTCTTCAACTGGCCGACGCTTTCTGGCGCGAGGTTGGTTGTCCTTGCGGTGGCGAATACTATGGACCTTCCAGAGCGCGTCATGTCTGGCCGTGTTCGATCACGCTTGGGTCAGTTGCTAGGAATATCCTGTCGTAGATGTATTGACGCCTTTGAAAGGTATGGTGAGGATCAATTTCCAACCGTATACAACACCGCAATTAGAGCAGATCGTACGAGCACGACTAGGAGACAAGAGCGATGTGCTGTCGGCGGACGCAGTGAAATTTGCCGCGATGAAGGTGTCTAGTATATCCGGCGATGCTCGACGCGTGCTCGATATCTGCAGGCGCGTCCCCCCACACGATACCCATCGATCAAGACTGATTCGCGTCTAGGCGCACCGTAGAGCTCGTGCAACCGCGGCGACGCGCAGCACGAACTGACGACGTCAAGGACGTCATTCGCGAACTGCAAAACTCACCCACGGCTGCGCTTTTACGCTCGCTCTCCTTGCACGAACGAGTACTACTTGCTGCTCTGCTCAAATGTGTGCGCCGTACAGGGGTCGACGAAATCCCGTGGGCAGACTTGCAACACCAGCACCATCTGTATTGTGGATCACTTGCGGACCGCGCGCCTGTGGCACGCGAGCTCGAAGGCGTGCTCGACGCATTGCTCGCCGCTCGTGTCGTTCTGTCCGAGGCGCGTGGCGCACGACGTATCGTACTCAACCTGGAGCAAACGGAAGCTGAACGCGTGCTGGGAGAGGTCGGCGGTCAACCGTGGCGCACCCTGTTGGCTGCGGCGTAGAGCGCGGATGGCATCACTTCGCTTTCCCGGTCTACGCACGGTTCACCAACTTCTCCCCGTTGGATGCGGAATCATCACAGGGTCCCCGATGTGGGAGCCAAGGGTACTCTGCGGAGACCATCGTCGTCCACACCTAGAAGCGCGGATTATTTCTCGTCTCTAGGGGTATTCTCCTTGTGATTGTTGTGTGGCAGACATAGTTAATTCGTACGTTGTGTTCGAGTATCCTCCAAAGTGTGCGTGAAGAGAGCACTGGCAGGAACTGTTGATATTGGGCCATGCAGCACCCGAATCAATGGCCACACCCAGTAATAACCCTTTTCCCAGGCGGACGTCTTCAAACGCTTCCGTGAGCAAGGTAGCCGAGACGTGCTCGATGGACGTGTTCGATCCGACGCGTCGCGCGACGCGCTAGAGCACACCACTCGTTGGCGATTCCCGCGTAGCTCCCCGACTCAGGTTGGCTGGGACTCGCCGCATGACTGCGATCGCGCGCTTGCCCTGAAGTCGTGGTCTCGTCGGTGCCAGAATTGAGCTTAAGTTTGAGCCCGAGGCCTCGAGGACGCAAGCCATGTATACTGGTTGATTACTTCATATTAGGGGCACGCTCCCGGCTGAGCGGGTATCCGAGGTTGTGCACCCTCCGAATCAGGCAAGACACGCCGCGGCATGGCGCCGCGCTGGCCAAGTTCATCGAGGCCACTCGCTGCCTGATGGTGCCCCGCACGCCCCCTCAGCCCCCGGAACCCCCCTGAAGGTCCCACGCGCGGTTACGGCCTATATGTGGCCACCGCTTTGTCGCTGTGAAAGCGGCTCAGACCTCTAACGCCCTAGCGGCGGATCGGACTTTGATTACTGATTACTACTTCTATTTGCGCCCGGCCCGATTACGCATACCTTGACTCAGACCCTGTGAAACTGTATTACATATGTAGTGCGACCGCGTCTTGCGATGGACTCGCTGTTGCGGAATATAAATGCTGAAAAAAAAAAAAAAAAAAAAAAAAAAAAAAACACGCCGCGGCATGGTCTGGCATGATTGTGCATGCAGATGATCGGTGGAACTCCGACTTGCGCGGACACGGTATATATAAACAAGAATCCGGGCTTCTTCGTGACCCGATGGGGAGCTCCTCTTTGCCAGACAACCCTGACGCTGAGCGCTGACGTTGCGCACAACCAACCCTCTAGTTGACCCCTGTTTGAGCACAGTGCTTCTGGTTCCCGAGATCTATGTGGCATGAGTATTGGGACTGGGAACGAGCTGGCGGCATAAGTTCCCCCATGTGATGATACAATCGTCATGCCAGAGCGGGTAGCGGAAGAGTCGCAATGATACCTGACACCTCTCAGGTCAGTGGGCCAAAACATACTCACCAGATCGCGGTTGGGTTGTATGTACGATGACTGAAAACTGAAATTCACGGCTTGTGCTGAGTACTACATACACACATGAAACAACTAACAACGCCGAGGCAAGCAAAGGCACATATATACCGCCGCGGCTGGCCCTTCTCGAGTTGCATCTCTCGTGCATTGCCGAGGTTCTAGATCACATGCATCACATGCATGTTACAGTTTACATAATAACAGACATCCCGGGCGGTCTCGGCGGGCCCTAACGCCCGCTCTCAGTGCGGCGCGGTGGGCGCAAGCTGTGTTTGTATACGGGCGCAGGCGAAGGACTTCGAAACCACGAGAGCACCCACGGCGCCCTCGATGTGGATCGAGACTTATCCTATCTTATGAACTCACGAGCCCCGCTCAGGTCAGTACATGGCGTATCCTGCCACCGCCACCACCCACTTCCACAGCACCTCCATGAGCGAGTATCCTTCCATCAGCCACACTTGGGGCGGTGCGCAGGGTTCACCTGCGAATCCTGTCCCCTCAGACCATGGCAGAGGCGGTGAGTTTTTCGGTTCTACTCTATATACCGTGATGGTGTGATGCGTGCGCCGCTCGCCAAAGTTTCGTACCCGTACCTCTCAGGCCAGCAACCCGGCAAGTCGGAGTCTGTGCCAGTCTCAATGGCTTCTCCCTATCCCAATAGGACAGAAAGTACCCACGAAGCAACCCGCTATACGTGTGCGTCTCCCAAGCTAGATAGCATTTAGCTTGACTAACTCTTGTATAGCACCAGCCTTGACTCCCCAGCAGCTCGCGCGAGCATCCACTGCCCAGTTCGCGGAGTCGGCCTCCACGGACCTTGAGGAATATGGTTCCACTCTCGGACACCACCAGAGACTGCACCAATTCCCTCCTTCGCCCGTGGTATCTCCACCGGCATACATTCCGCATGCAACAGGAGACCCGTCGCTCCCGGGGCAGGATTGTAGGGTTCTCTATTTCCAACGCGGATCCCTGAAATGACACTTGCGACTCGCCCTATTCAGATTATGCCGACCCGTCGATAAATGCGCCATGGGGTCAAGGGAATGACGCTGATGGGAACCGTTTTCAAGAACAACCTGCAGGCCTAAACCACGCTACAGCATCTCAATTAACGCAACGGCGTCGTTGTATGTTTTCTTTCGACTGCCAAGCGGTGTGACAATACCTGACTTGCGAGGCATAGCATCTCAATCCTCGCATCTCTCTATTTCACCCACCTCAAGCGACGCTCATAGTACGCCGACTGATACCAGGGCTCGCACGAAGCAAAGTTGCGCCATTCCCGACTGCCCTTACAAGGCATACTACAATGTATCCGAACAGGAGCAGATGGAGTACTGTGGGCAAGGCCACGAGTTGTGTGTCCACTCTTACATTGCATCGGCTTTCTCCAGAATCTGAGCTCTTTCTATACACCAGGCAAGCGATACGCACGGGCTTCGCTAAACCCTGTGTCTCGTGCAGAGGTCGTCCACGGCGTATCGGCGAGCGTGTGTGCAGCCGTAGTTGCAGGGAGGCAGAGCGGCGCGCGCAACAGGTTCAAGGGACGTACTACGGTGTACAGGTCACTCGACGTGAGCCGTACACTAGACAAGGGCCGTGGTGAATGATCATAGTGGGGTGGATGTCGTTCCGATTCATCAATTTCCCGTGCAGAAATATGTGTCCTCTGCCCATGATGCATGATGTCTGTCGCCTCAAGCTAGCAACGCGTGTAGTGGTGGTCGTGCGCGAGTCCGACGTCGTCTATTTTGAACAGACTTGCATCCCCTTCAATACTACTTACATTTCGCCTAATCTTCTGAAATTGTTCAAGTCACCCACTGGATACCTTTCAGCGATTGCTCGAGCGCTCAAGTATAGTTCCAGGGAGCTAGCATAGGCTAGCATCTGGTCGACGTCGTAGTTTCAGTCATGGCCAACCAGGGAACCTTTGCCTCCCACCAGGTCATGGCGAGGCGCGCGGAACCGTTACCAATTAAGGCTCGGTCTGTGCACGGAGGTCGCACATAATGCATAAGGCTCAATTGGCACGCAAGCGCAGCTGGTAGTGCAGTCAGCCGGACAGCAGGTCAGGCCGGTCAGGGTGAATTCATCGAGCTTCGACAGCCATCCATGACATAAGCTATTCAACTCAAAAGCGCCGTGTCCACCTGACATCTGCTCGTGGGAGTCGATGTTGGGATATATCGGCGGCGCTAGAATTTAGATCTGCGGCAAAGTCTCCAACTCGCAACTCGCGTCTGCGTCGTGCGAGCGAGGTCACCGGTCACCGATGAGAGCCGCGAATTTCGACAGTTCCGTCAGTATGCATAAAACCCGTCCCTGGTGCTTCGCGGAGCCTCCGTTCTCCCCTAACCATGGATCCTAATCGACTTAATCCGCCTCTACCCGGGTTTTATCCACCACCTTTCCCGGACACTCGACAACCTCAGAGCCCCCCACTCGGGCGTGCCCCCCACAATCCCCTACGCTACACAGGCCATCCACGTAAGGTGCTTTCTTACACACATCACCTTAAGTTCACTAATACCGGAGAAAGCAAATTCTACAGATCCTAGGTCTCCCCAAGCTCCGCCACCTGGCTACCCGATGTCGATGAACGTTGGTAGTCGGGATGATGCGCGCAGCCACCTGTCATTTCCTCAGGCGCGGCCACACCAACATTCAAGACCCCCCACAGAAAGTCATCAACCTCTCTATCAACCTTATCACCTATCGCGCAGCTCCACGGTGGCAGCGTATGCGCCAGCGCAGCATGTGCACGAGCACTACCCCTCTCATCCAGGCTCGTACGGTCAAACGTACAATGAGGTACTTTCAGATGGCCGTAGCGACACGCATACCGAAGGTGTTATCTTCAAACGCTGACTCTACGTTACTTGCTGACCCTCACCAAGGGCTACGGAGAGATCATGAGCAACCAGAGATGAGAGCTACTGCTAACGTCGGTGATGAGAGCGATATCCGATACCGGGGCGGCCCGAATGGTCCAGTGGTTGGTCGCGGTCAGTGATTTAGTCTGCCTTTCACCTTGACATAAATGAATGCATGCTACAGCACGTTCATGCGGAATCCCCAAGTGCAACAGACCCCTCTTCCTTGACCAGCGCGTCGGTCTGTGGAGGGATTGGTGCAGCGAGGAGCACATGCAGTACGCAGTCCTGAGAGTCCCTTTCCTGTTCGCATAATAATCTTCGGCATCTCAGCGAAGCGGTCGTCCGCAACATTGAAAAACAATGCAAGCAATGTGGCGTTTGGCCTCGAAAGCGTGGGGGCTATAAACTATGTAGTGGTGATCACTGCGGCAATCCGAACGGCGTCTATAGGACGTAACATTGGTTCCCCACGAGATACATCATACAGCGGGATTTTCTGGGCCATACAATTTAGCCGGCTTGCGGATCATATATATGCTTCTAGTCTCACATGAAGTTGACAACCTCCCTGTATTTATATTGTACCATACTAAGGGAGTGGCACGCGCGGCGAGTTTAACCATCGTTTGTGACAATGAGTGCGCAGAGTCCGAGGCATGCGGTATTTGCCGAGAGCGAGAGCGTGGTTACGCCTGGTTACGCCGGCGGCGTCCCAGCGGTGAGTCAAACTTAACCAAAACCACTTGCCGATGCCATGAGTTCCAGTCCATGTGGGAACCACTGCATCTGTAGTTTTCTTTGTCGTCGTACCATTCTGCGCGCTCGACCTTCTATTCCGTGGAAAGACTCGGAACCAAATCTTTTGTGTCGGCAAGACGTTCGTTTCTGCACTCGTTAACCCCTAGGATCCCGGTTCTTGGTCGCTGCGTTCCTCATGCAGATACGCTATCACTATGAATTCCCGGTCCACGAACTCCTAATGGCTTGAGACTCACCCACAACCGAGCCGTGGCACCGAATGCTCCGCGAAATTACGCGTTTTTGACAATTCCTGTTCGGTGCCGTCGACGCTTGAAAACAGGCAAGTCGCGATCAAGATCCACTACAAAAAGTGCGCACTTCTATTCTTGCTTCGGTGCGCGGAGTCGCCGTCGCTGATCTCACGGGACTCACACGACCAAATGTGCAGTATTCGCTGGTTCTGTGTCTAGTGCATGACGTTCGAACAGAGGATCGTTGGATAGTCTCACCATTTTGAAAGAAACACTTCCAAATGCCGCTTCGCCCTGCCCTGCGGTCTTATCTCCCAGGGACGCTTATCAGTCAATGCCGTATTCCACCATGTTGTCGATATAGCTTCAGAGGCCGTACCAAACTTCTTTCAAGTGGCCACAGAACCGCGACTTGCAAGCGTGTGATCCACTCTAGATCGAGTTGAGCTACGTTTTTCCTTTTATCGACCCCGTACCCTGGGCAGCTGACTCGTTTGAGCGCCACTATAGCCGCGGGCGCACGGGTCACGCACCCAAGTGGTACCAGGAATAGTTCGTTCACTCACGTTACAGTCCAACGCCCTCTGCATGGAGTAGAAGAAGCGCGGCATTAAGGAACTCTCTGTGTGATAAGAGACCAAACGTTCTGCATCTGGTGATATGCCCACGGCGTGCGGGTCGTGGTCTCAGGTGACAGTTGGCAACTAGGCGGATGGAGTAGAAGAGTGCGGCGCCTCTAATTACTATTCGACAATGGATCCCTTGCGACTACTCTGACAGGTCAATGTCGCCGCTCCACGCTGGTTCTCAGAGGTGACGTACCGAATCAGATTGAGCTTTCTGGGATTCTTATGACCTGTCCGTTACAGAAACCTATAAAAGCAGCCGCCCCTGGGTGCAATGCAATACAGCCAACGACGCATCAGAGACAGTATGAGCGGAGGATTCGTTTTACCCCAATCATCCGCCAACGATGCATACGCACATAGCCCTTCCATGCCCATGCCTCAGGTTCAGGGTATGTCCTTTCACATATAACGTCTTCTCGTACTCAGGCTCCCCTCTGCGCGTATCGTGTAGGTGCAGAGAACTTCGATATGAGTAAGTTGGACGTTTCGCCTGCTTTTGTTGATATTGCTCAGTTGCTGTAGATCCAGTACAGCCCCCTCCTTTTCAGCACCAGTCATCCAAAGCACCGTCCCCATACGCTGTACCTCCAGCCCCTACGCCGCAAATGTGGGTATCCACCCCTCCTGATGTCTTCCCCGGCGGGTTTGCGCCGTCCAATCTATCGGGACCAACAGGTGAGACAGGTCTTTGTTATAGCTTGAACATACCCAACTATCTCTAGCGAGCATCCCCCCAAGCATCAATGCACCGCATCCCTATCAGCAGGCTAGCGCGCAGTCGCAAAGCGGTAGTAGCCAACCATTGGATACTTCGGATCCGCAACCGTGGATTGGTTACAAGGGGCCGCCATCAGCTCCGGTGCGAGGACAGAGTCAGTATGCTATTCACAATTTGCACTGGATGCTGAGGACTGAATTATGAGCCCGCAGCCCATCACTATGTATCAAAGCCGCCGCAGTCACGGTGCAAAGCCCGAGGCTGTAAAGAATCTCCGGCTCGAGGCTTCAGCTATTGCGCAGCCCACTCCAATATGAGATGACTGATAGACACCGCTTCGAATCTATCATTGGAGTTTGAGAAGATAGTATATACCGAAGAGCAGTATCTGTTACGTCCATATCAGGCGTCATGCATCTGCCTGATCTCTTCTCTGCTCGAACATACTATACGGAATGAAAAGGTCTGAGCTAGTCGCGAAGTACCTCACCTGGCGGGTGAGGCAGACGTTTACTCGGCGCACATTCATTTGGTCGGAGGTAGCCAGTGCTGACAGTACCAGTAGCCTTGAGCATTGTTGCACCACACACCGAGCGTCGAGCGCTGGCCGGGGCCCTCCACGGTACGTGCGCGTACTGGCATGACATCTACTGGAATAAAATCGCCAGCCGGGGATTCGAGAAGGGCCTCCTGTGGCAGCGGGCGCCTTTGCTTGTGCCGGTATTGTCAGGTCAGCCGTTTTGTCGGGGTCGAACTTAGGGGAGCGTGAGTCACCACTACTGGTACTCCCAAGGTGTTACATAACCAGCGGCCCGCGGGTGGTGCCAGGTGGAAGTTTTTGACTTGATAAGGAAATAGCCACTAGGCGCCCGAGGCCAAGGCAACACGGACCGACGACTCGTCGCGGCCGGTTTTCATGGTCAAATTGAGTCGGCTTCCAACACAAGGTTGCCTCCCGTCCGGGTCCAACAGGTCGCCAACCGAGGAGTACTTCTTGCATCGAAGTACCAATGACTCATGACCGGTGACCCACCAAGCCTCTGTCGTGTGAGTTGACGCCTTCATAACGTCGCTCCATTGTCTCGCTCCAGATTCGATCGTCTGACTACTACTGTAGCAATGCTATCATAGCAGCGCTTTCCCGGAAGCGACTGGGGTCTCCGAGGAATCCAAAGATTCCCAACTTACAAATTGTCGAACTGCTGACGCGGTACACCCTACACTTGAGAACTCAGCGTCTCGTGATTTTCAGCCTGCGCGTTGCGAAAAGTTTAGCTTCAGGTATCCGCGGCCTGCTGTGGATATGCCACGAGAGTTGATGCAACCCATGAGTAGGTAAGACTATCGTCAAGCGCTCTCTGATGCCCCCCTCCCCTCCCCCTCCCTTGCCCGTAAAGCTTGCTGTCGACTGGATCAATGCTAGGGATTTGTCCTACGTCGGGGACGCATTTCAAGGGGCTGCCTTTATTATTAGTGGGACCTTTCGATAGTTTCGAGAGTCCGGCAGCAATTCAAGCGCAGAGTCCGACGCGCAAGATTAGACTGGCCGTGTACAGTGCTCATCATAAAGATCCAGCGAGGCAACCTCAATCGTATGCTCAAGGTAGTAGCTAACAGCATCGGGAAAAACATTCACCATGCCCTATCGTTCATAACGTGTGGTGTCGCGCAGCGCAGCTCGGCATCAAAGTGCATTGACACGCCAGCCTGAGCCTCTTTGTGGCATTGTGCATACTTCGTCGAGCAGCTAATCGTCGTAGTTCAGGGGGGCATGCAAATGCCCCACGATTGGCGTTGATTTGCCTCGCGTCACTAATCTCATTGTCACACTGCCATGTGCTACTCATTCGCTCCGATAAGCAGGACAACGTGGGAGCATGTCGGGGCTTTTTGGCACACATGGCAGAAAGCAAAGTCGTATTCATTTCAAACTCGGGTCTTTCCAGGACAGCAGTACTGACGCCCACTTGCCTAGATTTGGACCAGCTTCCAACGCCATCCATTACGCCCGGAAGGACAACTCCCGGAATGCGGCCAACCGTGGCGCAGTGGTGCTTCGGACTGCGAATTTATATACGGCCGGTGCCCGACAGTAGCTTCCCGAACACTGCACTAGAGCGAGACGCACAGCTGTCCTGGAAGATGGATAGAGATAGTAACCGGAAGCGACGTCCCCGGGACGCAGGAGGTCCTGTTGATGACGCAAGTCCCCTACGTATTCAACCCTCCAATCTCGAAGGTACGTGGGGTGGAATATTGAGTATGCCGCTAGTTTCGTGAATCCACTCATTCACTGCGATTCACAGGCCGCGAACCGCATCACGATGCTAAGCAATATACCCAACCTGCGTATATAGGGGCGAATCCCAATGCCGCATACACGGGTCAACTGACACCTCAGATACCTCGCGTTTCGTCCGTGCTATATAGTGGCGCTGCGGCAAGTACTTCATTCTCGCAGCAAAGTGGGCTCCTTTATCTGTCAGGATAGTACGCATGATATTTACTCCGGCTTGCTAGGGATAGTCTCATCAGCACCGTCGCAGTTGTTTGCATTACAGACCCAGAGAATACGGCACCAGGTCGATAATCGTGAACCGCCAAAGTCGAGTACACCGGCCTCCTTTCGGTCTCTAGCAGGGAGACCGCCACCACTACCGTTCGAAGGCCAGAATACCGGTCCACCGATTCCTCCCACCCAAGGACCTAAGAGTGAGTCGTGGTTCAGTTCAGCTCACTTGCACATTCACCAGACGGCTTTCAGAGCCTAGGCCACCACCCTCACAGCCGTCTTCCGACAGCAGTAAGTAATACTATGCAATTGCGACATACAGTCAGGACTGTATAATCTCTGCTAGCTCCGAGGAATATTCAAACCTCCCTCCCCGAATTCTCGAACCGGGTATGGCAACCGATCAGACAAGCGGCTGTGGGGAGCCGTGAAACACCCCCAGGCCTCCAGCGTATGCAACCCCAGTTGGCACCTAATGCAAGTACGGAATGTAAGTAGCTCGCAATTCCCGGTGCGGCCATCACCTTGAAGACACCTCCGTAGATAATCCGCGACCCGCTTATACGCACGAACAAACCCTGGTTGGATCAGTAATCACCGCCCCCCAGCACCATCAGCCTTCCACTTCGCATCCATGCAGAGTGCCAACTTGTAATTTACTAGCACTTTACGATACTCAGATTCAAGAGCACCGCGACTACTGCGAGGAGCACTTACGGTACGGGAATACGCTCTGCCCGCAAGCTCGTTTCTTGACAACTCCATAGCCATGTGGTAGCCCGAGGCTTCGCAGCCGCTTGTTCACTCTGCAAGACTATGCCTGCCCGTGCTGGCACAGCGTTCTGCAGTAGAGCATGCGCTAACAGAAGCGCAGGAGAACAACATGCCGTACCAGATGGATTCAGCCGTTCATGTGCGGAGTGTCGTCTTCCTCTGGGAGAGAAAGACAGGCATCGCTTATGCACAAACTGCGAAGCCTACCACGCCCACCGTGGTCGTCCTTGAAGCCTTACCAGTTTACCCGGATTCGCGGGCATCGTCTACGTCACCGGCGTCCGTCTGCAAAACCCACCCGATTCACGCGGCCCGTCGCGCGTTACGCCTGACAATTCCAAGAAGTGTGTATGCGTTCCTCTTCTCATGCTATCTGCTTCTCTTTACATCGTATGCTGTTCCTATGCTCCCTTCAGCTTTCGATAAGGACGCCATTCCCGCCTTCACGTGTTCTCTTATTTACGTCTTTGCATTACTTGAGGTTTCCCCCACCGTCCCGTGACGCCCGCGGTACTTGGCCTTGTGGGTTTGTGGAATGGCCAATCTCGATTTATCAGACACGCATGAATCACCTCTCCACTACGGTCGAGAGAATTCATCAACACACGCACCCTCATGTACCAACTTCCACGATCGTATGCTAGAACTCTGGGACGAGTGTCTATAGCGGCAATATCATCGCCGGAGTGCATGCATCTAAACTTCAACATCCTCCGGAAGTGTGTGCACGCGCACGCCTGGCTGTCTGAAATGCCAAGACGGCCGGCGCTATCCTGCAAATGAACGAGTTGATATGGGTGTGGCGAGTCTTGAAACTTGAGCTTGAACTCACGCGTCTGAGTCACGTCAAACCTTCACGCGCACTAGACTCGTCTCCAGTCCCAGCTTGTCATTCGCCCACGGCTAGATCCTTCGTCTGCAACATGCCGAGACCACGGGGGGCGTCGGAAGGGTGAGCAAAGAGTCAGCTGTCCAGCCGCATTGCCGCGGTGACAACACTAGCTGTCTCCTCTTAGAAGGTATTTTCGAGCCGACCGCTCGATCTGGCAACAACATCCCCAGGCATTGGGGCGGAATTGGTGAAGAAGATACGATAAGACTCTGAATAGGGTAGTCCGCAGTAACAAACCGATTAAGGACCGGGAATAATACTGCACTCGGCCACTGCATCACCGAGAAGGTCGCTCCTCCACTGAGTTCACCGGCACCCCCTTTTCATAGAAGCAACTGCGTCAGCCACTGGTGTCTGTATATATGAGTGTCAGGTATGGCACTGGCACCCGAAGGCGCCAGAGATGCATAGCACCTGGTGTTAGACGGTCCCTGAATTGGTAAGTGCATAGAAACGACAGAGAGGAACAAGAGTATGGGTGCATGGAAGTTTCAGGGCAGCGCACCTTGAGATCGAGACTACGCTCGCATGAGAATCGAGAATACTTCACCGAGTGTGTGTACGTGAGGTCCTGTAGGTTCTGATGCAAGTCGAGTATAGAAGGTCTGACATTCAGAATACGAAGACGTCGACCGGTCCGCGTTGAGGTTGCAACCCATTCTTCCAATAGGCTGTGGTGGCACGACGCAACCTTTGCGCTAAGTAGGCGCTGCGCATGTGCGCGCGAATATTGGCCATGACGTTGGAGCGCACGTAAACGGTACAAGCCCCCCCCCCCATGATCGACATGCTTGACCCTGGGAATTCCGCGAATAGATGCATAAAATAGGCGCCGGGAACAATGGCCAAGACACAATGGGTGTTTTCCAATCAAGGAATGTGCGCGCCGGCACTGCGAAGATATCACAAGGAGATGCAGCCGGTGTTTTCTCAATGAAGTAGTACCGGTATTGAAAGGCGACAGATGGTCGTGCCCATGCAACCTCTGAGCTTGAGATTGGAAAGCGCTGTTGGGTTTTGCACTTTGAGCGCCGGCAGGAGATGAACGCCACATGAGCATGCAGTATCTCGTGCACGTGTCGCATGTAAAAGCCATGTTGAAACTTGCCGATACTTGAATCGAGGGAAAAGAAGACACAAAACTTGCTACAGCACTCTGAACTCGGAAACAGGATGAGAGCCTCTCGACAGCAGGAAGAAATTGAAGGGAATGTTGCAGCCCAAGCCCTGTCGGAGATGCATTCCTGCTCTCGAACCTTGAAGCTTGAAGACCTATGACTGGAGAAAACCAAGACGAAAGATCGAACGGTAGCCTCGAGACCGGTATGAACTCAATGGCTGGGCCGACTGCCAGTGAGAGCCCGGGCCGAGTGGCATTTACTAATGATATCATCGGGGTTCCAAAGTTACATCGTCTCCAGTTCCCGAAAGCTCGCGCGCCGCACCTCTCCGCGGCCGAATAACGGTTCTCCCACCATCCGCACGTACGACCAGGCCATGGTCACGACTCCAGCTGCCACTTTCCCCGTCACCATCCGTTACACCCGCCTTCCTTCGTACTCGGCCACTATCTGTGAATATTCCGTGACTCAAGACCGGATGGTGTCGCCCGTCGAGGTAAGGAGGGATGAATCCGTTTGTCTACACAGTCGTGTGTCAAACGGTAAGGAACAAAAGAGTGTACGCTACGACTAATCTATGTCCGATATCCTTATCTTATCACTGTCCGACGATCATGATTCCAACACTATCATCTCGGAAAGGTGACGGCGCCACTGCCTATATTATGGGGCTGGGGAAGCTCTGTGGCAAAGTTCATCCTCCCAGTTACTTTGGACATCCGAGCACCCCGCTCCACAGCCTGCTCAACACGCAATCTGTACGAGGTTGAGCCAACGTGTCAAGTAGAGCTGGTCCATGCTCTGAGGCAAACTTGGGGCAGGGTGCGTTGCCTATACATTATGCGGTGCATCCGCAGCCGCATTGATGCTTCTTTACGACTAAGCAGCTTTGACTCTTGGCACCTTCCATAAGGTTATACCATCTACAGCTCCTTCAGCTACCAAGACTGTAGCGTTCGACGCGTTTCGAAGTCAGAGTTGCTGCGTCCCTGGCGGAACGCGAACAGCAGGCACAACGTGCGCCCGACACGTACCGCGGGCTCTCATTCGACGCGGACTTGGACGGGTTCTTTGCACCATGCTTTTGGATGCCTTGCATTTTCAGCAGAAGCTCATTTCTGGATCATCACGCAGTAATCAATCTGTTCCCCGGCTCTGTCACGTACGCTGCAGTGAATTCGTGACTTGGCGTGTTTGCTACTCGCATTAAGTCACCCGATCCTTTATCTCGGCGTCATTAATGGTACTCCATGGTGCAGCGCTTCGCGGAGGCGTCGGTCGCCGATTTCCCGCGCCATGTCAAGAGGAAACGAACCGACGTGTTCTTGGTTGCCTATTCGAGTTGTCGCATGCCCTCTGGTATCATCCGCGTTTAACCAAGGACCCTGGTCCTTGGGTGCCAGTGTTCTCTTGCAACCTCATATGGTGCGGTGCCCGCGCACACGAACTTCCGGGTTCGCCAAATACTTGTCTTTACTTCTCAGAGGGGTTGTGCAGAGAGCTGGAAACTGGCCCCAGGGGGTCGGCCACAGTGTTCCGCAACCCTAGATCCGTGGTTCGCCGGTGCCCTGAAAAGTATACTGTCGGTGGTTCTGACTGAGCTTTGTGCTGTGCTTCCTGACTATCGCGCATTGAATGAACCCTCCAGCTTTGACATGGTATTCCAAGAGCCCGGAGTCGTGAGCTCCTTTGGAGCTCCTTTGTCGACGGTGGCAGCATTATGCTGGTCCTTGCGCGCGCGCGATCCAGGAACGCTTTCTACCTGGACCTCCAAGATATTCCAAGATTGTATACAGTACAGCGAGTAGTGTGGGTCAGATACGGGTGCGGCAGTGGTCCACGACAAGCGATGTGACGTGCCTGCTCCACGGCGCGTGCGCGTCGATGTGGAAGGTGCGGTCACCTGACGGACGCGATGTGTGATTACATAACGTAAAAGCAACACGATCAAACAAAATTGTGGTTGGAAGCGGAAGCGGAATTGTGGCTTCTGGCTCAGCTTTGCCTTTGCGGAACCAGTCCACTTGAGTCTTTTAACCGTGTCCACGATGGCCGACCCCGTAAGCACCCATTCTTTCTCCCTATCGACGCGTAACTCATGCCCCGCCTCTTCAAGAACTTCAGCCGGCATCGCCAATCTATTGTCGACATCCAGCAAGAACTCGATGACATATTTCGCGAACACCCCGAATGCTACACCAATGAGGCTGGCGTCACCTCCCTCCCTGCAAGGTGCCTCAAGGATGTCTTCGGCACATATTTGGAGGAATATGGTGTCGAACTCTTGACTCCGGACGAGATGACCAGCTTCATGCAAATTGTTGCGGCGTCTCCAGGTGTCGAAGCAACCCCCGACACCATTCTCCAGCTCGTCGCCATGCGCACATCTTCAGGCTCCCAGTCAAACCCAGAAGAACACAACGCGAGTCTCGACGGCGGGGAACGCGGTCGCACCGGCGAACGCGATCACCACCGCCACTCGCGTTCATCCAGCAGTGCTTCAACAGGAACATACTACCAGCCGACCTCCGACAGCCGACCTCCCAGTCGGCCGTCCAGTCGTGGTGCAGGCGGGGTACCGCGTACTCCAGGCTCGAAAGAGTCTCCGTTCGACGCGCAGAAGCGCCAGCGCAGCATTCCATTGGGTCCCGTTGCTCCATCGAGTTGGACGAGGCGGCCTGCTGCCCCTGGTCGCCGTAAGAGCGACGCCAGTAATCACGGACGCCCTACAAGCGACTCTGAGGTGAGGATCATATTCTCCCGCTTTGACTTTGGTCGCGTCTGGTCGGTCCTGCCAGACGACACTGTTTTGCTCTGGGGGCATGATATGGCATTAACAGCCGCCTATAACGTTACATGACTGGCGTTTGACTGTCCAGCCAGAAGCCCCGTCATTCCTTCTCACATACTACTCTTCGACGAATCCGTACTGACCGTCCATGCAGTCTCCGAGCGCTTTGGGGCAATCTACAAGTGGCCGTCGCTCACGTGCACCCTCTAATCCCAGCACCCCAGGCTACGCTCTCTCCCCTACAAGCTCTCAAGGCGCAATTGGCTCTCCTCCCCTAGGCGCCGTCGGCTCTCGCCCCCATTCGCGGGCACAGTCTCAACCTCAACCTCAGTACGCTTACACTTCTCCTCCCCACCTCGACCTCTCAAGGGCGGTATACGACGCGTTCGAAGAGTCCATCGACAAGCTTCCTATGCCACGCATGTCCCCGGATTCTGATTCCGACGAATCTGACCACGAGCCTTCTCTCGGACGAGTGTTTGATCGCTCTGCTGCGTCTTCGACGGCTTCATTGGAACCGTTTGAACGTCTCGAGGCCTTGCAGCGGTTGAACCAGGATCTTGGGAAGAAGCTTATGGACGCCGAGAAGACGTTGCAACGAAAGCTCCAGGACCACGAAGTCGAACTGGAAGAGATGGAAGTCCGCCTTGAGGAGGTCAAAAGCGAGCTAAGCGCGGCGAAACGCGAGGAGAAGGAACTTAGGAACAAAGAGCGCTCTAACCAGACACAGATCTCCATGCTCGAGTCCGAGGTTGCCAAAGTACAGAAGACCCTCGATAGTTCCCGCGGGATGTACAACTCTCTACAAAAACAGTATCAGGAGCAATTAGGTAAGCGCAGTGGTGCCATCCTTTTAAAGCCGGGAGACTTACACGGCTACTAGCCGAGTCTGAGGGCTTGCGCAATACGCTACGGCGAAAGGATGAGGAAATCCGAACCCTTATGGACACGTTGTCTCTCCAGCAGATCGAGACCAACAAATACATTAAGGAGAACGGGACGTTCGAAGAGCGCATTGTGGTACTTGAGCAAGATCTCGCACTTGCGCAGGAAGCTCAGCAGGATCTCAAGGAGCAGAAGCAAGAGAATCTCATGCTCAAAGAGACCATTGACCGCATGCGCTTCGATATGGATGATATGCGTGCAGGACTCACGAACAACGCTGCGCCTCCTGCCGGCGTCAACAGCGCTCCTGGTAGCGTCAGCAAAAGCCTCGGAGCGGAGTTGTTGAGCAAGATGAAGACTGGTTGGATAGATGAGGATGAGGAAGACTCCGTGGCGACGCTGAAGGAGCTTGGCATCGAGGATGAGGATGAAGATACAGAGGACGAAGATATCGTTCAGACCATCATCACTCGCACGAAGAAGGCAAGTTTCCCGTCTCCACCAGTTATCATCTTCACTGACATATCATGCAGCGCGGCTTGAGCAAAGCCAACAGGATGGAAGCCTCGTTTACTCTGGAGGACCACCGTGAATACGCAGACGCTTATACGCAATACGATTCGACCCCTTTCGTTAAGGAGTCGACAACGCAAACCGAATCCGGACCCAAGGTCCTTACCGCCTCGCTTCACACCCAGACCGACCCACCACCCCTCGCTGTATCGGCGCCCACTCAGACTACCCCTCCGATACCCCGCGTTACGACGGAGATGGAGATCCAGACCGACGAACCCGAGACCCCGCGTTCGCCCTCTCCACAAGAAGATGACGATACTCTCGCATCGTCTTCTTCAACTGTCCTCCCACCGACGCCCAAAGCCAAGTCTACTCCTCTGGACCTTCTCGCCCCCAACTCTCCGACGGATCTCCCTCCCTCTTACAATCAAGTCACTTCGGAGCCACCCCTCCATGACATCTTGAACCTCCTCGACACCGAGGACCTCTCTTTCTCCCATATCCCCGACTTGCAGAGGCGACATGACCTCCGCATTGCGTTCGAAGCCCTTCGTAGCTGGCACAACGGCCTCAAAACACCTTTGCGTTCCCGCGAAGGCGTGTCGGCGGAGGCGCTTGAGGATTGGCGCGCTGTCAAGGCCGAGGTTGGAATTGGATGTCGGGTGATTGACCAGGCGCTTGAGGACGCCACTGCTGATGGTGTATCGAGCCGGCGGCGGAAGAGCAGCCGGTTCTACAACATCTACAACACCTACGTGTATGGCGACAACGGGTCGGGAAAGATGCCTGGGGGTGGGTTCGTATCTCACGCCCTTTTGTGCGCTAGCGCAAGTGCCATCGTGGTCTTCGCGATGAGTCCATTCCTGGCGCACCAGTACGCCGTCCCGGGTGGGCCTACATATTACGACCGGGCGGCATGGTCGAGTTTCAACACGATGCACCCCGCCGGCGAAGGCTTCCCGGGAGACGGCACAACTGCAGTATGGAACTTCATAAGCAGGCTTGGAGGCGGCGCGGCCCGCATTGCGCGCGGATGGCCGACATAGGCGCTGCATCTGAACCTTCAATTTCTTATCGCTCAAGATCTTAGGATGCCTACCCCACTCCATCTGCATTTGTCCTCAAGTCCTACAAACACTCATTGACGGCCCTTCACTCACCATCATTTCTCTGCCACCCGAGGGCGCTGTCACCCTATGTGATTGCGCCCTTCTCATTCCTGTGCTATGTTCGTTGCTCCGATACCCATGCTATTAGTATATCCTGGCTATGGCCGACGCTCACTCCATCCGACATCGTTCATCATTCTATTGCATTTGCGCTCGAGCACGACGCGGTGCAGACGCTTTCTCCTATTCTCTATTCCTTGCATCCTTTGCGCTCGGATGCGACTCATGCGCTCTCTTGGTCATCTCTATTCTCTCACTCCCGCGTTGAAGCACGGGAGCATGCCCTTCCCGTCCTTCCCTAGCTTCATTTCTCTACTTGTGACGATGCATATTTACGAACACTGTAGACCTGCCAACAAGTACATGTACATTAACCCTTAACTGCGCTGCTAGATTTATCCAGTATAGTAGCCCTATCTCTCGTTGCACTGTACATCGCCATGGTTTACCACGCCCGTACTAATATCATTTCGAGACCTATGAATGGGCTAGACTGGACAATACCAATACAGTATATACAGCGAGTCCCCATGACCGTTGCAAATGAATCAGCTGAGACTGCATAGAGCGGCGTCGAGTCACCACACTCATGGTTTGCTCTGTGAGTCAGGCCTGCCAGATCGCGGATAATCGGCCGATGGTTCTCTTTTCTCCGGATTGCGCCCGGGCTCGCCTCGCTTATAACCCACGCCCTGCGCGTCTCGGAGTCACTGGGCGATTTACAATTCGACTACTTAGCTATGGCTACTTCGCAGGTCGTTATCAATGGTGCTGACCGCTCAGGCTCGAGTGTAAAGGAGGTGCGTAATCGAAGGCCGGGCCGCGACTACCAATGCTTGTACCCTGATAGAAATTGGGGCTTCCCGTTGATGGTGTAGAACTCTGCGGGTGTCAGCGTCCTCCTCGCGTCATCATACACGTCGTTTCTCTCGGAAGCTGCCAAAGCACGCAAGCCCAGCCCCAGTGCGCGTCGCTACTGTCCCTTCTCTCGGGACTGCCTGCCTTCTGATCGCGCTCCGCACACAGTTCGCGGGCTCTTCCCACTCGAAAAGACGCCTGGCGTTATTTCTCTGCTTGCGGGAAAACCAAATGCGGCGCTCTTTCCATTCACGGGCGTTCAGTTCACCGCACGCAGCGCGGATCCGGCCGCTGAGGAGGAAACGCTACTGCGTGTGGACGCGGACTTGCTCGGGACAGGGCTGCAGTACGCGCCGACAGATGGGATTGCGCCAATGGTGGAGTGGTTGACGTCGTTCCAGGAACATGAGCACGGACGGCGCAGGAGTGAGGGATGGCGGATTAGCGTCACTGCCGGGTCACAGGACGCGATCTATAAGGTACGTCCAGGAGCTGGAATCCCAGATGCATCGCGCTGAATACAGGACTATCTCAGGCGGTGCAGGCTCTCGTGAATCCGGGTGATCCTGTGCTGATTGAAAAGCCTGTTTATGCGTCTGTAGCGGTGCTCACTTCCAGAGGTATCGGAAGTGCTGACCCTTGACTCCAATCGACAGCGGTGTCATCCCCATGTTCGAGACCCTTCATTGCGACATGATTGGTACGTCTGGGTGTTGGAAGGAATTTCATTGGCGCACTGAAACGTGCACCGCAGAGATTGAAACCGACGCCAACGGGATACAATCACGGTCACTTCGCGAAACCCTAGAAACCTGGCCCTCGTCCAAGCCCAAACCCAAAATTCTATACACAGTCCCTGTAGGTACAACCTTTAAGAAGTTATATCACCACGTTCACGATGGGAAAGTACGGTTGCAATCCGACAGGAATGACGACGACCCTCGCGCGGCGCCACGAGGTGCTAGAGCTCTCGAGAAAACATGGTATCATCATCCTCGAAGGTATGCCTCGCATGCGACTGTCCCTGTAAATCTCTTTCTACCTTTCATATCCAGATGATCCGTATTATTTCCTATACTTCGGCAACGAGCCGCGTATCCCGTCGTACTTCACACTTGAAGCGCAAACCGGGGATCGCAGCGTTGGTCGTGTGCTTCGCTTCGACAGCTTCAGCAAAATCCTCTCCGCCGGTTTCCGCATCGGATTCGTAACGGGCCCGACACCCCTCTTGAACGCGATAGATATGCATGTGAGCTCAGTAACATCCTGCCTGCCCGCATCATCTAACAATTCACTGGTACCTAGACTGCCACGGCCAATCTCCAGGCATCATCCTTCGGACAAGCAGTCGTACTCACGCTGTTGCACGCGTGGGGAAGAGAAGGCTTCCTGGCGCACGCACACAACGTCGCACAGTTCTATCGCGCAAAGCGTGACATCTTTGAGGCAGCCATGCGACGGTATCTCGATGGGCTGGCGGAGTGGAGTACACCCGAGGCCGGCATGTTTTTCTGGTAGGGCTTCTGCCGGACCACTGCTCATATGAGTGCTTACATGGGAATCAGGTTCAAACTGTTGCTCGGCGAGGATGGCGACTCAGCGAGTCTCATCCAGACTAAGGCGTTTGAAAATGGGGTACTCGCGCTCCCAGGAACTGTCTTCTTACCAAACGGCGCCCGTACCGCATACGTGCGAGCGGCCTTTAGCACCCTTGAAGAGGGTGAGGTAAATGAGGCCCTGCGACGACTACGGGCTGTCCTCTTGAAAGAACGAGGGTTGCCAGAGGGTGCAGCATGATCAACTCGTTGATCCTTGTAATTGCAATAATTCGACGTCCTCGCAGTTCGCGGTGGGAATGAGCAAGTCCCAGGGAAGCCCGAAGGGTACATTTCACGATGTGCTCGGGGCAGATGTAGTGGGGTATGATCTAGCATTGTCGTTGTAGACATACGAAAGGAGCCCGTTTAAATGAAGAGACCAACTGAAGTCGGCAATATTGGTACCACTGATAACACAAATCATGCCCGCCAGCCCACGATGCTACCACATGGCCGGGATAGCTCAGCTGGGAGAGCAACAGACTGAAGTTCCTATGGCTTTCTGGAGGTCCCGTGTTCAATCCACGGTCCTGGCATTTTTTGTCTCTTTCACTCAACGTCTGGGTTTGGCCACTGCTTTTCGCATTACCACGGCAGCCAACTGTCGACGTTGTGATGCTACCCTGCGACCTGTGGCAACGCCTTCATTGCATACCCTCTGCCAATTACTACTCGTCCTTACTCATCCGGACCATCCGCTGCGGCGGTAACTTCGCCGTGAAGGGTGGCGACTGTGTTTGTGGCAAGCCATGATACGATGAAGCTTGGAGCTCAACTTCCCTACGGTGTCTCTGACTGGTGATACGGCGCGCTGTGACGCATACGAAGTAAGGGCCGGTGCGAACGTAAAAAGATAGGGGTGGCATAGTGGATGCTTCAATACGCGGGACCATACTACATTTTTGCATGCAAGGGAAAGCCACATCCACACATACATATAACGAGGCGTCTACTCGCGGGGGCCGCCACGACCAACGCCAGCAAACTGCGGACGGAACTCGCCTGGTGCGCCCTCCTTCTTGCCAGCATCGTCCCGCCGGCGGTAGTCGTCGCGATCGCCGCGGGGAGCGCGGTAGGCACCCTCACCACCGCCAGTACGAGCCTGCGCGGGGCGGGCACGGACGGGCTTGCGGTGTGTCTCAGGGACGACCTCAGCGGGGAGATGGAGCCACTCGCGAAGGTACTCGACACCCTCAGGCGTGAGGGTGTAGTAGTACCACTGCCACGAGAACTGTGTATTGACGTAACCCCGGGAGGTGAGCGACTGAAGCGCCTTGATGACCTCAAGGTTGGGGACGTCTAGCTCTTCGTGCTTGGGGGCGTTGAAGTCCTTCTTCGCGACAAGGACGCCCTCTATTAAATGCGGGTGAGGTGTGAGGGAAAGGGCATCGAGGGTGAGGCGGCGCACCCTTGAAGAGGTTCTGGTATATGGTACGCCTATTCTCCTTGGAAATGATCATGCTGGGCGAGTGGAATTTTGTGGCCGGTAGCTTCAGATAGGTGAGACTCGGAGGGTGTAAGGAGACCGACTGGACTCACCGCAACTGATGTCGCACTGTGTCCGACTGCAACAGATATGGGTCAGCACTGTTTGACGCCATCCACACAACCAGTTGTGCATCCAGCCCCTTCCCATGCCCCAAATCCATTCGAACAAAATCCCAGAACCTGCATAGAGGAAAAACAGTATATAAAGCGATACTCACAGTGCTTTGGATGTTTGAGGTCTTGAGGGAATGCGCGGACAGCGACTTTGGTTGACTGGTCGATAGGATTTGCGGCGAGCACAGGCGGAGTTTCGATGTCACCTAATGTGGTAATCGGCCACGCGACACGGGCGCTCGGTGGACAACTTGTTCAAACGTTCCAGTCTCGCCTAGTCTTGCTCAAGCTCAAGCTAGCCAAACTCAAGCTCCGCCGCTCTCTTTCTTCCTGGGCAGCTCCTCTACTCGTTCTCTCGCCCTGTAATTCTCCCACACACCATGAATCGCTCCGCTGCTACTTCTGATACGACCTCCCTGAAGGCCCCAAGGTCTCGTCTGCCTCTTTCGAACTCAAGCTCGCGTCTCACTGTGCCCCAGGCAGCCTCGACGCGCCTTACCACACCTTCCCCGACGCGTCTCACCCATCCATCACCGACGCGCCCCACCAACCCATCTCCCACGCGTCCCACTAACCCACCGCGCACGCATCTCAGCAATCCCTCTCCTACGCGCCCCTCATCATCCACACTTCGAGTGCCAGTGTCTCCTGCCGTTCGGCTTCGAACAACCTCCACCAATGCGAAACCGTCCTCTTCAACCTCCACGGTCCCTTCTCCCATACGGCTCCGAAAGAAGTCTTCCGCCGAGCCTCTAGCTGTCCCTCGCAATGGTGAACCGGAACTACCCGCTCCTACAAAAGGTCCCTCCATGAGTGTGAAGGAGGCAATTGCACTAAAGCGCGCAGAAGCAAAGAAGGCTATGGCTGCACAGAAGGCAGGGTCACGCAGCGCATCGAGTGGCTGGGATGGCCTCGAGGGCGCTTCACCGGCAGCCTGGGCGGCTCCGGTAGCTGAGTCTGACGACCTTGGGCGACCCTCCGTCCGTGAGACCATAGAGCGCGCACGTAGCTCAGGTGAGTTTCTGTAGACGCTGCTGTATTGTTCTCCGCTGATCCTCTAAGATTCGTCCCCAAGGTTCACTCAACATTGCGTCCAGAGACTTACCATGTATCCCATCTGCCCTATTCGAGATCCACCTTTCGGTGACACCGGAAAAACTGGCCAGCGTGCCAGATGAACCTCCCTTGCCGGAGAACCCTACAAAAAAGGCTGGCTCTAACTCGGCAACGTGGTACGATCAGCAGGATCTGACGTTCCTGCGGGCGCGAAATAATCAAATAGTCGAACTTCAACCAGAAATTTCACTGTTTGGTTCCCTCAAGACCATAGATGTGCGTGTGCACGCACATATATGGTGTAGCTCTTTGCCTGACAGTAGTGCTGCCAGCTTCAAAACAATCGATTGGCTTCGCTTCCTGACAGCTTTGCTGACCTCACATCACTCGTGAATCTCGATCTTTCCCATAATACCCTCACGCGTCTTCCACCCTATTTCTTTGCCCTCCCGGCCCTCTCCACTCTCAGCATATCGCATAATGCTCTTACGGCACTCCCCTTCAATATGCCTTTCGAACCTGATACGAAAGCGACGGCACCAAGCAGGCGATCAAGCGACTTCTTTTCGGCTCCAGACATCAAGAGGGCGACGCGTCCGCTCCCCAGTTTAGCGTCTCTTGATGCGTCGCACAACAAAATTGATGCCTCCGCCATCCACCACGACGCCCTTCCTCTGCATCTCGCATCTCTCAATCTCATCTATAACCCTCTTGGCGACGTGACTCAGCTTATGACTTCGTTGAGCTACCTCACTCAGCTCAATGAGGTCCGCATGTCCAAATGCGGCGATATCAACGATACACATTTCCCTTCTACCCTACTCTCGTCTGTATCTGTCCAGCCCTTCCCTCAGCTTGCCATTCTGGATCTCGAAGAGACACGAGTCACACAAGCAGGTATATCAGCTGCCTTCGCCAATATCTCTCAAGCGCTTGACTTCGAAGCGCCAGCCACTGATCCGCGGGCGGTAGCCGCTGGGAGACTCGTAGTGGTTGTAGGCAAGCGCATCATCCGCGAAGCATGGGAAATTGAGGCCGATCAGCATGTCCAACGTCTTCGCGAAAGGCGCAGTGCCGCAAATTTACATCAAGATGCTGCTCCTACCCCGGAACTTCCACCACCACCACCACCACCACCTCTTCGACCTGTCATCAAAGAGCAATGGGAGATTGATGCTGAGCAAGGGTTATTTTCTGAGGGCGCGCGTCGTCGGGCTCGTGCGCAGGCTGCCCAGCGTGAAGGAGAGGAGGCAGAAGCCGAAGCCCGCGCTGCCTCCGTGGACGTACCATCGGCGCTAAGCCGTCACTGGGATGCGCGCACGCACACGCTTACGCTCCCATCCTCGAGTCCTGCAAGACGGACCACACGTGGAGCTCCATCACCGGACGATTCCATACTTCCCCGCGCGACCCTTCCACTCGCCCTGATCACAGTACAGCCGTTTGCGAACACGCTGCGCGTGCTCGAGCTCCGGGGGAGACGCGCCGAACCTACTTTCCTGTTGCCTGACGAGAATTCCGGTCCGTTCCTGCCGCAACTAGAGATCCTCACCCTTGAAGGCTGCGCGCTGAACGATGTCGTGTCCGGCACGGATGTAACAAACGGCGGTACCCTTGGCGCACTGACACGACTCTTCCCCAGCCTGCACAACTTGGATCTCTCCTACAATGATCTAACCGGCAACGCATTCTCGTGTGGGGTGCTCAAGCAGCTGGCATTCGCAGGCGATGGTCGCGCAGGGTTGAAGCGGCTCGGACTCTGCGGTAACAAAATGGGCGGATTAGACGGGCTATCCGAGCTCGCGCGGTCGATATTCAGTGCCGGTGCGAAAGATATTGATGAGGAGCAACGCGGGAGGTGG
Organism: Gloeopeniophorella convolvens; assembly: GCA_022496205.1. Classification (NCBI taxonomy): domain Eukaryota; kingdom Fungi; phylum Basidiomycota; class Agaricomycetes; order Russulales; genus Gloeopeniophorella; species Gloeopeniophorella convolvens. Next base: position 122,332 of record WTXD01000053.1, on the reverse strand, counting down.
ACGCTCGAAGAGCTGGACGTACGCGAAAACTCGATCGCAGTGCTGCCGAGTGAGCTAGGGCTTCTGCCGCTGGAGGTATTCCTCGTGGATGGCAATCTGTACGTCGTCTTTTCCGCATTTGGGGTGTCTTGTTATCTGCCTTGCTCATTCTTCCTACGATCAGTTTCCGGGTGCCGCCGCGGCGTGTGTGGGAGCGTGAAGGCACGAAGGGCCTTATGGCATGGCTCGGGGCAAGGTTGGAATCCCCGTGAAGTACCTCGATAGCGTCACTTGTGAGTGGTCAGGCGTTTCGACGACAGTCTTCCTAAATCCCATAAAATCAACACAGTGGATGTAATTACGACAGGCCCAAGCACACATACATATGCCTACCATATGCACTTCTACACTTTCATGTTGCAATCTAGGACCTCCTTTCTTTCTCCATATTTCCGATTCGTATGGAGACTATCCATCGTGTTGTCATGATATCAACTAGGTATGTCAATAACGGCATACTTCCACACCTACCTGTAGGTGTCGGGCTAGCGCGTTGCTCGGGCTACGCCGCGGCGAGCGGCGGGATGAGACCACGCCCCGACTTCCTCCTTATATGTTGTATCCCCGAACACGGGGGAGTGTTCTCTACGAGATCAGGCTCCGGGAATGGATGGCCATGTCACGCCTCCTCGGAAGGCAAGAACTTGCTGTAAGTGGGTAACTATTCCTTTTTCCGAGCGCTGCAAGTAAATAATCACGCTGACACCCACCCTGCAGCGTCGTCCTGCGACGGACGTCCATGCCAAATATCGTCTCCGGCGAAGAGTGTTCTCTGTCGCAGCTGTTGGGACGAAACTGATGAGTGAGCAACTACGAGCTCGATTGTCAATGGCGTTCCTAAGCAGCTCCCCGACGTAAGCCCGTCCCGTCTGACGCCCCATCTCCACCATCCTCATCTATCCTGGCTCTAGGCGCACGCAGTGAGTATGTCCCCAATTACGACCGGTAAAGATTTCACCCTCCGGCCAGCTCGATGGGTTCTGAGAACTCCCATCGGCGGTCTCTGGTCCTGAGACCTGATGGTGGGAGTGGAGACGTGGAGCGGCTCTGCGAAAACATATGTTGCAGCCGCGCGAACGTGTAAATGAACCGGGAACTGCCGTGAGGTGAGCTACCATCAGGTCCCACCCGAGTCGGATGATACGGGCATCTTTGGCAGACGTCCGCATGATAGACTCGGTGCAGTGTCGTCAACGCGGTCTTCGCCGATTCCGATCCGCAATGTGCTCGCCTATATCTTCCCCCCGTCGACACGAGGAGTACTGGCGGTGGTGCTACTCCGAGAGCAATGCTGGTGTGCACCATGCCTTTATGTTACAGTCGATGGACGATATGTAGTGGTGAGGACGAATATTATTACGATTGCGCTGAAGACCAAGGTTGGTTCGACTGAGGGCTCCAGGACGCCGTGGTACGTTACCTGCCGTAATCGACACAGCTTCCATCTTGGCCGCGTCAATCGAAGGGAAAGAATCGCGGCATTGTAAGTGTTACCCTTTTCGTGCTTCCGAAGGTTTGATCGGTATTGGGGAAGCCACGTTCAGGTCTGAGGTCTCCCCTGGAGTCGCAGTTCACGAGCCTTGGCTGGCATGCCCACGCTCCGCCCAGGTCAACATTCACTAGCATTTATCAGTCATTGAGCATTCAATCCATGCTAGGTCAGTGAACCTCATTCTCGAACTTACCTTCCGACGCGAACTCGACTAACCAACAGTCCTGAATAGACGTCATCCGTTGTTGCGCGCGCAAATAAAAGGCATTGTGCGACTGTTCTCTTAACGGCATTGAGATATAGCGTTCCAGAAATCCATCGGTTGTGCTACGCAAAGGAAGCTGTCGCCAAAGCCGCGCGATCAAAGCATGCTTACTGCTGATGCTTCATCGGCCAACAATGCTACGCGGTTGCCTTTTATGCTTGTTTTACCGCTTCTTCGTCGCTCACACGGGTCTAGGATAGTAGACCGCGACAGGCCGACAGGCTAGCTTTGCGACAGGCTTCTCGCCTCATAGCCTATGTTGCTCCGCAGAGCCACAAGATGTTTCATATGTAATCAGCGGTCGTCTCAGCTACGCCGCTCAACATTGTGGAAACCTAACAGCAACGGATGGGATCAGAGCCGCCGGTGCTTCTCCCTGTGTGTATATTTATGCCCGGATTCGCGTCATTAGCACGCCGAACTCATTTCAGGTAGTGTTAGTCTCAAGCCCTCTCCACGCAATTTCTTCGTGCACACGCTCTGATTTGCTTTCGTCGGCCCGCTTTCATCTCCTTTCAAATCCGTACCTACCATCATATTCGCAAGAGCATAAAGTGAAAATATGTGGATCGTCAAAACAACCTTCCCCCCCTCCGGAGGTATATTTTCGTCATGACTGAGTTAGACAGTCTGGAGTACGACGGCCAAGGCCTGAGCACCCTTGACTATTCATCCCAGTCAGTGGTATCTCCTTCGCACAAGGAAGAGGCAGACGTCCACGCTATTTCCGAAAACGCTGATGCGGAGTACGACTTCCCCGATGGCGGTATACGCGCATGGCTGGTGGTTTTTGGCGTAAGTACTTGATATTCAAGACAGGAATCCTTCTAACGTTACGCTTATAGGCATTCTGTGCAACATTGTCCTCGTGGGTGTCACTGCAATCGTGGCTCGTTGATGCATTCGCACTGTATTCCATACCAATGATACCCAACTAATTCCTATAGGTTTGGCTATGTGAATGCTTGGGGTGTTGGTGACCTGCTTTCTCGGAGAAATTCCCAAAATTCTCATGCCAGCAACGCAGGAATTTCAAGATTACTATGAGACTGTTCTACTCAAGGGGACCTCTGCGTCCGACATGTGCGTGATGTATACCTGTTGTAGCAGGCATACACCAACCCCTCGCCTTGCAGCGCGTGGATTGGTTCCGCCCAGGTGTGCTCATCGTGCTTATGTGGTATCGAAGTTCTGGTCCAACTGACGAGAGTAGTATTCCCTTACGCTCTTGCCCGGCCTTATCCTCGGCCGGCTGTTTGACATTGGCTATTTTCACGGGCCGTACATAGCAGCCTCCATCAATCTGATCGTCTGCACGTTTCTGACTGCGGAGTGCAAAACGTTCTGGCAACTCTTCCTCTGCCAAGGTTTCGGTGTTGGCGTCCGTACCGTGGACATCCAGATATCGGCATATGTAACTGATCTTATTTCTAGATGTCTTGCGGTTTTCTGTTCGTACCTACGTCTGGCATCGTTGCTCATTGGTTCAAGAGACGACGAGCCACCGCACTGGGAATCGTCACCATGGGCTCGCCTTTGGGAGGTATCATCTTCCCGATTGCATTTCGCAACTTGGCCATTGCAGTGGGGTGCGTTTTGATCGGCGCGCTCGTCCCGTATCTGATTAGAACTGGTTATAGGTTCAGGTGGACGATGAGGATCATCGCGTTTTTCTTGATACTCGCCCTCACCACTGCGAATCTGGTATGCTTGAGCTCCTTTGCCATGACGTGATTTTGAGCAATTGCAGACGATGAGACGGAGACTGCCCTCTAAGGTCGTATCGGGGAGGCTTCTAGATCTCAAACTATTCAAATCTGCCGCGTTCTCTATGTATGTCGCAGGAGGTTTCATAGCCTTCATCGGCCTATATACGGGTTGGCATGTCGTTTTGCGATCCTGATAGATCGCCTGACTGATTCTACCAGTGTTAACCTTTATCAACGTAAGCGCCCCATCTCAAGGTGTTGCAAGTGGCGTATCCTTCTATCTGGTACCAATTGCGAGCGCCGGCTTAGCCATCGGCCGCATCGTCAGTGGCGTACTCGCTGATCGATTTGGTAATGTCTTCTGCTACTTCTATGCCTGCAACTCTAATACCTCCCAAAGGTGCTGTCGCCGTCTTCCCTCCTGTGAGCCTTCTAACGGGCATATTCTCACTCGTCTGGCCTTTCCTGCGTGGCACTGGACCGCTTGTGACCATTGCGCTGCTTTATGGCGTATCGTCCGGGATGTACGCCGGTTTACTCCTCGCAGTGCCTGTAACTGCGTTCGGCGGGAGCAACGACGTTGGTCGACGCACTGGGATGTGCATGACTATATTTGCTTTCAGCGCAGTCGCGGGGCCCCCTCTATCTGGCGCACTAACACATGCAACCGGAAAATACGTGGCCGCTGGCATCTGTGCTGGTGAGTGCTCCATTCCGGGCGTCGGTTGTAAGGTCCAGAAAAGGTTAAGAAAATCTGCGCATAAATAGGCTCGTCTCTCATCTTTGGAGCTCTTCTGTTTCTCTTTTCGTGGTTAGCCTTGCTCAAAGGGAAGTGATGAAGGCTGTTAGAGCATCGTGTTTGAGGAGCGTATGCTACTGAGGCTGGTAAGTCATAGATATACATACATTACAACATGCACTGTCCACTCTTATTTGCACCTTATGTATGTGTGGTATAATTAGCAAAGCCCGCGAGGCAGTGTTGCAAGGCTCAAACTTGTTCGAGGAGCGTTTCTTTTTTTATTTTATTTAATATCTGCATTTGTATACCGCAGCAAATGATGCTACACTAAGACGCGGTCGTCGAGTATCTACGACAATTATGGGTCGGGGATATGGTTATGATCTAGGTATGTACATATGAAAAAGATATGAGTGCTGTGCCGGGAAGTGGTTGCGAGTGATCGAGGAGCGTTTCTCTCTTAGGAAAAACACGAGGTAGTCAACGGCGGTCCGCGCGGACCGGTACGCGGTGCTCCTCCGCCAGACTCCGGCCGGTGCCGGTGAGTCTGAGCGCGAGAGCATCATTGACCAAAGTCACCTCCGCATGGCACCGATTCCATACCCCGGGCCGCAATCCATAGCTTCATGACGATTTTCGGAGCCTCGTCACCGTGACAAAAGCACTAGCACCCAATGCGCCAGCGTCCACCGTGCTGCCCCGGGCTCGCTCTCACCATCAATCACTTGGGAAGTCTGACCAGTGCCGCCAGTCAGATTCCATGATGCTCAAAGTCGTGGGTGGTGTCTTGCTCTCGTCGCCCGCTACATTAGATCACAATATCATACTTGTAGGCAGGTCTGCTCTGGTGGACCGTCATTTGGCCGCTATCACGTCTCCGGAGTCCGCTCGGCCCCTTGACGGGGGCTTGCGACGGATGGAGGAGAACGCCAGCAAGACCTCTGTGCGGGAGTACCCACAGTCCACTACGCACCAACAGATTAACAGACCCACTGGTCACCAGCTACCAGCCACGGGTCACCGGTCACTAGTCACTAGCCGCTAGTCACTTGCTGTAATGTTCCGATGACGGATTAACGGCACTGCTAAGTTAGCCTTTGTATGAGCACCTACGCCTGCCCCAAGGCTGCTAGAACGGCCGGTCGAGAGGTGGCAGTCGGTAAAGGTTGGTTATTACAATAACATGTGCCCAAAGGCTCGACCATGGATCCTCACAGTATTCTCTCCACAGCTTCAGCCTCGACTCGCACATTCGGATGCTACACTCGATACCGGTCCGACAGCTACTGACGAACACCTGCTTTGCGGCCTCACATTGTGTTTCTAATTTCAGTTACCCAGACAAGCTAGATCTTTGTTGGGTTCTGATTCGTACCTATCGCACGCCAATTCCCGCAAGTACGCCGTTAGCGGGTGCTCGAAGCCGTGATAGTAGCAAGGCATATCGGAGGTTGGGATGGGTCCTCAGTCGGGCGCTCTCGTTACCTCGACCATTGCATGCTGTCTAGCGCCGTCATCGGCGTTGCATCATTCCCGTCTCGCACTTGATAACCTGTATCGTCATCTTCCCAGCGTCGTCGATGCCGCTTCCCTTATGTACTTCTTGCCATACCCGATCATGGCCGCAATAACCGACGAATTCGAGGCTCAGAGGTGTGTCCTGTATGTGCGGATAATCACTGACAGGGTTCACTTGGTCATTTGTGGGTCACCGAACAGCGGATCAGTAGATCCAGGTGAAATCCTTGACGCAGTGTTGATTGTGTGACTCAATGACAGTCTCTTCTTTCGATCCACCATCGGCTGCGTGCTTTCGGTGCGTCGTCCCCATATGCACGCTCCGGTATGTGACGACTTCGGGGGTCGGGCGACTGAACTCTCTGGATAGATTTGCCGCTGCCGTCTCGAGATGTGCTTCAACGTCATTGCACTTTCGAAAGTATAAAGCGACGTGCCTTCAATGGGCCATCTCCATCGTACCCCATAGCTTCCACCTGCGCTGACGCTTACCTATGGCTTCAGCAGATTACTTTGAGAGTGACAGCCATTCTTCGTTCCCTATAGAGCACTCTTTATCCGACACCACGCACCTCCACAAGAAGTTGCATAGCGGGGTCCATGTCATCTCTACACCTCTGGATGCGGACATCGAAGGTGACTATCCTGACGGCGGGCTGCAGGCATGGATGGTTGTACTAGGAGTACGTGCCTTGTGTCAATGACTGCCAATTCTGACCTTTCCATGGTAGGCTTTCTGTGCGACATTCTCGTCGTGAGCGATTTTCAATCATGAATTTGATTCTTATTGCGCACCAGCTGACGCTATGAATCGTAGGTTCGGCTACATCAATGCTTGGGGGGTCAGTGATATGTCTCATTGTGCGGTGTATGTGCGTAGGATGCTAACGAAGCGCATGTAGGCCTTCCAAGATTACTACCAATCCACCTTACTACAACAGGATTCCGGGGCGACTATGTTTGTCGTTTGAATCCAACTCTTGCGCATCCATTCTGACATTGATACCATTAACTCAAAGCGCATGGATCGGCTCCGCACAGGCGAGCCAATTTAATCTATAAGCAATAAGTGCAGCTTCACTTATACAATTCGACAGTACTCGCTTGCACTGTTACCTGGCCTGTTTGTGGGCCGACTCTTCGACGTCGGACACTTCCATGTGCCTTATGTTATCGCCTCTATCAATCTGGTAGTCTGCACGTTCCTCACTGCAGAGTGCAAGAACTTCTGGCAGCTTTTGCTCTGCCAAGGCCTCGGCGTTGGCGTGAGTTCCTCTTTCAGACCGCAATACAACGTCAATTTACCAAGTGGCAGGTGTCCTGCGGATTTCTGTTTGGACCTACGTCAGGGATTGTGGCTCATTGGTTCAGGCTGAAGCGGTCCAGTGCCTTGGGTATCGTGACTCTGGGTTCCCCTCTAGGAGGTATCGTATTCCCAATCGCATTTCGTAATCTGACTGTGGCTGTCGGGTACGGAGCCTCTCTCTCGTTTTACTCTTTGCACACATCATTGGCTAAACGTGGCGGCTAGATTCCCATGGACGATGAGGATTATCGCACTCATAATGACCCTCACGTTGGGAATAGCGAATCTCGTAAGTGATAGGCCTCCCCGCGTACCACTTGACGGGAAGTTGACTCGCGCAGACCATGAAGCGGAGGCTTCCGCCGAAAGTGATCCCAGGTGGCACTTTTAACTTGAGGCAATTCAGGTCGATGGCGTTTTGTTTGTTCATACTCGGTGGCTTTCTCAGCTATCTCGGCCTATACACAGGTATGTTCTCTTGATCTCGAGAAAATTTTGGCGAGTTCGCTGTTGACCAATCTGACAGTCCTCACATTCATCAACTCAAGCGCACCATCACAGGGGATCCCCACCGGCATGTCTCCCTATTTGGTTTCAATTGCTAGCGTCGGTCTGGCAGCTGGCCGCGTCGTCGGTGGATGGCTCGCTGACCGCACTGGTAAACTTCTGGGCCTTGGCACCCATAATGACATTGCTGACATCCGCCGCAGGTCCACTCACAGTTCTGACGCCCGCAACTTGTTTTGCGGGAGTTTTCACTCTGATTTGGCCGTTCGTGCATGGGATCGGCCCTCTTGTGGCCATCATCTTGCTTTACGGCATCTTCTCTGGGGCGTTTGCCGGACTTCTGCTCGCGGTGCCCATAACGGCATTCGGAGACAATGCGGATGTGGGTCGGCGCACGGGCATGTGCCTAACGATCTTCGCATTCAGTGCACTAGCGGGACCTCCTATGTCAGGCGCATTGAATGCCTCGACGGGAATGTATGCGGCTACAGGGATATGCGCAGGCGAGTGCCAGAAGTTTGCCATCATCAAAAGCAATCAGGTGTTAATCACACCTCTTTTCAGGTTCTTTCCTGCTTCTTGGAGGGGTCGTATTTCTCTACACACGGTACATATTATTGAGAGGAAGAGGATGGAGAGGCAAGGTCTAGCTTCCTCTTGCGGTATCACGACTGTACTTTACACGTTTCTCGTCGGGAACCTACCTGCAGCTCTCAATCCTCGAAACAAGCGTGTGTGGATGGAGGTTCTGTTCAGACATGTGGACTGCTGCTGCGCTGATGATACGCCAGACCAATCCTACTAACAGGGAATGTCATTACCACCGGGCGTGTCTTCACTGTGCCGCTTAATCTCGCTCTCACACCACAACATGCCTCCTGATCAGCCTCGAGTGTTCTTGACGACAAACTTCCATGGCGAACGTTATACACATGCTGCGGCGCCGCGGGAGTCTTTCTCGCACGACCTATGTACCACTCGGAGAACGCCGGCGGCCTTCAACCCCATATTCATTGTTTTCGACCGGAGCCCAACATCATGGGACCGTCAGTCAAATCCTTTTTCTATCGGCGTCGGAACACCGTCACGCAAAGGTATGTAGCGAAAACGTCAGCGTCCCCCTCGAATATTGAATATTATATCCTGCCCGTCCTCCCGGTGACCTAGTGTCAGACGCGGCCCCCGGATCGGAAGCTGAGCCTTGTTACCATAGATGTACTTTGGTGAGTTTTTTTGAGACAGGGGCTGGTTTGCGCCACCAACCGCAAGTGCCACCGTCTCACCTCGTTTTTTACATTCACCCCCTCCTTGAACGTTAAGCACAGGCTTCGAAATGCAGGCCATCTCTGCCTCTTATCCGCTCTCGCACCCCGCATCACCCCAGATCATGCCCACCGCGCGCAGCAGGGGCCGTAGGCGCCCCTCAACCCCGGATCCCGAAGACGAGGTTGACCGCCTGGAGATTGGCAACCTAATATTTGTTCGTCACCAAACCTGGCACTTCTAGTCAAAGCTGATAGAGCGGTGCTGCAGATGGGCTCACTCATGCTGATGACAACAACCCTGGCCCATCACAATCGCCGTCGTTTGCAACTCGAACTCGCAACTGCACCGATATATTCCCTTCTTGATAACGCTAAGAGCCGCACCTCAAACCTTAATAACTACCATCTCGACATCAGCGGGCTATGCCTTGCCAGCTACGTTGCGAACACAGTCTGTATTGCGATGGAGCTTGCGAGGATGCATGGAACGATGCAACAGCTCCTTCTAATCCTAGTGGCATATTGTGTGATGGGAGGGTACGCAGAACTCCCATACGACCGGCGCGTTGTTGGCTGTATCCATCTCTTGAATGCTGTGGGCGTCATCGCAGCTGCTATACTGGTGGTCAAAATCAACAAGATCCACCATTCGACCGATGCGAACGATCTGCGGAGGAGCTGAGGGCGGTATCATTATCCACAATTTCCGGACTTCAAGCCTTCTGTGTAGCTATACTCTTATCGTATTTGGCAGACTGTAGCATTAAATGGTCACCGTTTTGGCGCGGCCAACTGGCGTACACCTGGGTGAAATGTTGAGTCGAGAACGAGAACGCAATGCATATATATCTTGGCGGCCCCGCCTTCACAGAGCGTAAATGAAGGTTGTTCGGCAACACAGGGCATCAGAAAGCCTCCTTTTGAAACATATTGCTTTTCCATTTAAGAAGACTTCACGTGAAACAACAAGATAGTGCGCTACTCAGCATGGCGCAAAACCCACACCTTTCCCATTTAGGAGGTCTAAGTTGGGGTACCGACTCGAACGTACGAATAAATATGTTTGCGTCCCTCTTCAACGCGCACACATACATCGGAAACATGACAAGGTTGAGACCGAACTTGATGATCTTAGGCGGGCTGAGGGAGATACCAACCGTAAACTTGCGGTGGTGATAGCATCGGCCGGCATGCCATCACGAACCCGCCGCCCGGATTCTACCAGATTTTAAGGTACCGAAATCAGTTGCAACCTCCCGAAATCAGATAAAACCCGGTTGCGACCACCGGAATAGCCGCAACAAGGGAAGTCGGGTTGCGGCTTGATGCTCATCCTTGAGTAGCAGTTGATATCAACCGAAATTAAGTTTTAACCCGGTTTTAACCTGACCTCATGTGGACCCCAACAGGGCCACAAGTAGACCACCATCAGTTCACAAGACTGCAGCAATCCTTGCAGACCTTTGCACTGCCATTAGGGGACACCGACAAATCACACATATCACATATGAAGCGTCACTAAACAGTGATATTCCCAGAAGTAGAGTACATTTGCCTTGTATGGTAAAGAAAGCATGAACCACCCTGCTACGATACCCCACAGCAACATGCACGTACACCCACCACCACTTTCCACACCATGCCGATGCCGATGAAGGTGATTCTGTGTGAAGCGGGAAAGACCCGGGGGCCTTGCTTACATCACAGCTCACTGTCGAGAGTGTGTGCATGGAAGCGGGGTGGGCTGGAACCTGGTAGTGAGAGGCACTATGAAGCGTCCGTAGGGCCCCTCGCGGGCATTGTATTTGCTAACTAGTCAAGCAATCACCCGCAGATGCTAGTTGCCAGGCCTCCAGCTCCAGGTATCCAGCCTTGCCGAGACGGTCACGCGCGTTGTCTGGGAGCACAGGTCATGGAACGTAGGAGATCCACAGCTAAGTGAATCGAAAGGGAAGTCCAACGTTGTCCCACAGCAAGCAAGGCCAACCTTAGGGTGCAACGAGAGCCAGCCAGTGGAGGCGACGAGCTAGACAACCGAGCTTAAAGCGAGCACACCACGGCAGAGTCCGACTTGTGATCATGCGAGAAACGTAGATTAAGGTCAAAGACGCGAGTACCGCAAGGTCAAGAGAAATTTGAGGCCAGGGAGACGCGCTGGGAGGGAGAGCGATGCAAAGGGGAACGACGCAGGGAAGAGAAAGGTGGCGAGGTGTCGAAGATTTCGCGGCGGGCGCTGAAATCGGATGTCCGGGATCAGCCGCCATCAATCCCACGGCGACAGATTTGGCATTTTCGACTTGGCCAATTTGCTCGCCGGCGTCCGACCGACGGTTCTCCGACGGAATCCTGTTGCAACCCAGTCGCAACTAATTCCAGATGATTCCGATCCGGTTGCGATTCAGTGGGATATCGCGTGGAAGATCGAGACTACTTAAAACCGGGTGAGGGCCCGGTGCAATATTTCGCGGTCCTCCAATCCGTGAACTTATCACCTGGTTCCATCGAGTATTTCGGGGAAATCACAAGTTGACCACAACCCGTTCAAAACGGGACACGATTGGCTTGCAACTCGGGCTCGAATTGACAATTACCGGAGCTGGCCGGAACCACCGGAACCACCGAAAACCTCACACAATTTCCGCGCCGGGTTTGTGATGGCTGAAGACTTGCTTACTGATGGTAAACGCTTACGCCGAGTCCCCGACGGTGATTTCCACGACGTACCCTGCGGGCAGTAGGGCAGGTTCACAAACATAGGGCAGCTGGGAGGAGCGCTGCGAACGAGACTCGGGTTCCGAGGAGTGACCGTACGCTGCGAATTGAGCATACGCTGAATTGCATGTCGCCGAGGCACGGCGCCCCGGGGCACTGGCATACGATCCTCAGGACTCAGGTACAGCAGCATCCAGACCAAGAGTTCACTGCGGCTCGCAGCACCAGGGGCATGTAATGCACGTCCTAAGTAGAGTAACTGAAACCTCCGGAGGCGTTTTCCAAATATGTAGGGGAGTATGAATAGCTATGACGTAGTAGACTCGTGCGCTAGCGACTCAGCGACTCACCGCCAGGCCTCGCCAGCGCACAGTCTGGAGAGGCCAGTAGCCTCCTCATTGGAAGAATTGGGCAGCCACCACATGGAAACCCCACGAGAGCGATGCGCTGATACCTACAGGAGGGCTCAGAGTATAGTATGGTTCTGCTTAGTCTCCGTAATGACAGACTGGCCAAGTGAAGACAGTCGTTTCTGCTGTGATCCGAGTCGAGGGATGTCGATGCCAGCCCGCGGAGTGTCTCGACGTCCGAATTCAATCAATGCGGGGCCCGAGAGGAGGAGGCTCTCGGGTCCAAGTCCGTTTCCGCGGGACCGTCTGGGGTCCTCACCAGCCTCTCAGCAGAGCCGAGACACCGTCCAAGACGACCACATCAAGTTCAGATCCTCAGTACAAGCGCCGAGTTCATTGTTGCATCTAAACAGCCTGCCGCTGCATGCTAGCCCATAACGCGCGTAGCTGTCACATATGTCTCAGAAGCTCGTTCGTTCTTCAAAGCCTGAAGCTGAAGGCCTGATCACTTCTCGGACGCTATCAACACAGTTTTACCATGCGCAGTGCCGCAGTACCTGCCCTCACCTGCCTGGAACATCAGGGACGTTTGTGTCCTGAGATTCCAGTCCCGCTATTCCCCTTGATTCTCAGTCTGTCACCGGCTACTGCAGACTCTCAACTCCTCGGCCGTCCGCCTCACAAGTCGTCAAAGGCCTACAATCAGTGCATACAAGGTGCGCATAGTATTCCGTTGGTGATACTTCTCGTGGCTCACCCCGGCGCCGATCTAGGACACAATGGTCGACCGTGTCGTCTTCACATCGGATATGCGTTCCCTAATACCCTGAAATTAAATCTTCACGCCCAGTCAACGTTTGAGGAGTCGCTCACCCCGCGTGGGTTCTTCCAATCGTATGGAATCAGATGTACTCCGGATTTCATTTAGATCTCCAGCATCCACTGTTCGCAAGCATGGAAGGCCCTTCTCGGAATGTAGGGGTCGCTTCTGTTCACCATCTTTCCCGATGGTCACCCTGGTCACAAGCTGTAGGACTCAGCATTGTGGCCGCATGTCCGGATGCCGGGTTACCTTTGCTATGTGCCGACGCCTCGTAGGTTTTTACCACGACGAGCACACATGGTCATCAGTCAATCGTATCGGCATTCCCGATCTCGATGCCTCGCTTGGAACGCCAGGCAGCTGCTTCCTGGTCATATTTTGCCGTGAGCTGTTTTCTTTCAGCTTGTGGTCGTCATCTCATCTCCCCACCGGTTTTCGTTGTCCCAGCTTTCTTATGATGCCACAGTCCCCTGCCGATGTCGACCTCGAGCGAGGCGACGGCCTGTCTATTCTGCCAACTGGTAAGTTATCATGAACACTATCTTCTCACTATTTGTTGACGACGCACTTTGCGTGAAGTCGCAGCGCGTCCAGGTAACGCAGAGGGCGATAGGCCCACTAGCCCCGGTGCCACAAGCTCGTTCAAGTCTGCCACGCAGCGCGGGTCAGCGCTCACCGAGAAGCCTCAGGGTATTTCGCTGATGCATCAAAGATGCAGGTCGTAGCTTACTCAGTCAACCAGACGAATCTCCCGCTGGTGATGTGCAGGTCCCGAACGCCCAGCAGGTCAAGGGTGGCCCGCATCAAAAGGACTCTGCTCGTGGTGGCTACAGCGATCCATCTGCCAAGATCTGGAGCGTCTACCTTTCGCAAGCTGAGAAGTTTGACAAGGAGCAGTCTGAAAGCTGGACCGGCGATACCGAGGGGATACTGGTGTTTGTGCGTCCTGCGAGACACTTCCCGAATGCAGGTGCTGACGTCTTGCCGCACAGACGGGTCTGTTCTCGGCAACGGTCGCCGCCTTCATTTTGGTCAGCTACCAGGACTTGCAACCCAACTCTTCGGACGCCACCGTTCTCCTGTTGCTTCAGATCTCCCAGCAACTGTCAGCCCTTTCGAATGGGACATCGTTTCCTGTCTCATCCAGCATTCCCGGCGAAACCGATTTCAAGCCCTCGGCGTCTTCCGTCCGTGTCAACCTGCTGTGGTTTATCAGTCTCACGCTGAGTCTGGTGTGTGCCCTGCTGGCAACCCTCATGCAACAATGGACGCGTAGATACCTTCAAGTCGCAGACCGGCCATATTCTCCACCGAAGCGGGCACGTATCCGCACGTTCTTCGCCGAAGGAGTCGACAAATTCCGCCTCAACACGGCAGTAGAGGCCCTTCCCGTCCTCCTCCACGCGTCGGTCGTGCTCTTCTACATCGGGCTTGTCGATTTCCTCATCAATATCAACCACACCATCGCCTTTACGCTGCTGGCCTTTGTGTCTGTTTTTGCAGTATCATACGTGCTGCTCACCATACTGCCGCTCGTCCACCACAGCGCGCCTTACCAAACTCCCCTGTCGGCCCTGTTCTGGTTTCTGCGCGAAGCCATACCCCTCGCTATCATGTGGTTCCGGTTGGGCAACGACGCAAAGGAAGCCATACAGAAGCGCCGCGAAAAGATCCGCCACGGCATGCGACGCGCTTTCGAGAAGACAGCCATGTATCTCGACAACGCAATCGACATCCGGGCGCTGATTTGGACGCTGACTGCCCTGGACGAAGACGACGAGCTGGAGGACTTTCTGGACGGCCTCCCAGGCCTCTTCCAGCTTGCCTCCCGCGACGGCGAGCAGCTGCAGAAGCTCCGAAAAAAGCTGAAGACGCCCGTTACGCAAGTGCTCGAGCGCGTGCTAACAACCTGCACGACGGGCTTCCTGCCGGAGGAGATCCACAAGCACCGGCTCGCGGCGTGCATCGGCGCAGTCTGGTGCTTCCCGGAGCTCATCAAGCGGCACTACGACGCGGTGCGGAAGCAGTGGGACCAGCCGACGGGAGACATGTGGGGCCCGCTGTCCGCCGAGACGTGGGCGGTCGCACAGACGATGACGGCACACGACGATCCCGAGACGGCCCTCCGCGCGCACTGCGTCCAGGCGCTCCTCGCCGCGGCGCGGCAGAACGGGCAGTGGCACTGCCCCGACGACGAGGCGGCGGCGCTGCTGCAGCGCCAGCTCGGCGCGTCGCCGGCGCTGCTGGGCCGGTTCGCGGCGGACAGGCCCGGCGGGACGCAGCTCGCCATCGCGGCGCGGCTCCTCGGGGCCGCGCTGCCGTTGCTGGAGCGGCTGAGCAAGCACGAGGGGATGAGCGGCAGGGTGGTGCGGCTGCGCGACGACCTCCGGGACGTCGTCAACGCGCTGTGCCTCGGCCTGAGCGCGCAGGGCGCGCCGAAGGAGCTGCAGGCGCGCTTGGTGGGCGAGATGGACGTGCTGAGCGCGCTCTGGTACCGCGGCGACCCGATCGATTCGACGCATCTTCGCCGGCATTATGCCCTGGACCTCGAGGGCCCGTGGCGCGCCGTCATGGTCGACCAGAACGTTGCGGACGGGCTCCGGGAGGCGGACGGCTCGGCGCCTGTTGTCCTGCCGGCTCAGGAGGGCCGGACGCGCGGCGTCACGGTGTCGTCTGCTTCTCCCCCCAGGCTGCCCTCTGGATCCCGTGTCTAGACACTGTATACCCCCCCAAATACCCTCTTTGCCAATCCAGCATTTGTTCACGCCACTTGCACGCCCAGCGAGCTGATCGCGAGAGGCCACCGGATCCACAGCCTCTTTCATTCCAAATACTAATAATACCTAAAGCAATCGCTACACACACGACAACGAGCCACGGAAAGAGTATTGCACTGCACGGCGAACAACGAACAGAAGCGCGACAAAACGGGGAGAGAGAAATAGATGAAGCATGGCGCACAGACTAGGAGAGACGCGCGCACGCCCGTCAGCGCCCGCGTCCGGGTGTCCCCGGCCGCCGCGGCGTGCGTGGCGTCGGTGGCGCGACGGGCGTGATGCGCCGCGCGCTCGCCGGCGGCGCGTCCTGCGCGCGGAGCACCTCGCGCGCCGCGCGGCTCGCAGCGGCGCCGAGCTGCGCAGGCGGACGCGCCGCGTCGACACGCGCGAGCGCGCGCAGGAGGTTGTGTGGGTCCGACGCGGCTGTGGCGGGTCGCGGAGGGAGGTACGTTGCGAGTGCGGGCGTGGACTGCGTGGGTGTTGGGGTGGGGGCGGGGAGGGGTGGGCGTTGCGTGTGCGCGTGCAGGGCGGTGGAGAGGTGCGCGAAGCGCTGGTCGAGGTCGGTCGTGGCGGCGTTGGTGAGCTGGACGGCGGGGTTGACGAGGGAGTGTAGGTGGTCGGTCTGTGCATGTGAATTGGATCGTTAGCTTGGGCGGTGCGGGGACGACGGTGGGGCGTACGCGGTAGAGGAGTTCGCTCCAGCGGTGGGTGAGCGGGTTGTGCTCGCCTGACGCGTCGCGGGCTAGGACGCTGAGCGCCAGGTCACTGGCGCCCCGGAACTGTTTGGGCAGATCCGATATTCGTAGGCCCTCTTCTGGATCGGCGCGCTGCTTGCCCTTGGCTTTTTGCCGCTGCTCCAGTTCTCGCAACACAGGTTCCTGGTACGAGTTGTAGAAATGTGCTGTGGCAGCCCACGCGTCGTCCTCGGCCTTTGCTCTGCAAGCAAATCAAATATTAGCAAAACGCATAATACACGAAGGATATTGCAGACGCACAGGCGAATCTCGTCTTTGAACCGCGCTGTCCGCGCTCGATTCCGCACGTTCTGCTCGTTCGCACGTACGTCCGCACTCCCACTCGACTCTGGTTGGAATGCCCCCATGACGTTGACCTCGATCTTGCGCTCGGCGAGGAGGAGCATCACGTCGTCGCGCAGATCCTGCAGCAGCTTGACACCCTGCTCGGACGGTTGGCTTGGCGGGTCTTTTCCTTCTCGCGGCGCGGGCAGCGGCGCCCGCGCCGCGCAGAGCAGGACGAGTTGCCGTGCGCGATCGGGATCAGGGAGTTCGGCGTCTATGTGTTTGTAGAGACTCGCGTCGTCGACAGAGGCGTGTGGTTGGGCTGTGGCGGTGGACGTGGACGTGGACGTGTCAGCCGACGTTCAGGGGAACACAAGGCAGGCACGCACTGATGACCCCCGTCCGGTCGAAGCTGTTGCTCAGCCGCTTGCCGCGGGATACCGAGCCGCGGCGGGCGTGGCTGGGCGTGCGGGCGCCCTCGCCACGCATGGTCCGGTTCTGCTCGATCTGGGGCGTCTCGCGCGGCGCGAGCGGTATCAGCGCGTCGGGCGAGCGGTGCCCCGCGCGGCGCAGCGCGTCCGCCTCCTGCTCCATGCGACGTGCGTCTGCCTCGACGGCCGAGTCGTCGTCAGTGGGTTTGTGCCGGCCCTTGGTGGGGGCAGGTGCAGGTGCAGGTGCGGGTGTGGGGGTGGTGGTAGCGCGGAACCTCTTCGCTGGGGGCTGCGAAGGCCCGGCGAGGGCGTTGTTCGTGTCGGAGGAGGGCTGGGAGGAGGGTTGGGAGGAGTGAGCGGCGCCGCGGATGATGACGAGGCCGCCGCGCTGTTCCTCGCCACTGAGAACTAGGAACAAGTGAGCACAAGACGATCGCAAGAGGATACACGCTCAAACGCGTACGTTTGCGCTTGTTGGTGGCGCCATACTGCAAAGTCATGTCAGGACAACAACGTTAGAATAAAGAGAGGGGCTGACGTCTTTGCGCGGGCGTTTGGGCTTGGGAGGGGCGTTGGAGGTTGAAGAGTTGTCGTCCGAGACCTTGCGTTTGCCCGAGGGGTCGGACGGGATCATGAGCTGCTGGACACTGCTCGTGATGGTGGAGGTGATGTTCATAGACCGATGTGAGGAGAGAGGTGTCGCCGATGTCGAGGGGGACGGGCGGGGCGGGCGGGATGGCGTCGGGCGATGTTGTCCGGGGCGGGTCGTCGTGGCCGTAACAAACAAGGCGGGCTTTCAATCACTTTCCCACACTCTCCGCTCATCAACAGACTTTCTCCGCACCACAGACGTCTGGCCATTACAAGCGATTTCCGCCATTGTATGAGCTGGTGGCCTTGTTATACCTTGTGATGGAGATAAATACTGGCGATGCTACGGTGAAACTGTAGTGTGGGCTGTGTCAGTGTCAGTAGACTGCCATCGCCTACACGCCATCACGTGATTGACACGGTTGGAGGAAGGAGAGGCCGTCGTTGGGTCGTCCTGCGACTGAACCACTGGCAGCTGCGATGACCCGCCCACGCGACAGTCTCCTCGGCCTCTTCGACCCCCTCTTCGCCTCTGCTGACCCCGCCACCCCCCGCCGCGACACCGCGCCCTCCCCCGACCTCGGCTCAGACAAGGAGAACGCCGCCCCGCCCCACGCCCTCGACGCCAGCCCCCTCACCCTCACAAAGTTCTTCTCCCGCACCTACACCCGCCACCCCCCGCCCCCGCGCCTCCCCCCCGGCCGCCTCGTCGACGTCGACTGGCCCGGCGACTCGGACGACGCAGACGACGACTCGGACCCCGACGACGACGATGACGCGTTTGGCCCCCCGCGCCCGCGCCGGCCCCTCGCCGACATTGCCCTGCGCGGCAGCAGCCCCCTCGCCGTGCCCTGGAAGGGCCGCTCCCCCGCCGCGAGCAGCGCCGCGCTGTTCGGCTCCCCGTCGACCTACACCCTCCCGCGCGCGACGCCCGCGCCGTCCTCGTCCCCGCTCGCGTCCGTCATCAACGCCATCAACGGCACCGCCTCGCCGCCCCGCATCGCCGTGACCCCCGCGGCCGACCCGTCGCCCTCCCCGTCGCCCTCGCCGCGCCGGCGCACCGCACAGCTCACGCCCGCCGCCGACGCCGAGGCGCGGCGCGCGTCGGTCGACCTGCAGCAGGCGCTCGACGCGCACTTTGCAGAGGCGTCGTTCGACCTGCTCAAGGACAAGATATGCCTGCCCGAGCACGACTCGCTCGAGCTGTATATGCCTGTGGACCTCGGCGCGCGCAGCCATGGCGAGCCGGACATTGCCGACGCGCTCGCGGAGCGTCTGCGCGACGTGCACCTTGCATCGGACGCGGAGAGCGACGTCGAGATGGAGGCAGAGGAGAGCCGCAAGGCGGCGCCGGTGTCGACGCCGCCTGCGCAGCTGGGCAGCGCGAGCGCGCACAGCATCGTGGCCGCACCCAGTGAGCTGTCCCTCCTTGCATCGGGCGTCCTTACAGCTGACGCGTGGCTGTCCTCAGCCCCGCGCGCCCCTGCGCGCCAGGTGATCCGTCCAAAGGCCAAGCTTTCGCTGTCCAGCGCACCGGCGATGCCCGCCCCACCACTAGCCCGCCCCACGCGCTCGGGCCGCGGGTCGATCTCCGCGCTCCCAGCGCCCAGCGCGCCCCTGCGAATCGCCAAGAAGGCACCGGCGGTCGAGGCGCCCGTGCGCAGGCCTACTGCACCCGCGTCGTCCTCAGTGCCTCCGCGTGCGATGGCGCTGGGCGGCGTGCAGCGCCCGCCGGCACACGCCAAGGTGGCGGCGCCACAGCCCACCGCGCGCACGACGTCGCTCGGCGCGGGCAGGCTGGGGCCGGCCGTCAAGGCGACGACGGGGCTGGGACCTCGGCCGTCGAGCCTGCGGGCGCCTATGGCGCGGGCGGCGTCGTCGGGGATGCCGCGGCCGTCTATTTCGGGGACCGGCGCGGGAGCGACGCGGTTGCCGATGCCGGGCGCGGGGCGCCCGAGCGGTGTGGGCGCAAGCGCGTCGGCGCGGATGCTGCGGCGCCCCTAGGCACACCCCACCGACTTGCTTTGTTTTTTGATTTACTCACGGACGCATACACACACGCATCTGACGATGGATAGGACAGGATATGATTTGACGGCATGCTGTAGGCTTTGCATGCCGGACGAAAAAGGACGCAGATGCGCATGCACAGGTTCACATACATTCATGCCACTCGTATGTGTATATATATACCTCACCCTCACAAACTGGATGTTTTCTGTTTTTGCTGGCTTGACAGTAGAGACGCGTCGAGGGAAAGCCCGGTGAGGACACGCGGGGGATATAAGCCAGGGCGTCTGAGGAGGTCCGCTCCGAGGTGTTCTGTGGAGAAGGCGGAGGCGCGACGGAAGGCCATAGAGCGCGAGGGCGGGCCATAGCCACATGGACCACCGAGCGTGGGATGACGTCGCGCGTGGTAGCATGTGCAGCGTGAGCGTGCAGGGCTGATGGTTAGATCCGCGGTGGTTGTAATGGGTCGAGACGCTGGTGGGGCATGCGCACCGACAGCGAGCGCGAGTCGAGGGACGGAGGACGGAAGCGGTGGACCGGGCCGATTGGCACTCAAGTCAGAGTCAACTGCTCCGCCTTGCCATCGATACTTTGCGCTCTCCCTCTTTCCTCTTTCCTCTCTCCTCTCTCCACGCGCCGCCGCTATGGCCCGCTCTCAGCCG
The DNA here is from genome assembly GCA_022496205.1 of Gloeopeniophorella convolvens. Classification (NCBI taxonomy): domain Eukaryota; kingdom Fungi; phylum Basidiomycota; class Agaricomycetes; order Russulales; genus Gloeopeniophorella; species Gloeopeniophorella convolvens. Next base: position 102,114 of record WTXD01000053.1, on the reverse strand, counting down.
CTCCTCACCCCAGAGCCGACCGCCATCGTCCGCCAACCGGTCTCCATCTGCCATGTGTTCGTCCCCTGTCTGTCCTGCCCGTACACGCTCACCCCGCACACAGCCAGCTCCGCGACCTTGTCATATGTCCCGGAGAGCGGGGCGTCGTGAACTATGTTCAGGAGCAGTGTATCATGGAGCGCGACATTACAGATCCTGCCGCGGTGAGTCCCCATTGTCCCGCCGTGTGGCCCGTGTCCCGCCCCTCAACTGTGCACCGCCGCCGCGCTGTGCACCGTCGCCACGTCGCCAGCCCGCGACGTTCCCCGCGCATCCTTGTTGTCATCGCGCACGTCTGCGCAGCGTGTTCCGGGCGCAGCGTTGCTCCACGCGGCACACGGCGCACGGCGCACGGCGCCTCTCGCCCGCAGTACTCCCGCCTGTCGCGTCTGCTGACCCCCCGGTTCCCTCACAGGCACAGACGCCCCTCGTCACCCTCAACTACATCCCAAACACCATCGCGTCCCTCAACATCCCCGACTCGGACGAGCGCCTCCTCGCCGCCGGCGGCCAGGACGCCGAGCTCCACCTCTCCATCCACTCCCGCCGCCCCGCTGCCCCCGTCTTTGAGCCAGAGGAGCCAGACGCCGCGCGCGCCTCCCGCCGTCTCTGGCAGTACGACGGCGTCCTCTCCGGCTCCATCAACAACTCCGTCCTCCTCACCTCCCTCAGCCTCACCCGCTCCAACGAGAGCAGCGCAGAGCCCCGCGTCGCCGTCAGCAACAACGACTGCACCGTCAAGTTTTACGACGTCAACGTCCGCGGCGCCAAGGGCGTCGATGGCCCGCCCAAGCGCATCAGCGACGCCGGCACCCTCCGCCTCGACGTCCCCGTCAACCACTGTGCGTCCCACGTGTAACTGCGGCGCGCACCCGCTGACTCTGCTTGGCCGCGTGACAGCCTCCATCTCGCCCGACGGCCGCACCCTCCTCTCCGTCGGCGACTCGCCCCAGGTCTACCTCCACGCCATGACCGGCGGCGCCCGCATCACCTTTACCCCGCTCGCCCAGCTCACCCTCCCGCCCCTCGAGCCCCGCGCAGGCATCACCGGCGCCGGCGCCATGCCCGCCTCGTTCTGCACCGCCTTTTCGCCCTCTGGAGCCAAGTTTGCCGTCGCGTCCCAGGAGGGCATGGTCGCCGTCTGGGACGTGCGTTCCCGCAAGCCCATGCGCGTCTTTTACACCGACCGCAGCCGCGTGCCGCCCGGCCGCGCGGGGCGCGCACCTACGGGCGCGAGCAGCGGCTGGCTCTATGAGGACGTGTGGGACTGGACCATGCCGGGGCACAAGGCGCCCGGCTGGGGCGTGCGCAACGTCAAGTTTGGCGCGGGCATCGGCGGGCGGGAGGTCATGACGTTTACCGAGGTGCGTGGGGGGTGTCCTTTAGAAATGCGTCGGCGCTGACGTATGCGGGGCGCAGCACACGTCGCTGCTGCACGTCGTCGACGCGACGACGTTTGAGCAGGAAGAGATCATCCGCGTGCCCGCCATCGCCGCCGCCGCCGCCGCCGCCGCCGCCGACACCACGCCACCCGCCTCTGCGTCGCCCTCCCCCGTGCCCCCGACACCCCCGACACCCCCCGCACAGTGGTCCCCGCCGCGCGCGCACCACCACGCCCACGCGCACCTCCACACGCACCTCCACCACTACGTCCCGCCGCCACCGCCGCCGCCGCCCGTGCCGCCGCCGCACGCGCTCGCGGCGCAGCGCGTGGTGCACGAGTACGAGCGCCGCCGCGCGCGACGCCTCCGCGGCACCCCGCCCACCGCCACCACCGCGGACGCCGACGCCGAGGCGGACTGGGAGTGCGCGCGCCAGCGCCGCGCGGTGCCCGCTGCGAAGGACGCGGACGCGGGCGCGCTCGCGACGCCGGCGCACCTTGACCTCGCGGGCACGTGCTTTGATGCGCGCGGCGCGTGGGTGTACGTCGCGAGCACGGCGGGGATCGTCGAGTGGGGCGTGCGCGGCGGCGAGAAGTGGTGGTGGGCCGAGGCGGCGTGGGCGTGACGTGTGGTGCGTGCGACCCTCTTTGTTTTGTAGTTTTAGGATCGGCGGTGTAGGATAGGCAGGGGGGGGTTCCTTCTTGTATGTTGTGTGTGTGTGTGTTTTGCTGTTGTTTGTAGCACGAACTTTCAATGTCATATGCACGGTTTGCGGTCCACTTGGGCAGCCATGGGCTGCGTCGCTTTGGAACCGGCGAGTGCGTGGCGCGTTCAAGATTGTGAGCGCGCTGAATCCACATGCACGCTTGGGTTCCGAGCCCGGCGCGTTGATCGTTGGCACGGACGTGCTCCTGCTCGGACGCCTGGCAACTTCTCGATAACCATCGCTGACTGCGCTGTGCACGCGGACGGTGTTCTTCTTACCCTGAGCACGCCATTGCGAACTGCACACCCGGACGGCGTATATCGAGAAATTCGTCCCTGTTTTAGTATCACTACAGCGGGCGGCTATCGATGGCTACTGTACACCTCGCCCGCTGCTCTCGACCCACCAACGCGCCTTATGCGCCGCCCTTGACCGCCTGCCACGACGGACGCGACGAGATGTCGTCCCACCACCTGTGCGCGCGGGGGTCAGCATGGACCGCGCAACGACCATGCTACGTAACACACCTCTTCACGTTCGGGCGCTTCTCGAGGTCGCCGATCTTGAGCTGCTCCAGGACAATCGAGCCGTACGGCAGGTGGTACAGGTCCGCGAGCGTCACCTCCTGCACAACTGCCATGTCAGCGCACGGCACGCACGCCGGCGGCGGCACGCACCTCGCCCGCGAGGTACTTTTGCTTGCCGAGGATGACCTCGTACGCGTCGAGCTTCGCCTCGAACGCGGGCACGAGCTTCGCGAGCCGGTCCTCGTCCGCGGGCAGCCCGCGGTACGCCTTGAACACGCGCTCCGCCGCGATCTCCGACGCGAGCGGGTCGAACTGCGAGTACTCGACGCTCGCGGCCTGCTCGAAGCGCGCGCGGGCGCGCGGCTCGCTCGGGATCAGCTCGGCGCCCGCGCCCTGCCCCGCGAGGTACCGCCCGATCGCGCGCGACTCGAACAGCTCAAAGCCGTCTTCCTCCTGCGAAGGGTGAGTGCGGGATGAAGGGGGGGAGGGGGGGGGGGGCGGCAACGCACGACGATGTAGGGGACCTGGCCAAAGGGCTGGTGCGCGACGTGCGGGGCGGCCTTGTGCTCGCCGGCCTGGAAGGAGACGGGGACGAGCTCGTACGGGACGCCGCGCTCCTTGGCGACGAGCGCGACGCGGCGGGTGCAGGTCGAGAGGGACACTCCGTGAAGTTTGAAGGGCATTCCTGATAGATAGGCAGGTAGCTGAAGAAAGCTCGATGGTGGGAGATGCGCTGCCTTTTATACCGCGCGGGCGGCCGATTGAGCCGCGATGCTCGAGATCATCTGGTTGAAGGCTTGGGAAACTCGTCTCGTCTTGGTCAGTACCACAAGGGATCTTACGTCAGCTGGAGTACACTTTGGCAAATTGTGTCATCTCCCACTTCCCGGCATATCCGTCCAGGAATGCCAGATGCTATAAGAGGATGAGGGGTCGTCAGCTGAATTGGGTCACGCGCTCCTCGTCGTCCAGAGGCTGCAACTTGCTGCGTTGGCCGTCGATTCATCCATCCTGCTAACGGCCGTGTTCGTCGCCTGCCGGCTTTCGGCAGCGAGAAAATAACGGTGGGTTTGCGGCTCCCTCGAACAGAATCGACTGTGTGAGCTGCAGATTCGTGTAGCGCTTTGCCCCATAGAGTCGCGAGGGTCGGCTACATAGAAGCCTGGGTTTGTAGCTTCAAGCTTGTAGCGTGGAGAGATCTGACACACCGGAATTGCCAGATGCACGTGGATCTGATGTACATCGCATGGCACGAGAATATTCCTTGGTAATAGGCAGGAAAGGTCCCTGCGTCCAGCTATGCGGTGATTGCCTCAACAAGTCTGAAGCAGACCCGGGCATTCCGCGGCTAAAGCTGATCAGATGTCCGCGTCATGAGAGCTGCTGTCATATGCATGTGAGGGCGGGGAGATTAATAAGACGATGGCCTGCAATTTTGTTTGCTGCCACGCTGGCTCTGCGATGAACAGATGGTGGCGAATCAAGGGCAGTCACACAGTTAGATCAACGACGGGGACGTGCAGTCGCACGCCAAGGTGTTCTGCGGCATCAAGCTGTTGTCGTCAGGCGGAAGACAGCACCCAGATGTGAGAGCGGCATGACATCTCGATCAATTGCCGACCAAGTAAAGTATTACACGAGCTCATTAGGACTTCGAAGGATTGGTTGGCAGCGTCACCACCCACTGCACAAGAGGCAAGCGGAAGCGTCAGACTTGTTCTTTGTCGGCTGGTGGTTGTCTCACTGAATCGATTATAGAGAGTCAAGTCATCAACGGAGTTCGACGACTCCTCGCAAACATGTCAGCACCGTCGGATGACATGATTGATTCTGTGGCACGGGACCACATTCACACGAGTTCACACAGGTTCACACGGGTTCACACAGCCGCCCACGTTCGAACGCGCGCGTCTGGGTCCAACGTCCACTCCCACCCATTGCCTGCCGACTCGTGCGTCGTGCTCGGTGTTGTTCAGACAGCTGGCTCTTTGGAATGCCTGTCGCGCGTTGGTCTATGCGTGAATATCACCGATTTCATGTGCGCCTACCACTAGAAGATTCAGTGTGCACGCTTTCTTTTTCTTCTTTGGGGCACCGTCATAGGCCATCTTATGACATGTGGTCACTCATCTCGACGTCCAGAACACTTGTCCGAAGGACCGGAGAGCTTTGGCGTGGAGGTGGTCGTGAGTGACTGGGGCCGCTCTCCAACATGTCGTCTCCCCAGGGCGTTTCACAGCTTCACTTTCATACAATGTGTCCACCATCATTCTCGTTCTCCGCAGCGTTTTTATTTGCGAACGGGGTACCCGTAGCGACCATTTGCCTACTGCTGTTCTATTCTACGAACTTAGTGAGCAGTGGTACCCACGAGGTCCTGAATTAGGCTCTCGTGAATGAGACTATCACCGATGGGGGTGGGGAGACGACGTGACGCGTATCTGGCGCCGTACGAAGACGGAGTACCTTACAAGACTGCATGCACCTGGCTGGAGTTCCAGCCGGTGGTGGAACATCTTAATACGCGGACTATGTGCTGCGAGGTGTGTAGCATCCCGTCCAGCACAGTGATCCGTGCACTGATTTAGCCTCCAGGGTGCCCCTAGCTCGCCGGCGTGCGTGCGTCTGCGGTCTTGGCATTGCCGACTAGCACTATTGCTCTGCGGCAGGCAGACGCTTGAGCTTGAACATCAAGTAACTGCGACAGTAAGCAATTCGGAATTTGGCCAAAGGGAACCGTTGCGCAGGCTCAGGGGTACGTTCGCTATGAATCCTTTGCTCGCTCTGCTCTTCCGTTCAAGAAGCGTACCAGCAGTACTTCTACCCGAACCGCGGGCTTTCCAAGTATGTTCGCGTTTCCGCGCGCGGCGGCCAAATCGAAGTACTGATTCCGACCTTTGTCTCGACAGCGTTTTGGCACGTCACCACGTCTCGAAGACCTCACAGCGAGGATGCTCGCATACGGAAAGCGCTCTTCTTTGTTAGAGACACTTCTCTAGCTGGCCGATGTGCTTCTGCCCGAGGCGACACATATGGTTCGTTGGAGCCCTCGAATTGTTATAGGGGCGCGTGCAAGGCCTCGGCCTCACTCGCGGCGGCGTGTGTGCTTGATCAAGCCATCCGATACCCAATCGGCCACCCTTCTATGACTCTGTACCCCAGACGCTCCGTTCGAATGCCAAAGGAAGCCCGCGGAGACAAACGTGCTCGCGCCGATCACCGTGCCCTGGTATGCATACGGTGGCGTGCGCTATGGAAGGTACTGGAGAAAAGGGTGTCCACCGCTTGATCGAGTTAGTCCATCTCCACACTCGCCCCAGGTCGACCTGTTTGACAGTCTCCATATCGTGCCAGCCGTCATGATGGCCTTGGTTTTCTGTCTTAACTGGCCATGTGCCTGGAACCCCAGACCGCATACGATCTGCGCAACGCTATGCCGTGCTATTTCTGTGACGCCACCCCCGCAACGAATCGTGGCGACCGCTAAGGCAAGTACTAGGAGGTTGCGACGGGTATAAAGCACCTCTAATCATCTCCCGTTTACCCCAGTCCTCCTCCGGATTCGCGCCTCTCAAAGACACTCCTCTCACAACGAGATGCTCTCTGTTCAACGTCCCGTCGACATCCTCCCCGTATGTCTTCACCTCCGCGTTCCCAGACCCGGAGTGCTGATGGCTACACAGCCCCCGTATACTGAGGTCAAGCGAGACGACCGCCTTGCTTACAGATGGGAGATTACGCCCGACGAGTGTGCGCGCCTGTCTGCGCTCCTTGAGCGCGACTTCAAGGACACCAAACTTGTGGCTTCGCTCGTCACCACGCCGCCCAAGGCATGCGTAGGCTGCGGAAAGTATTCCGAGTTCATCGATTGGTACTGAGATTCGCTCTCTGCTTTCTACGTCTACATTCTAATTTCTGCCAACGCTAGGGTGAATACGGCGCTCAAACGCTCAGTGCATTCACCCAACTTTATCTTCAACGCATTGGTCAATCGCCAGACGGGTCAAGAAGCATGGCACGACGTGTACTGCTCTGGTTGCGGTATGCTCACTCACCTACGCTCCCGTGGCAATGCCGAGGGCGGCGCGCCGACGCTGGAGGAAGCCATTGTAGGTGTCATGCTCCTCTTTGTCGACCATCCTCGCTTTCTGACCAGTAATCCTGGCGTAGCGCTCGAGGATCAACCGCGCTACAGGCAGTGCCGACGGTGGCGAGGCCAGTACGACTCCCGGCTGGGCTTTTCCAAATGACAGGTGGCTCCTTTATGCCGATGACGTCACCCCAAAGGCTGCAGCTGGAGGACCTGACCACGAAGAGAATCAGTCGACCTATGCGGACCCCGCCGCTTGGTTTCCAATCGGGGACTGGTTGGAGTATACTGACGAGTAGCTTCCTCGCGACCAAACATTAATACAAGCTACACGTTGTAGAGCGGCTGAAGGGACGTCGTGTCGGATAGTTACCATACCCGAAACCCCAAGTAGCGCAGTAGCATCGGACGCTGTATGTTTTTGTACGGTTTCTTGTCAGGTCCCCTGGATCATTAGAGCGTTGCCATTTGTGTGCGCATGATGTTGATACCCAGCAAGTTGATACAATGATCATTCTTCGATGCATATAGTCGCACGTCCACGCTTTACGCCGATTTCCTGTTCACATCCTCACACATGCAGAGCGTCCGATCTGAACGAGCCTCAATATGGCCATTCGTGCCGAGAACCTATAATCTCATAATGACAACACTACTATGTGGCTGCATATGTACCATATACAAGGCAGTTGTCGATGACATTCATTATTCAACATCTTCCGCATCTTGCGCTTCGTCTCGGTCAGCTAGGATTGCCCGTTGACGACTCGGTTTGTCCGTTGGCCACACCCATCAGATTTGCCACGTACGCATCCCATTCCGAAAACCTGGACAATGACGTGACCGTGGAAGTTAGTGAGGAAGGCGGCCGAGGTCGGCAACGTACTCGATTGTGGAGGGCATCATTGACCACATTAGCATAGGATCGGTGACGACTTCGCACGAGCTGAGCGTCGACCGCAAGTTGGCCAGATCGGGACCGGGGTTCGTGGCTTTGAGTACAGAGTTGACTGCCGCGCCTGGGGCACCGCGTTGAATCTGGGAGGTTCCTTGCGGGTCGACTGGGTTGTTGTCAGCTCTTGTGCCTCCGAGCGTCCCTACCGCAGAGGTCGACACCTGTACGTCGGGCACTCCCGAAAAGGTGTTCTCCCATACCATCGCCGGTGCCTCGTTTATGGAAGACAATGAGGTTCCACCACGTTGATCACCGTATGATGGGACCGATGGGAGATTGTCTGTGCCAGAACCGAGCTGCATTAACAGATGCGCTGCGGAGAGTTCATCGTCCACGTTGAATGGAGATCCGGGACCGGCCGCCCCCACCGGGGCCTGGTCGTGCTTTGAAGAAAGAGCACCGTGGGCAGGGATTTCTGCTGGGATGGATGAAGCTGAAGAGGACTGGTCGGCTCCTGGGCCGGTCTTCTCCCGTAGGGTCTCGGAAGGACGGTGGTGTTCATCAGATTGTTCGAATAAGATGTTGCTGAAAGCACTCAAGTCCACGAGAAGGTCTCTGAGGGTGTAGTTCAGCGATCTCTGCGTTCACAGTGAGCAGACGGGCGCGCTCGCTCACCTATACCTTCCAGCGACGGGCCAGCTGCATACGAGGTCAGCGTAAGGGAATCGACGCCTGTGCCCTGCGTACCGCATTTCAGATACTTCTAGAAGCATGATGCACTTCTTCAAATCCTGCATATCCTTTGCGCGGTCCACGGAAAGGCCTGCTTCGCTCGAGCACGAAAGACGAATGAGCAACGAAATACCGGAGAGAAAAGCTGGCAGCTATAATTCGAAAATGTAAGCTTTTGCTCACAGGGACGCGGAGCGCAGGACTGACGTGGAACTGCGCTGACGCGCGCGAGCCTACGCGGAGTCTCACGGTGTCCATTATGTGGCTGCATGTACGTGCCGCATTCATGCAGATGGCGACGGATGGTGTTGACAGGGATGATAGCTTGCGTCGGTACGGAAGGAAGGGTCGGTGGATCGTAATCTGGACATAATAGTACACCGAGTACAGGGCCGCTGACTGGAAGAAGAATGTTGGATCCTCTCGTTTCGGATCCCAGAGCACTCGGTTCTTATAAGTATGAGACGGGTAGACGAGATTCCCGGAACTCACAGTGTTTTGGTGTAGAGTCGAACCATTTGTTGAGCGCAGAATCTAGGTCCATCACCACCTGCCGCACCCACCCTTTACCTTGAGCAATGACCTCTTTCGACTTGTTGAGTGAGTACTGGATCGTTCGCGTCAGAGAGTCGCAAAAGATAGAACAGGCGGACAACATACAATAGTCCGAAGGGTGTGAGAATGCAAAAGGTTGAGTTTCAAGCAATGAACGAAGAAAGAAGCCTTGGCCGGCTTTCCGGGGGGTTGCTTGAAGGCTAGTTCGGGATCAGGATTCTCCCAGTACTCGTCATCGCACTCGATGGGCATGGCGACATCGTAGCTAAGATGATGCATTCAGCAACGGAGTTGAAAGGATGTATGAGCTTTGGTCTGACTGTTCTGGGGAGATGGCACACGGTCGGCCAACAAGGGAGCTCGTCCATATATCAAACGTCATTAGACACCTGCGAAGGGCTAAGTCGCCGAAGACGTGCTGAGTGAGTCGCTCTCACCAAAAGGTCCGTTTCCATAGCTCTCCATCGACAGTTGGAGCGTCGTCGCGGCCTTGTCTATGCGCTCCTGCGTCCTGGGCAAGCCGGACGCCCATACCAAATATTGCCCAGCTTTCCTGTGGCGGAGCTGATCCCAGAAGGAAGATGCCAGCTAGCTTCGGGTATGGATTAGTGATGTTGTGGTTGACGTCACGGGCGGCCTACGTACTAGCATTGCCTGTATGTCGTGGAGTGTAGGAGAGGAGATGACGCGATTGGAAAACAAGTCCACTTGGTTGAAATACTTCCATCCGCTTGAGTGAGGATGCCCTATGTTATTTGTCCCTCCAGTACCCTCGATCAATACGCGGGGATCATCTGAATATCGGGCGCCGGTCGCACAAAGGAGGAGCACTAGCGTGCCAAAGCTTTCATCTCGAAAATGCAGGCCATCGTGAATGGACCTCAGTAGACTGGCCTTATGGAGGAAAGGAAAGCTCAGCGCGATATAGCTGAACCAGGTCTCCACCAGAGCTACCACAAGATCGGGTTCAGGGAAGACGTAGCCGGCGCGCTGTTGCTGCAATCGTTGAACCTCCCACTGCGACTATGGGTGAGCTGCCAAGGAACATCCGCTGAGCATGATCTCTTACCGGGCGCAGCCTCCAGAATTCAGGCCTCCTGTAAGGGTTGACGCTGCAGTGCGGTGGCTGAGAATCGGTTGGAGGACTGGGACTCGGTGTGCCGAGGCTCGTCTTGAGACTGAAAGCAGACTGAACAAGGTTGACGTCACTGGATTTGCCAAAGAATCTGCGACATTTGAGGCGGCCTGTACCCCTCATTCGTTCACCAACACCTTCGAACCCATCGCTCTCATCCGATAGGTCGTCGTCGCTGGTCGGTGCCCTCGGAGGATCGAGCCGTGGTAAGTGTCTCGTATCGTCCAAGACGGCACGCGAAGAACTCGGATCCTTGGCTGAAGGAGGCTGAGCTCCGTCGGGCATGATTCTCTGCGTCAATGCTTCGACTTGTTCTTCTTGAGAGAAATCGACGTCGGGGTAAATCTAAGGGCATGCAGTCAGGTTAATTCATCAGAGTTGACGGGCTCGGCTCACCTGCGACAATAGCCCTTGCATTCTCTCAAAACGTGCTTTCAGTTCGTCGTTGTATGACCTGGTCTCAGGTATTGAGATCAGCGTCGAGAAAGGGAGATGCATACTCACTGGCTGAGTAGTTCTTGCTTCTATGAGAATGTTTCAGTTATGATATTGGGTACTGATGGTAACTTGAACGCAGCTCACCCTATGAGGACCGGTGAATACACATTTACAAGAGGATGCAAGACATTGCGAACAGTCTGTGTTGGTCTTCGGGTCGCCATTACCTATACAATATGTCAGCAGTTTTCCGAGAAAGAGGTCGCGAATGAGACTTACATCGAACTGAAAGAGAGGGCGATGGATGTGGTCAGTGGAAAGAGCCAGTTTAGTGCCAGCTCCAGGAGCGGCGACATCACACGAGTCCAACCCACTCTTCTTCTGCCTGCAACGATCGCAGGCCCTCGAGGTCTGCAGGCGCTTCTTCTTTACCAGCCTTAGGGAGGAGGCTCGTCGTGCAGTATCACCGTCTGATGAGGAAGGGCTCGACATAGGGACAGGCCTGGCTGTGTGGTATGGAGGCAGGAACAGGTTACCTTGGGGGCGTTGTGGCTCTGACCTCTGTTACTTGCACAGGCGACGATCACAAGGGGAATATGTTGTCAATAGGTTCACCGGCAAAGCTGCTGCGCGCCCGAGGACAGGAGCATCCGGGTTTGCTGAGCGCTTGGAAGCGTTGACGCTGAGCGCGCCCGGGTGCAGTGCCGGCAGCGCATACAGCTGCATTACGTGATCGCACAGCGACTGACTTACACAGCCATCACCGTATAGCTCATCGCCAGGATGACGGACAAAGCATCGCACATCGCACATCGCACACTGCACACCCTGGCTTGGACCCTTTCCCTGGAATCAGATCTAGAGTCATCCAGCGACACTTTCACGGCATTCGGCATCCCAAATCCCTTCCCTGATGGATCGACGCGAGGTTGACCTCGAGAGTCACGCCGATGGCAAGTCGCTGGTTCATATTGATCGCGTATTGTTTCCCTGATAGGATGGTACAGATATCAGACTACAACCCGTGAGGCCTGCCTCCGAAGCAATCGCGAGCCACAGCGCAGACTCTTTCGTGTCGCAAGAAACCTTCAGCGACTCCTCTGGACCCCTGTTCTCTATGTACATGTCCCGCGCGGAGAGATATGACAAGGAGTGTGCCGATAGATGGAGAGGATACGCAGACGGCATCTTGGTATTCGTGAGTATCTCCAAATGTCCTCTTCTGCGCTGCAGCTCAATGAACGTCTCCGCGTCAGACTGGGCTATTTTCAGCTACAGTTGCAGCTTTCATCATCGAGAGCTACAAAAACCTCCAGCCTGACCCCGAAGATACCACGACTCTCCTTCTAGCTCAGATGTCTCAGCAGCTCGCAGGGTTGTCAAACGGCACGCATGTACCAGCAATAAGCTCTGCTGCATTTGGACAAACACCATTCCACCCGCCTTCTTCAGCTATTCGGGTTAACATCCTTTGGCTAACAAGCCTCCTTCTGAGCCTAGCTTGCGCACTCTTGGCGACACTCCTACAGCAATGGGCACGGCGGTACCTCCAGCTCACCCAATCCAACTACGCACTCCACAAACGAGCTCGGGTTCGCGCGTTCTTTGCCGAAGGCGTCCACAGGTTCCAATTCGAAACAGCCGTCGAGGCACTTCCTGCCCTTCTTCACCTATCTGTCGCTCTTTTCTTCGCCGGTCTTATCATCTTCCTATTCGACATCAATCACACCGTATCTTACGTTGTTGTCTCGTGTATCGCACTCACTGCCTCTGCCTACTTCCTCTGCTCGTTCATACCCCTACTCCATCATGATAGCCCGTACTCAACACCTCTCTCGACCCTCCTCTGGTTCCTGGTTCATGCAGCATCAGTCACCTTTCTCGGTGCCATCAACAGCATTGTCGAGTTTGTCGACATCAGACGCAGGAGGAGTTCGTTCAGGGAGAGCATCTGAACCCTTTCTGCCCTTCGGCGTCGCAGAATCCATTTCAAGGAAGGTCCCATCGGAAATCTCGAGAAGACGGCGATGGCAAGCCACTGGGAAATCGATGCACGAGCCCTTGTTTGGACTCTAGACTCGCTTTACGAAGATCACGACCTACAACAATTCGTAGAATCTATTCCAGGATTCTATCGATCAACCGCGGTACCCCACGCTAAAGATTTTCTTGAGCACAGGCCTTCTCATCCTTCCAAAGCGTATTGCCCAAAGCATCGATACGCCTTCCCTCTCTTCACGTGACTTTGAGAACATACAAAGAATAGAAGCACACTTAACGGCTTTGTACTTCCTACTCGGCCTAGTTGCGAAGGCATTGGACCAAACGTCCTATGCTGGCCCAGGACTGGAGTCGAGGCGTGCTCTCTTGGACCTCCAGAACTCGTGGACTACTGCTGAGATGCTTTGTAAGAGCGCCGACAGGGACGTGGCACTCTCCGCGCATTGTGCATCAATTGTTATAGCGGCGCGCAGGCGATACCGCCACCCTCGCACGTCATTTGGACGCATCTGATCACCCCCACTGGGAACATCGGAGGCCCTGAGACAGCTTTCTGTTGGCTCATTTTGTTCGCTTCATCCGTCGCGTCACCCATACCGTCGTTGTCGAACTGAACCTCACAGAAGACGATGTGAGCGACACGGACGGTTTTGGGAGGCCGCACCACATCCTATGCATCACCTTTGGCGCACTTGGACCACATCTACGAAGCATGCAACCCGGCAATCACACGATGTTCCAAGAAGTTTGGGACAACGTCATGAACCTGAAAGAACAGCGGGAGGGTTCTGGATCGAATCCTCACGGTGCTCAATGGCTTCTCAAGCAGCTTCGCCCAGTCCACGAATCCTTACTCGCGACCGAAGAGAAACTCTCGGTGGAGGGCATGATATCACCTCCTCGTTCGCCTTTCAACCCATTCGCCCCACGCCACCTATCGCCCTCGTTAACTCAAACGGCCGGGCGCACAAGCCACACGGCATGGGCTCCATCCTTTGCATCAAAAGGAACACTGGGCGCGCGCCCGTTTCTACTGCCCCATGAGTTGCTGGCACCTTCATCCATTCAATTGCCGCGGCCTGCACCCCTCTCTCTGAAGCAGACCCGCCCTCTCCCGATGCCACCACAATCCCACATGCAGCGTACTCCTTCACCGCCTCCCTCCCTGCCGCCACCGCCACCGCAGGCACGATCGCGCAGGACTTATGTCCGCCCGCCCGGTGGACCTCGTGTACAGCGGAAACATTCCCAAACCCCTGCTTATTCCGCTTAGGATACAATGGATCACGCTTATATTTGCCTAAAGCAGTACATGTTGTATACGATATCGTATGGTACAGCCGTGTAGTACCGAAGGTGTCTCAAATATGCTGTGATATCAACGCATTGGATCCCGCTCCTCTGTTCCAGTCTCGTTTGGTGGGTGCGTTGAGGGAGGCTGTAAACCCGAAATGCCCATCATATTCGAGACGTATGTAGACCACTCCTGCGATCTGCTTACCAGTCAGCAGGTTCGCGGCCACTCGATAAAAAGGCACGTACTGGAACGTTGGAGGTATCGTGGCCCACATCGCGGCTGTATCAGAGCCGACTTCGAGCTGCCCACTGCCGTTGAACATGCTGCTCATCTGGCCTGTACTCGGGAGGTCGCCCACAGGAGTGAAGGGGAACAGATCCGCGTCGAAGCCTTGTAAGAACGGTGCCCTGGCGTGTGTGTCTATTGAAGGTCTACCGATATGGTCATGCGCCGAAAATGGCGCTGACAGGGACGAAGTTGTGGGGTGTGGTAACGAAAACGGATCCTCCATGGAAAGGAACCCTCTATGAGCAGTCTGCACGCTTGCTCCGGCGAAACCTGTAAACGGGGCGCTTATTCCTGTTCCGGGAAGGTTCAACGAGCCTTCGTATGAAGCTGCGAACATTGGTGAGAATGTCCACTGTTGCATAGTCGTGCCTCCAGCAAAGGCTGCATGGTGATAGAAGCCGAAATCTTCTTCTTCCCCTTCGTCGCTCCTTCCATGCTTGTGTGCCATTACGGGAGCAGACTCGGGTTGGTATGACAGATCACCTGCGTGGATAAGCTCGGTTATGAGATCCCTGAATGCTGGAATCAGAACCAACGAGTATGTACAGGGCTTCCAGCTTACCTGTACCTCCCGGCTGTCGACCACCTGCAAAGCGCGGCAACAGTCATCAGCGAGATTTAGAGACCAGAAGTGACAACGACCAACCTATTCTCGGCAGACTCGAGGACCCGGACGCACTTGTCGATGTCTCCCAATTCTTTCTCAGGATCTAGCACAACACCCAACCGCTTTGCGCTCCAAAGACGCAACAACAGAACGAGAGCCGAGCAAAAGGCGGGGAGCTGTGACCACCGAACCATGATGAGGATCCTCTGAGCACGCATCGAAGAATAACTACTTACGTGCATCGTTGGCCAAGAACGATTGGGCATCCGCGATTGATATTCATCGAAGATGTGACTACATGTGCGGGCAGCGTTGGCGCACATGGCAAGTGGTGCATATGATATAAAAGTTGGATCGCGGGGGGACGTGATAAGAGGGCGGTGTATGGTTATTTGCACATAATAGTATGTCACGTGCAGAATCGCAGACTGTGAAAGGAACACTCGTTGTTCGTCTGAAAGCTCTGACACATGTTCCATGCGGGGAGGGTCCCAGCGCACTGAAACATAGCTGTATCAGAATGGGTTAGCCAAGTCATTGACGACATACGGTGATCTGGAATGGATTGAAATAACCGGTTGAGCGAGGAGTCTAGCTCAGAGATCACTCGAACCTCCCATCCTTGTTCTTTTCCGACAGCTTTGCGATTGAGGGAATACTGAAGGGATAAGTAAAAGATATCCGCGTAGAGATAGGAGACACATACGATAGTGCGAAGAGCGTACGAATGTAGGAGGTTAATTCTGATCATCAGTATCCAGAAGGCCATTACCGAAGGCTTTCCGGGAGGCTGCTTGAAGGTGAGGCTGGGATCGGGATTTTCCCAATACTCGTCATCACATTCAATCGGGAAATCGACGTCATACCTGAATTTGGGACTCGTGAGACAATCAAAGATGAAATGAATGGTCTAAATTTACTCTTCTTCGGTGATAGCACAAGGGCGGCCAATGTGAGAGCTCATCCATATGTCGAACATAAGCAAGCCCCTGCATAATATGAGTTAGTGGAAACAATCGCAAGCCCTTCGCAAGCGCGACACTTACCAAAATACGCGCTTCCATGATTCGTCTTCGACGGTGTGAACCTTGCTTCTTCGGCGACGATGGGCTCCGGCGTCTTGGGCAAGGCGTACTCCCATGCCTATTAACGCCCAGCACTCCTGAGGAGGCGAGGAATCGTGCAGATACAGCATGGCGAGCTATATAGGCGAGCGTGAGCCAATGAGGTGTTGAGTCAAAACTCCATAATACCCACAGCGATCGTTTGCAGGTCATACAAGCTTGACTGCGAAAGGATGCGATTAGGAAATAGAGTGACCTGATCGAACCATCTCCACCCAGCGCGGTGTCCAGAGTCTTCGATGTCGCCCTGAAGGACGTGTTGTTCTCTTGCATACCGTGACCCGTTCGCGCAAACCAGTAATACAACAGTAGCAAAGCTTCCGTCACGAAAATGAAGCCCTTCTCCCAATAGCCTGAGGAAAGTAGGCCGGTGAATGACCGGAAAACCAGGGGCAACGTCACGGAAATAACAATTGACGAGCGTGGAGAAGTAATCGGACGACGGAAACTCGTATTGCCTGGTCTGAGGACGAAGTCGTTCCTTCTCCCACTGTTTGTCTGGCGTCAGCATGTCAACGGGGAGACATATGAGGCACCCACAGAATGTAAAAGCCAGAAATCTGGGCGTCGTTGCCCCCTGACAGACACCACACGCTTCCACTCGGTATGGGACTCGGAGCCTGCCACCTCCTTCAACAATTTTACTCCGCTAGACTTCCCGAAGAACCGCCTAGTAGAATTAAGAGACAACTGTCCCATGTCGTCGACAATGTCAATGAGACCCTCATCGGATGAGTAGTCTTCATCGCTACTACTTGACGCCTGCGGACCTGACGTACTGCCGGATGCGGCGGGAGGAGTGCTGGATCCATGGGTTGACTGCGGAGTCATGGAATTAGGGCGCCCGTTGGCCTGCTCGGCGTTTCGTGTCCACGCTTCAACCCCTACGTCTCGCGACAGGTCGACGCCAGGATACAACTAGACTCGGATCAGTCAGAGCATTCAAAAGACACGGCAGCCACGCACACGAGCCAGTAGGCCTTCCATTTTGTGCACTTTTGCTTCGAGATCTTCGACTGACCTAGGAGTACAAAGGATCGGAATGGACATTGGGCGGCGGGGACCACTGGGGGCGGCAAGCCTACTTGTAAGTCAACCTGCGCTTCTGAGAACATATCGTCAAATGAGCGCATGAATTTCAAGAGGCCAAATGCTGCCCTCGTTTGCGCACCTTCGGGACCTCGGAGAATACGCATGCCTTGCCCGACATCAGGCATTGCGAGCATTCAGTACCTGCACCCGGCCTGCCATCGCCTGGGGAAGTGAGAATATAAACAAAGGCTTCAGAGAATGTGTGCCTTACACCGGACTGTCAAATCAACTGAGCATCGACACCCCCACGGACATACTCACAATGCAACTCACTCTTCTTCTCCCGACAGCGATTACAAGCCTTTGTTGTCTGGGCTCGCCTCTTCTTGATTGAACCAGTCGGTGTGTCTCCGGCGTCCGGACGTTCTTCGGATGGCGAGGCAGACATTTCGATAGCTATGCAAAGATTTGCGTTTAGGAGTGACGGCGCCGGTTGACAGTGGAAAGTGAAGATCCCGAGGAGCAACAATCGGCGGGGCCGCAGCGGCGGTGGCTGTGCCCGGCAACCAAGGAACGGCACTTCATAAACCCGTCCCGCTTAGGAAGTGAGTCAGCATTCTGACCTGCCTGACGATTAGCAACGACGCCGACTGCATGCACTGCTGTGCTCGAAAAGAATCGTAGTCGCAGTGAGAGTACACAATCATCATACTGCAGCCGATCACTCTCACCAGGGCCCCGGCCGATTCACCCGGACAACAAACACATCTACGGCCCCGAATCGCATCATGCCGGCTTCCCCCAGTGTCACGTGCATACGAGAAAATCCACACGGTGAATAGTATTGAAGTATAGTACGAATACGGGCCGACCTCATACTACATATGCGTTCATCTCAAAAACAGTTGATTCGTTGATCGGCGTTACAGATGGTCCTTTGTGCGTCGAGATCTTGCTATGGACTCTGGAGTCGATTTTGGATCCTCAAGCTCCCCGAGCCCGAGGAGCCTGTCGTGGCTACGTGCGTTCGGAGGGGGCATATGTACTCGTCTCTTCCTAAGCACCTCAGACCCCGTGGATAGTTTTGGGCTGCAATTGTCCATGCGCGGCCCTGTCGACATGGTGAGATCGCGCCCTTACCCTCAGGCTGGCGTCTACGACCACCACCACCGCGGGCCCTGAAGGCCTGACCGCCTGCGATACGTTCAGCTTCAAATCTCACAGTTGATCGGGGTCTGGCCAATCCGGTCGGATGTGACGTCTGTCCACAATATGATCTACATCCATCGTCTGGAGGTGCATCTCATGCGCCATTGGGGGCCGAGCCTAGTGAGGTATTCGGACAACTCCAGTCACACCAGGCTTAAAAAGTATTGGTTCTTGGAATAGTTGGGGTAATCGGACACCCAAATCCGTCTGTTTCGTTGCCCTGTGGTGTTGAACGTTAGTCTGTACCAGTGATTGGATAAGTCATGGACAACAGTTTTACCTACACCATTGACTCATCATTAGGTGAGCGTCTCTCCTGTTCATCTTTCGAACTCGTAAGTAGTCGGCGAGTGAGCATAGCTGGGATCATCATCAGTAACATTCAAGTAATGGAGACACAGAGATAGGCGGCATCAGTCCTTGCGGGACCATAAGCTGAGTACTGGACCTGGTCCAGACACGACGCGGCCATAGAAAGCCGCCATTCCCAGCGGATTATGTGATGGCTAGCGCTGAGACTATCCTGGTGCGGAGTACGCCGACGGTAGTAAGTATTGCCAAGTGCCAGACAGAACGATTGCATGGGGGATCCACAGCATCCCTAGTAGCCTAAGACTGCCGGAACGTGTCAAGATCATCGCATTACCCTCTTCGTAGAGCAAGCTGACTGGGATGGTACCAATGCCTGGTGGTGCCCAGGTGTTCCACCAGGTGCCTCTTACGCCAATCGCCCTTGTTGCGCGATGAAGGCGGTGACCCAGTGGACTTGACGATGCAGAGAAACCCGCTGTCGAATCCGGTAGCTGGCTCCCACGCTCTCCGAAGACCGTGGGTTTGACTCTGTTTGACTCCTCGCTTGGACACCTCCACACGGTCTCTCCGTTCTTATCCACGCGCAACCACCTGGATTCTTGCGGATATAAATCAGGGGTGCCTTGCTGAGCACATGCAACCGGAGTAAAGACTGCCAGTAATCGTTCTGGTGTCTCGAATCCCTTCCCACCCACTGACCGAACTCTCAGCTTCACTTCGTCTATGGAGACTTCTGCCAAAGTCCTCAAGCGCCTACATTTGGCCCCAAAGCTCACTCATATTAACGATATCCCCAGCTCGATTTCAGCAGGGCAACCGGTGATGGTTGATGAACGACAAGGTGCTAGTTAGGCCCTTTGTTTACTCAATAGGACCGGTTGGCATGGATTCCAACCCAGGGCTTTTGTGATAACACTTAATCACGGCTTGTACTTATCCGCTCATCGTCCAATCATGCAATGTTCAATGCGCAGAAGTGACATACGCTGGCCTTTTCGCACGATTAACCTCGTTTCTAGACTATTCTATGGGGAAGCGTGATGAGAACCCGGCTCAGATCACCTGGCGCGACCGGCCCTCGGAAGGACGGTGGCGCTTCAAGCGACAAGGCCGCGCTGTCCACACGTATGCGAGCTTTTATCCTGCGTTTCCCCCTACAGCCGTAAGCGAATGCATGCCGCCTCTGCCAGCGCACCGCCGGTGGTGTCCTTTTGGTGCGAACTCGCGCATTATTCACACATTCTGATCACTCACCTTCCTTATTAGAGATGAAATAAGATCACCTGGTTGTCACACAGCGTTTGCCACGTAGATGGACGACCACCTGTCGCATCTAAGTGCTCACAGGTGGCGTTCTGCGCGCATCGTGATCCCATTCTAGGTATCAGTTTCGAAATGGGGTGTCAATTAGCAAGAAAGGGCGCGCATCGTCGGCTATGGAGACCGGGGGTATGTGCTCTCTTATAAGAGTGTCCTTGTGAGAACACACACTTTTGACGCAGTCAGTTCTTCGTCCCCTGGGTTTCGCGTTCGCCGCTTGGTCAACGTCGCGAGTCTGATCCAAAATGACCCCTGTAGGCTTCCGCAGCCTGCGCTTTCTAGCTCTTGCTGTCACGATCTTTGGCGCAGTTTCGGGAGTCATCTCTGCGTACGATATCACAAGGAATGACAACGTGCGTGTTACTTCTTCCAGTCTCTCTGGTGTTGCTGATCAGTTTGACAGCTTGCTGTGTACGTATTTGCCTCCACTCGCTGCAGGAACTCTTCTTTTGATACCGACGATGCCAAGTTACTGGGGTCAGGATGGTTCAGGAAAACAACAGGATATCACCACTTACTGCCAAGACGACACGATCGACAATATCATCATCGCCTTCCTCTACATATTCCGTGGTCCTGGAGGGGAGCCTGAGATCGATGTTGGCAATGTGCGTGACTTTCACAGTCTAATGACATGTCATGCTGACGTGGACCGTAGACTTGTAGTTCTTCTGGCAACCCGGTCTTCACAGGGACCGATCTTGCAGACTGCTCTTTCATGGCCTCGCAGATCGAGACGTGTCAGAAGAACGGAAAGATTGTCACCCTCAGTCTTGGTGGTGCCGACGCGAAGCCCGGTTTCTCCTCGGATTCGCAGGCAGAGGCATTCGCCGATCAAATTTGGAACTCGTTCCTGGGTGGATCCAGTGGTCCGCGGCCTTTTGGGAACGCCGTGCTCGACGGGTTCGCTTGATTTCTTGCGCGCGTGTATCTCCATCCCTGATGGTACGCAGCGTCGATCTCGATATCGAAGAGGGCGCACCCACGGGTTACGCTGCTTTCGTGAACCAAATTCGTTCGCACGCGAAGGGATCCACGAAACGATTCTATATCACCGCCGCCCCTCAGTGCCCATTCCCTGATGCAAATATAGGCCAGGCATTGAATGATGCGTCGTTCGATGCTGTCTACGTCCAGTTCTGTGAGTGAGGTCTCCGCGCCCCGACCACCCTTCGGTCCGTCCGGACCTGACCAGCCCGTCATAGATAATAACTACTGCGGCCTCGACCAGCCGAAGGTGAGCTCAATCTGAGCCAGGTGACGGTCGCACGTTGCTCACGCTAGGCATAAACCCTTAGGAGTATAACTTCGCCACATGGTGAGTGTCATTTGACAGGTGTTCGCGCCCAGCCCGCTTACAGAAGCAGGGATCACTGGGCAAAGACCACGTCAGCAAACAAGGACATTAAGGTTTACATTGGTGCACCTGCGAGCAAGGATGCTGCGGGCACGGGATATGTGGATGCTGGCACGCTGGCCGATTACGGGAAGCAGGCACAAGATACCTGGTCATCCTTCGGTGGTGTCATGCTCTGGGATGTATCTTTGGCTGTTGGTCAGTGGACTGTAACCTCTGGGCTCGTGCGCGCTTACTGACGCGGCGTTCCGCACAGCCAACAACAATTTCCACGAGGCAATCAAAAGCTCACTGTCTAAGGGCGCTCCACCTCGCACCTCGAACCCACCATCCCCTGACCCAGCCCCTCGCCCTCCACCCACGGGTAGCCCCGCGCCTTCCGAGCCGAAGTCAAAGACGACATCCGCTTCGGAGACAGCCACGTCGACCAAATCGGCGGTGCCTGTCAAAGTGACCGTCCCTACGCGCGTTGGTAAAAATATTGTTATTGAGGTCCCGCGTGTCGACTCCCGGTTCTTCCGCTTCTGATCACGAAAGTATCATGTGTTCACCAATTTAGTTGTACAAACATCACGCATGCATAGGTCGTATACGTATGTATTTATAGGCGACGAAGGTCATGTAGAATGCACCCTATAGACTGGGATGCTGACAAGTCAATACACACGCTCCTGCTGGGACAGGTCTCGCTGCGATGACGTTGTGCCTACTACTGTATAACCTTACTGCAGTGCAGGGTTGCTTATTGCATTGCCCTATTTATATCGCCCGGGTCGGGTTCTATTCGTGTACACAATACATGGAATCCAGCCTAGTGCTGTATTACATTTCGCTGAATCCAAGTCGGAGCCATTGGCCGTGGCGCCTGATCAGCATTCCGCCGGTGGTGCGTGAGCCCTGGAATTGAAAGCCTGGTGGAAAGAGCCGAGTACTTCCGCTCAATGACAGAAGATGTAGGTAGAAAGCAACGACCGACACGCCCGGAGAAGCTAAGGGCCTTGGAGGCTTAGTACGTGGGTCGCGGAGAATCCGTGCTTGAGGCAGTGCAGATCCACTTCTACGGCTCTGCACTGCCTCGAGGTCGCGGCATTCCAGTTGCGGCAGTCGTCGATCTTATCGTGCGCCACGAAGTGAGAGGGGCTGATCCGGTGTCAGTGCTCCGTTATATGCTATGCCGCAGCTGTACAATGAAGACTGCAATGTTCATATCCGTGTGTTCGAGGTACACAACGGTGACATCGTCCGATCGCGAGCGATGGAACGGTATGAACAAGCGTAGACTACTCCATCGCGATCCGGCTCAGAAACCTTGCGGAACATCACGTATCGGGGGCCTCTAGATCAAAATTTTGTGAGATATAGCCAGCTATGGAGAACAAAAACGAATACCAAGGTATGCGGAGCACTTGCATTGATGCCTGAACAAATTGATCACAATGCCCGGAAACAACCATTGCGCGATGAGATCGGGACACCACAGGCACCGTTAAACTTGCTTAGCTGAAAAGGTGTGGTACTTAGCCCTGATATCAGAAGTATCGACCGGACCTCGCTACATGAAATTGTTTCCACACTGACGGGGCGGAGGGATAATCCGCGAGACATGCCCCGGCGGCGCCACATGAGCCATGGGAGAATGCAACTCACAATTAGCGATCGCAAATTAACACTGCTTGTTTGTGGTGAGGGCATCCGAGACCATGACGCAAAAGAGATAGACGTCGTGAATAAGGAGAGCAAAGAGTTGGCGCGCGGGGAAGCCGGAGCCCTCGTTGCCGGTCCCGGCCGCGCGCTTAGGGTGGGGTGCTTACTCAGCGCACCGTCTTGCACTCAAGTTGCACTGCATCTTCATCTCTCTGTGAACTCCGTCCTGCCTCCTGTTACCGGAAGTAACACTTTTCCATGGCTTTTGTTTCTCAGAGCGGACCATCGACAGCTATCCAGCGGGAAGGCTCGCGCACTGTCATAGCCGAAGAAACCCAGGCAAACGATAGCACATCGCAACAGGACACCGCTGCGGAGCCTACACCCTCGGGCACCTTACACCTCCGCGGTGGGCCACGTAACCGCCCTCGTGTTGCTTGGGATGGGGATGTTGTAGACAATGAGGGTCTTGGCAAGAAGAAGTCGAAAAGTGCGTTTGCCCGATCGCTGACAGACGACGTCGCACTAATGGGCTCCCGCTGTAGTCTGTTGCATCTACCACAGACCAAAACGCTTCGACGAATCTTCGGACGAGGATTCTTCGGGATCAGAATCAGACTCTGATGATGGTACTGCACGGCCGAGCCACAAGTATCGCCACCGCCATCACCACCACGGAGATGGTGAGAATGGAGCAGACCCACACGGGAGCTTGGAGCACAGGCGGAGGAGCGACAACGACGACCGGAATGCCTATGAACGGGTGCCACCACGGAAGGGAAAGGGCAAATCGGCGAGCTAATCAAGGCATGTCGCTCCATAATTGTGTAGAGTCTGTCGTCCTGACTTTGAAATGATATACATAGCCGATGTATATCCTCATATTTCGCTCAGGATCACTAGTCACTTCTTTTGTTATCTCATCGCTTTTGTTAATCGTTCGCGTCTGCGAGTGGTCTGCTTCTGGGGTATATCAGACATCAGTTGCATTTCGTATCTCGATGCATCGTGGATGCTTCGTAGCCTGGTGGGGCGTCCAGTTGCAGTCATTTGCGCTAGAGGTTCGTCGAGACGTCAAACTTTGCCGCTTTACCTCGGACGTTTCCGCTTCGACTTGAATGCTGTGTTGTGCTTCGCGCGGTAAGCCATTGCCCATGGGACACGACTCGACCACATGGTTGAAGTGCGGCGATACTTGGCTGTGCAGCGCAGCAGACTGAACTGAGCGCCTGCTGCGCACTGTGTTATGGCATGCAGTTGTTCTCTACTTCACTGCCTCTGGGATATCGGACGATTTTTCTGCAGCCGGGGCGGAATTGCCTGTTCATAAGCTGAGCCGAGCCATCGGAGCGGCGCCATATCAGGCGCTTGGGCCGGCCAGGGGGCTGCGTCACCTTCCGGAGTCGTGAGGCCCCGACGAGACAGACCTCAGGAACTACTATATTACTAAGAGCTTTAAGGTGTCGCAGACTCGGAACGGTCCTCCTTGAGCTACAACCCACTACTTGTCATCCGACCAGGGCGTCACCCTCTGTGCTAGCATGTCGTCCGCGGAAGAGGACATCAACGATGCCGATGGGAGCAATGCCATTCGCAGCGCGAAGAAGAGGAGAGTACAAAGAGCCTGTGACGTCTGTCGTCGAAAGAAAAGTGCGGCGTCTCTCCTTTCTGGTCCATCGGGTTCAGCTGACCTCTCCACCCAGTCAGATGTGTGTCCCTCCGTGTTCCTGCCCGGGGTCACATCGTTCCTGACTGCAACACCCCGATAGGCGACGGTGTCGGGCAGACGCCCGGAAGCAAGTGCACCAACTGCCATACGTACAGCTTTGAATGTACATACGAGGAGGCGGCGAAGGTGCGTTTGGTCACTTGAAGGCGTATGTCCGTCCACGGCCATTGACAGACGGCTGGTGGCACAGAAACGAGGACCCCCGAAAGGGTGCGTGAATCGTCCCAGAACTGTCCATAGCGCGGTAAACACTAACACCGCGTGAAGGTATGTAGAAAGCCTCGAGTCGCGATTGGAGAAGATGGAGGGCCTTTTGCAACGGGTGCGTTCAACGCTGCCACCGGCTTACTGTGACCCTAAGCTTCTCTAGCTATGCCCGGACGCAGACTTTTCCCAAGAGTTAGGGGCACCAGTCGACAGACAGGCTTTCATGCGCGACTCCTCCTTACAATCTTCGCATAACACTCCTGGAACGGCGTCATATCGGCCCAGGTCGCCACTCTGCGGTCGCACACTTACCGGTCCCCTGAACGAGGCAGAGGATCCAGATCTTGACCCCAGTGATGACGACTTGAACGCCGGGTACAGGCTGCAAATCCTCGAGGACACCTTCAGCGATTTGCACGTCAGCTACCGCTTCTTTGGCAAATCGAGCGGCGTTAATCTCGTGCAGACCGCTCTCGACCTCAAGTCAGAGTACAATAGCACAGAGCCAGACCCACATAATCATATGGCAAACCGACGACGTGAATTCTGGACTCAACACTCTGTGCGTAGTGCCGTTCGTAGCCCTCTGCCCAGCTCACCGAATAGAAGTGGGAGCGTGCTGCGTTCCGCTCCGACCCATCACACTACGCGTTCCCGGAACCCGACTTAATCAGACATCTCGTCGATCTCTATTTTCTTCGCATCAATCTCTTCCTTCCTCTGTTGCACCGCCAGACATTTGAACGCAACATCCGGGAAGGCCTTCACGAACGCGATGAGGCATTCGGCAGTGTTTTGCTGTGCGTCTGCGCGTGTGCGTCGCGGTACTCTGTGGATCCTCGTGTCCTGCTCGAGGACTCCAAGGCATGGCATTCGTCTGGCTGGAAGTGGTTTGCACAGGTCCAGATGCTGCGTCGGAGCCTCGTGGGGCCAACATCGCTGCATGACGTGCAGATGTATGCGGTATGTCCGCGTTGCAGCCGCGTGTATGACTCGAGAGCTGATACAGCCTAATGACTCGTAGCTTGCGTGCCTGTTCCTGCAGGGGTGTTCCGCGCCTCAGTCATGCTGGACGATGATCGGCATCGGCTTGCGCCTTGCTCAAGACGTTGGCGCCCATCGGAAGAAGGTATACGGCAACAAACCATCATTTGAAGATGAACAGTGGCGCCGTGCTTTCTGGTGCGACCCATCTCGAGTCATTCCTCGTTGATTTGTCAGTATCTAATATAACGGGTCCGATGAAGGGTTCTCGTCGTCTTGGATAGGCTCATGAGTGCATCACTTGGCCGGCCGTGCGCAATTCAAGAGGAAGAGTGCGTATCTCCGTTCGAGTCTCAGGGTTAGCAGAGCGGACTCACCATTTCCCTCCAGCTTCGATGTCGATCTGCCTATGGACGTTGATGATGAGTTCTGGCAGTGCGAAGGCGACCAAGAACCAACGTTCAAGCAGCCTCAAGGCAAGCCATCGCTGCTGTCGTATTTCAACTGCTTCATCAAGCTCAATCAAATCCTGGCGTTTGCGTTGAGAACTATCGTGAGCCCCTATATATCCTAGCGCAGAACCTATATTCTCACTTCTCGCAGTACTCGATCAATAAATCAAAAATTCTTCTTGGGTTTGTTGGGCAACAATGGGAGCAACACATTGTCGCCGAACTCGACTCTGCTCTCAACAAGTGGATCGATACTGTGCCCAGCCATCGTACGTATACTTATATCTGCCTTGGTACCGCTTTGCAGTCCTTTAACCTCTCCGTAGTGAAGTGGGATACGACTGGCCACGAATACGATGAGGACCGAACCTGGTTCCTTCAATCCGCAAGCCTGTATAGTCATTACTACCACCTACAAATCCTTGTCCACCGACCGTTCATACCATCTCCGAGGAAACCATCACCTCTGTCCTTCCCCTCTCTCGCTATTTGCACCAACGCAGCTCGTTCGTGTGCCCACGTGGTAGATCTTCAGCGCCGCCTCGCACCGGAATACCCTTCTTCCCATTTCCAGGTGGGTATACATCTACTTCTCACACCAACCGGACCCGAACCTGACACAATTCCTACAGCTCCCTGCGTTTACGGCAGGCATTGTGTTGCTGCTGAATATATGGGGTGTGAAGCGCTCGGGCTTGACGATCGACCCCGTGAAGGAGATGGAAGATGTACATAAGTGCATGGGCGTGCTCAAGGCGGCTGAAGGCCGGTGCGTGCGAGCTCGCTACCCATTGATGACTCGTCTAATTGATAACGACTCCCACGCAGGTGGCACGCTGCGGGACGGTTGTGGTACGATTCTCATTTTGAATCAGGGTGTGCCGATAATAACGGACTCCGTGCAGGGATGTACTCTACGAGCTAGCATCCGTTGGGAAGCTCCCACTTCCCCAACCAAGCCCACCTTCGGCGACCAAGCGCGAGCGCGATGCAGACAGCCCCGCGTCGCAGCTATCTAGCGCGAGCACGAGCAGTCGCTCGGCTCTGCAGCCACCGCCACCGCAGCCGCCACCGCACCAACCGCAGCGCGCGTCGATCTCCCCACCAATGAGTAGCATGCGCACACCCTTCGTCGACTCGATCTTTTCGCACGGGGCCGGCGGGTTTGCGCAGCAGCCACCGCCCGACATTCTGACCCCTCAGCCAACGGCTCAGAGCTTCGCGTACACGCCTTTGCCAAGGCACAGCGATGAAATTGCGCGCATGCCGCCGCATGCGTTTTCGGCTGCCGATGCGTGGCTCACGCAGGCGCCGCCCCCACAGCCGCAGCACCATACGCATCAGCCTCACCAGCACCAACAGCCGCAGCACATGCAGATGTACGAGCAGGCGACGTACGGGACGCCCCCCGCTGGCGTCGACGCATTTACTACATTCCAGCTCGGTGGGCTAGCCGCGGGCCCGCAGGCGCCTCAACCTGCGGACGGCGGCGTCGACATGTGGCAGTCGGTCCCGTCGAGCTACGACGAGTGCGTGCTCCCCTTTGATGCGGCACACAGCGCGGCTGACCATCGCGCGCCCCTGCAACGCAGGTTTGCCGAATGGGGCTCGTATATCTCGAGCGTGTCCGGGATCCCCCCGGGCCACAGTGGCCCCCCGCACTGAGCGCAGCGTCAGTACGCGGGTGCGAGCAGGTGCCGTGCAGGCGCGGCGTGGGCTTGGCCTGCCGTCTTTGTTCGGAAATGTCACATCATGTTACGGCGCAGCGCCGGAGGCTGACTTGGCGTGGCGCAACGGGGGCGGGCGGGCGGCGTAGCGACTGTCGAGTGCAGCTGATGCGTGATGATGTGATGAGGTGTCTAGACTGTTGTTGATGTGTCTGCGTTACTGTTACTCTTTTGGCTGTATCCATAGATCACGAACTCGGACCCACGCTGCTTCCACTACCTAGTACTATCCACTTACATTTGCACTCCGTCTGAATGCCGACTGCTAGCTATGACTACTTCTGCTGCGGATGATGTAGGGCCATGGCGCGGTTGGCGCACCGCCTGACCTGTGCGAACCCCGTGCAGCGGGATGCTGTGGGTTCAATCATAAGCGCTCGCGCTCTGCGCCACCGGTGGGAACTTGGTCCTCCGACGGCGCCCGACGCATGCAATGGGTGGGCTGGGATGATGGCCGCTGCACCGGCCGCGGCGGTGGCGATGTGGCGGGCGCACGGCCACCGCCTGGCGACTCGCGAGGGCCGTCGGCGCCTTACAATTAATCAATTCAATTATCGACACCCGTGATCTGATTGCTAAGGAGTCCGCACGTGGAGACCACACCAGTGCCCCCCGCGCGCAGCTACGCTGCTTGCACAACAAGGCTTGTTAAGGCTTGCCCGCGCTGAGAGTGCCAGAACTGTGGTCCGCACGACCCGGACGGCGTTAACGCCCTCTCTTAAAACCGATCGACCCTCCACAATCAATCAGATCAGATAGATTGACTATCATCTGTGATTACTAAGGTTTGCACGACACGTAAACCTAGTCACTCGATGTCAACAATTGAATTCGTTGCACTATTTTGAATCGGCGCACACATCTCTATGGGGAATTTGGCGGGTAATTTCCCCCGTCTTGGGCTTCGCACGGGCGACACACATTTTGGTTTCACCATAGCTCACCACGGCATGTCCCTGAGTATGGGGACCAGATACGGATGCCTGAGGGTAAGGCTGGGGTATGAGCATGCAATATTATACGGCTGTGCCCGCAGAGGTACTTGATCGTGTATCGTACGGATCGTATACCCTCAAGTCCTTTGTACACCAAGCGCAAGCGAGATAACGAACGGGTATGGGAATGAGCGATGGGCGCGCGCAGCGCGCCGAGTAAGCCGCCTTATAGCACCGCCGCGGCACCAGCAAGAATAGCCAGGGCAACCGCACCTCCCGATAAAAAGGCGGTTGGCGATGGGCGCCATGCGACCACGCCATTTGCGGATGGCGGGAATGTCGTCGCGAATGGTGCAGTAGGGTTTGGCCCGCCGCTCACGGTGACCGTAGGCCGCGACGATAAGGGCTGCGCGGTGGAGTTGCTCGAGCCCGAGTCGACGATTGAGAATGATTGCGAGTTGGCGTACATCACACCGTGTGTGCTGTTGAGGAAGAGGAGGAACCAGTCATTGCCTGTAGGCACCGAGCTTATGGCGATGTTGATTCCATTTGTCGAAGAAGGGACTATGTAGCGGGGATACCGGACATGTTTCGTCGGAGGGCAGGGTGTGGCGAAGAGATCGGGACATACCATCGCGGGCAACAAGAATAAGTCCGTCCTGGCTCATTCTTGAGAGCTCAATATCAAAGGTATCAACACCATCCAAGAGCCCCTTCGTCCATGTTACGGGGTATGTCTGACCATTTGCCCACTCTGTACCCTTCGTCGGTGCGGTCACCTGGAAGTCTGTATGAAAAATAGGTGAAGCGGTGACATGGCATGACCCAAGGTTTACGCACAACCATGTACTGCGAGGGGGAGTAAAGTGATGACAAGAAGCGCACGGAGGGTAAAGGGGAGCTGTAAGGGGAACATGTGGGGTACGGCGGGGCTTGAGACTTGGAGGAAGAAAAGGAAAGGAGAGACAAGCAATTGACGTTTGACAGCTGAGGCGACCGCTGCTGCACGTCAGGCACGGAACAATCACAGCGCTGTGCAACTGTCACTCGCCCTGGCGGCGACCGGCCGGGCGGCGGTGACCGGCCGGTCTATCGGCGGGAGATCCGGGCGGGTGTGGATGGGTCGGTTAGTCAGGATTAGTCAGTCTGGCATCGGCGTCTAAACGATGCCTGGTGAGATTGAGGCTCCGATGCAGGTAAAGACTGGACCGGTGCCGGACCCTCGATCCTCGCTTACACTTTGACCCCTCAATCATGTCCCAGTCCTCGACAGAAGATGACAACGTTCCAGGCAGCGTAGCAGGCCCACAATCGACTACGGCCAACAAGAAACGGCGTGTCCAGAGCCAGCGAGCATGCGACCGCTGCAGGCAGAAGAAGAGTGAGCCTCGGCCACCATCCATTTCCTTATTTTGCCTCGATTGACACTCTCGATTGGTGCAGTTCGCTGTGAGGCTACCTGTTTGTCCGCACCTCTACTCTAATATCCGTTCAGGCGATGGAAATCCTTCCGGCTCGAAATGCTCGCATTGCATGTCATCCGACAGTAGTTGTGTCTTCACCGAATCTACCAAGGTACGCTCGGCGCTCCACACAACGTTTCCATACCCAATAACGTCCGTGAAGACGCGAGGGCCTCCGAAGCGGTACGAAGGTGTCCCAACCATCCCCGATATTTCATTCATTCATGCACATCATACAGCTACGTCGACAGCCTCGAGACTCGCTTGGAGAAAATGGAGGGAATGCTGTCCCGCGTGCGTCCCCTTACTCCCATAGGTGCTTGCTCATTTTGACCTCCCCGCAGTTATACCCTGATGGCGACTTCTCTCAAGAGATGGACTTCGAGGGTTGGGCGCGTAATTTCCAAACCGAGTCTACGGAAGATCATCAGCCCCAACAGGAGAACGGTAGTTCTTCGACCGATCCCCCTCGTGGGCCTCCCACGATGCGCCCTCCAAGGCCATCGGGAAGCTATAGCGATGACTCGGCGTATGACAGCGACAATGATCCCTCGGCGCTGCAGCCCGAACTTGCTGAATACCTCAAGATGGCTTGCCATGATTCCAACCGCCCTAGATATTTTGGAAAGTCCAGCGGCATCACTCTTCTGCGCACTGCTATGAATGCAAAGTCGAAGGCTTCTGGTCAAGGGCAAAATACAAATCACCGCGAGGCGCAGTTCCAGCGTAGACCCGAATTCTGGTGCCGCCATCCTGTGAGTTCTGCGCCTTGGTGTGCTTTCCCAGCTGAAATACCCTCATCAGTGGGAGCTCGAGCGTATCCGGGTCGTGAAACACCACTATGAGTTTCCGGAGCCGGACCTTCTCACCAGTCTCATCGCGTTGTACTTCAAGCACGTGGCACCAATCATGCCCCTACTTCATCGGCCGACGTTCCTAAGCGCTTTCGATGATTGCTTGCACTTGAGAGATGACAAGTTCGGCGCGCTCGTGCTGCTCGTGTGTGCGGTGGCTTCAAGATACTCGCACGACCCTCGAGCCTGGTTTCGGGGCGGTGATTCGCGTCCAGCAGGTTGGATATGGTTCAATCAGGTCGAACCATTCTCGCGCGCCGTTCTATGTGATCCGGAACTTTATGATCTGCAGACCGCCACTGTGTGTTCATTTGTCCTTTGTTGTCGGTGCGATCGTCAGTTTAACGCTGTTTGCAGCTAGCGGCCATGTACGCTCACGGAACATTACCTCCACATGAGAGCTGGGTGATGGTGGGGATTGGTTTGCGATTGGCTCAGGATGCTGGTGCGCACCGACGTCGGTCACACGGCCTTCCTCCCACGGTTGAAGACGAGCTCTGGAAACGCGCATTTTGGTATGTGTCTACGTTTCATTCCTTATCCCGCTTCTCACGCGAATACGACAGGGTGCTGCTAATGCTGGATATTTGGACGAGCTCTTACCTTGGCCGGCCTTGCGCTATCTCAGAAGAAAAGTGCGCCGCGATCTCACCTCTCGATCAAGTAGCATGGGCGATGCTCATCGTATTCGACATGCAGCTATGACGTGGAATACCCGATCGAATGTGATGACGAGTATTGGGAAAACGCCGATCCTGCGTTGGCGTTCAAGCAGCCCCCAGGGAAGCCCACCCGTGTGTCGTATTTCAATCACCTCATCAAGATTAACCTTTTGCACTCGCATGCCTTGCGCACCATTGTGAGCATCACGTGGTGGGGTCTCGCAACAACTGACGTATCCGCTCAGTATTCGCTCAACAAATCTAGGCTCGTCACGGGCCCCCGCGAGAAGGGCTGGGAAGAGAAGACTGTGACAGAACTTGACTCGGCGTTGAATAGCTGGTTTGACTCAATCCCTGATCACTGTGAGCTATTCTCCCTGTGGACATGCATTCTGTTTACATCAGCTCCAGTGCGTTGGGATCCTTCTCGCGAAAACCAAACGTTCTTCGTACAATCTGCGGCTATGCATATCGCCTACTACTTCATTCAGATCACGATCCATCGTCCCTTCATCCCATCCTTCCACAAGGAGAGCGCATTATCGTTCCCGGCACTCGCTATCTGTGCTAGCGCAGCTCGGGCTTTGAGTCATATCTCCGATGCCCTGCGAATAAAGCACCCGGCGTTAGCAGCGCCAAATATTCACGTACGCACTTTCCGAAGAATGTGCTCTCTCATAGGTGCTGACTCGGAAATACTTGCATAGCTTCCAACGTTCGTCGCAGGCGTTATCATACTCCTAAGTTTGTGGGGTGCAAAGCGGTCGGGTACAACCCTCGACGCGATGAAAGAGATGGAAGACGTTCGCAAGTGTCTCAAGGTGCTTGAAGCAGCTGAGTCTCGGTGGTCCGTTGCTGGGCGCCTTCGGTGCGTGTTTCCGACGTTGCACATAAAGCTTTGCTCACATGACTACTTACAGGGATATGCTCATAAACCTAAGCGCCGCTGGTGACATACAGCTACCCGCAGGAAGCCCTCCTTCAAACAAACGAGACCGTGAAGACTCGGACGGCGAAAGCCCAAAGTCACCATTGACCCCTCAAATACAGAACTCGACACCTCATCGTTCGTTGTCCATGAGCTCTGCCACATATCCCATAGCCCAAATGCAGTCTTCGGCCCATACCCAATCTCGCCACCGAGCTTCCACTCAGTCCGACGCAGAGTCACCAGATTCTCCTGTGTCTACTTCTGCTTCTCCTGTGGCGTCGACGGCGGTTGGAGGGCCGGATCTATCGGGGTTGGGCGGGCCGGGTAGTCTCCCCGCCCGCCCTCCTGTTCCAAAAGAGCCTGTGAATGCCGTTTTACCTCAGCCGTATCGTGGGAGCTATGTTCCGCTCGGTGGTTCAAGCGGACTCGGCCGCGCTTCGCGGCCTCCAGTACAGCCAAAGTCTTCAGCGTCTTCGCCTTTCGGAGGTGCACCATCGCCGCCTGGAACAGCGGAGTTTGTCGCATCGCCGACTACGTACACCAGCCAGCCGCTGCCTCTGTCGGCTGGACTTGACATGTCGAACCTGCACGTATCGTTTGGCGCTAGTGCATCACATGCATCACACGACATGGTCGCGTCGGCATCGGCATCGACGAGTTCTGGCTCGTCGCCATTGAACGGCTTCCAGCAAGGCGTCGACTTCAGCGGGGGTAGCGGTGCAACCGGCACGGGCGTCTTCGATATGAGCGGGGTAGAGTTCGGTGGATACGGCGTGCCTTTGGCCGAGCAGGAGGCAATGCTGCGCTGCTTCGCACCAGTTCCCCAAGATGGGCAGATCGGGGTCGATCGCGACACGATGATGATGTGGTCGACGATGCCGTCGTCTTTCGAGTACGTTATCATTTACTTCCCTTCTCCTTTTGGTCGCTGAGCCAGTGGTATTGATATCGTACGTTCTCTGCGCTTACA
Source organism: Gloeopeniophorella convolvens (assembly GCA_022496205.1). Lineage (NCBI taxonomy): Eukaryota > Fungi > Basidiomycota > Agaricomycetes > Russulales > Gloeopeniophorella > Gloeopeniophorella convolvens. The sequence goes on along the minus strand of WTXD01000053.1, from coordinate 68,510 downwards.
GGTCGCAAGATTGGGATATGTACATGTCGAGCATGATCGGGCTGTCGAATACTCACCCTGGCGCCAGCGCAGACGGCAGCGGCCTGCCATCGTTCCAGCGTTGAGTACTGTCATCTATTTACTGCGGAGGGTCGATGTAGCGACTGGATTGGCTTGGAGACCTGACTGACGTGACGAAGATTAACGTGCTGTATCTACTGTATACCTAATGTTACGATCTGCTTGTTGTTCTGAGTGACTCCGTCATGTGTATTTTAGTGTTTCGGTTTGACGATGCGAAACTTTGCTCCGTAATGGGGCAGCCGGGGTTCAAACACTCACCGCACGAGTCTTTTGTGTAGATCCTGTACGGCAGGCAGAGGAAGTCTGCTGCACCGGCGTTAAACGCCTCGAACCTCTGAGAATGGCGGCGACGGGCGTTGGTGGGTCCCCTGCACTGCCTCTGTAAAGCCGATCGCTTATCTGCCCACTACGCCGAATCATATGACCTCGACAAATGTCGACAAGGTCCTGGTCCTGCTAAACGCCACCGCGTGGAAGCAGCTGAGGCGTGACCCTGCCCTAGTGTGCAGCGGTAACGTGTCGGATATACGGCTCCCTGTTACGCGCGTAGGGCTGACGCAACACGGTGGCGCCGGCGCCGCCTGAGCCCGGTGCTGCGTGAGGGTGACGCGAACGCGCGGCAGCAGCCTCCAGGGCAGAATCCCCGGTCGCGCGGGGGGCATGAGTCGGACTTCCCCGCGCGCAAGACACATATGTGGGACCCCAATTGTGCTTAAAGCTGGTATCTTGCATACATGGAGGGTGAGTTTGAGGAGGTTCGAGGCTTGCCTTTTGTTGCCGCTGTTGCTGCTGCTTACTATCGCCGAGGACCCCGAGCGACTTGGTGTCACCTGAATCCCGCGTCGACTTTCCGCTGCTGCATAGTATCACTTTGATTCCGATCCACGATGGCCGAGTCCTCGTCTTCATCAAGCAAGGGAGGTGCCTCTGTTACACAGCCACGTAAAAAGAGGCGTATGCAGGCGATATGGGCGTGCAATCGCTGTCGGGCGAAAAAAAGTGCGTATGATCTCCTGTCGATTCTGGATAATACAGGGCTGACTCCCTCATCGTAGTCCGCTGTGAGATTGACCCCTATCCATATCTATCCCAGACCTGACTTAGTCGGGCTGTTACTGTGTGTCTCAGGCGATGGCAAGCCGTATTCGGATTCCACCAAGTGCACGAATTGCAGAGCTTCCGGGGCGGACTGTGTCTTCAGCGAGTCTACGACGGTGCGTGTCACTCGCGCGTATTGGCACATGGAGGTTGACTGACTCTACCCCTCCATGGCAACCACAGACCTGGGGTGCATCGAGGCGGTACGTTGGCAATCCGCATCAAGAGTGGCTGTATGCGCCTAAACTTAGTTCAGCTATGAAGAAGATATCGAGTCGCGTCTGAACAAGATGGAAAATTTGCTGTCCCGCGTGGGTTTTCTCGGTGGCCATCGCTTGGATCGCTCTGACTGCTCTGCCCCAGCTGGACCGCTCACACCCGCCAGCCCCGAATGCGCGTGACGACTTGTTGGCGCAAGTCCGCGGCGAGGGATCGGTCGAGCATGAAAGTCCCGCATCTTCTAACAGTCATTCTTCGCCACCCGCTTTCCCAATACAGGCCTCCGACACTCAAGACATCGCCGTAGACGACGCACACAATAGCGATGATGACTCGCTTGGCTCACAAACAGAACTTGTCAATCAGCTCCGCCAAATGAGCATCGATCCGTCCGCCCCTCGGTTCTTCGGCAAATCCAGCGGTGTGACGCTCGTACGCTCAACCATGGAAGCTAAACTGCAAGCTTGTGGGTTCGGGCATGGCATCAAAGATCCCACTGCGATGACTAGTCATACCAGGCCTGAGTTTTGGGGCATGAGTTCTGTGAGTAGTAGTATGCATGAGTGGTCTATCCCTCTAACCACCGTATTTAGTGGGAGATGAAGCGGGCTCTCCCATACAAGAAAATTTACGCCTTTCCCGAGGGAGACTTATTGTCCCATCTGATATCTCTGTACTTCCAACACGTCGCTCCTCTACTCCCTCTCCTTCACCGGCCGACATTCATGGAGGCCATTGAGGATGGCCTACACCTCCGCCATTGTGGTTTTGGAGCCGTCGTACTCCTCGTATGCGCGACCGCGTCGCGTTACTCCGACGACCCCCGCGTGTTGGTCGAAGGCTCTGAGACCGGGAGATACCGCCACTCCGCTGGGTACCAGTGGTACGACCAAGTCACATTGTTCCCAAACTCTGCTCTCGCCCATCCCGACCTGTATCATGTCCAGACAACTGTTGTACGTCGTGTGCGCATGAACACAACGTACGGTGGTCACTTACAACATGTGTCATGCAGCTTGCTGCCGCATTTAGCCACGGTTCAGCGTCCCCCCAAGAGGGATGGGTCGCGATTGGTGTCGGGCTACGTTTGGCCCAGGATGTCGCAGCGCACCGTCGACGGCAGAGTCATGCAGTACCAACGATCGAGGAAGAATTATGGAGGCGTGCGTTTTGGTGCGTGTCGTCCCCCTTCGTATTCAACATCGTCCTGAGGGCCTTCTTCCTCGTGTAGGTCGCTGGTCATGTTGGATGTCTGGCTCAGCTCAGAATTGGGGAGACCATGCGCTATTACTGAGGAAAGGTACTTCCCGAGTTTGCTGTTCTTCACGGTGCGCTAACTAGTTAGCTATGACGCTGATCCGCCTATCGAGTGCGATGACGAGTACTGGGAGAATTCGGATCCTCAGCTAGCGTTCAGACAGCCGCCTGGGAGGCCGTCGCTTGTTTCGTTCTTCAACCGGTTGATCAAGCTCACTCAGCTACAATCGTATGCTCTGCGTACAATTGTGAGGCTGCGCAGAATGGGATTTGAACACAGAGCTCACATCGTATCGTAGTACTCCCTAAAGGCTAGAGAAGTAACCGGTCCTCGCGCAAAAGGATGGGAGGAACGAGCTGTCACGAGTCTTGATTCGGCCCTGAATTCCTGGTTTGGCAATCTTCCGGATCACTGTGAGTCCATCTTTCTGGAGCTGCCGTCGCACTGACGTCGTGTGCAGTGAGATGGAACCCAGCACAAGAGGATACGACATTTCTCATGCAGTCCGCCTATCTACACGCGACCTATTACCATATCCAAATCATGATCCATCGCGCATTCATCCCGTCTCCACAACAACAACCCACGCTCTCACTTCCATCTCTCATAATCTGCACCGCAGCTGCGCGTTCTTGCAGTCACGTGGCTGCTGATATCCACCGGCGACTCATGAGACCTATGCCGCCCCTAATCCAGGTATTATCTGGTGGCAACTTGCTTGTTCGTGCTGACATGTATTGCAAAGCTCTCTGTGTTCTATTCAGGCGTGATCTTATCGCTGAGATATTGGAGTGCCCGGCGAACAGTATTTCCTTTAGATTTATCCGAAGACATACGTGATATACAAAGTTGTCTGCAGCTCATTGAAATATCTGAGACACGGTGCGTTGCTTTTTCACATGTACCGCCGCTGTATCCAGATCCCTAATGATCTCGTAGATGGTCGTTTGGATGCAGGTTGAAGTATGTCTCACGTGCTGTATCATATATCCCCATCAGGGCTCACGTTTTTGTGTTCATTCTCCCAGGGATATCTTGTTGGACGTAGCTGCGGTTGGGGACCTGCCTACTCCGGAGGGCCCCATGGTACCGAACGAGACCCGACGTGATGGAGCAGACAGGCATCCACAGCCGCAGCCGCAGCCTGTCTTACTTTCTGACAGCAACATCCAGCGCCCCGCGTTCTCTCACGTCGCTCTGCATCCTACGCTGGGTCCTGAACAACGATTCGCTTCGATATCACATGTGGCTCCAGATCGTGGGCGGCTTCGAGAGGATACGTCCACAGGAGGGGCGCTGTATAACGCAGCCACATCTGAGCTCCACGCTGCTGGAGCCCAGCGCGATCTCAATGGACTCATGTCGATGCAACCACCTTTCATAGCTGCTTCACGGAGCCAACTCGAAGTGCCTCATTTGGACAGGCACGGTCAAAACAATCCAGAAGAACGCGTTGCATCCTATCGTGTCATGCAAGGCGACCCCTTGCGCGACAATGTCGCACGTTCCTCAAACTCAGGGCCCTCTGTGTTTAACACCGGCCTTCCACCCCCAGACGACCTCCTCTTGGGGGATCGGCCTGCCGACGCATTTTTACTTAATCATCTCGGTGTTATGGACCAGCCACCGGGAATCCTCGACGTCAATCCCGATTCTGCGATGCGCTCCAAGCCCCAAGCCGAGATCGATTCAGAGACTCTGGCGGTGTGGTCGGTCATGCCGTGGTCGTTTGAGTACGTCGTGCGACCCTTCCGGCTTGGTTACCCAATGATGAGACGTTATGCAGGTCGGGTACAGGTGAATGGAGCGAGTATGCATCGAATTTGCCATGGGCCGCAAGCGGCCCTTCACAGCGCCCGGGATCGTGACAACTCGGTGACAACGCCCGCCAGTGGTATATAGACCAGCTGTAGATTCCTCTATGGGATCTGCTGTGCCGCACGACGATCGTCGGTTGTTTGTAGTATGGTTAATGTGTGATGAGATAGATTTAAACACGCCGGAGTAACTGAGGGACTTCGCTTATGTAGTCTCGTTCTCGTTCCAAGACGTTTAGGAGGGGTCTAATTATTCGAGTGATAGGGGGAGCCGTCATCGCGGTATGCCGAAGTATTTTGTTCTCAGTTCGGGGTACTGCGGTCTCGGCTCTCCCTATCAAGTCCTCTTCCCCCGACGTCCTCCTCCCCCGACCTTCTCTCTTTCACCGGGGGTGTCTGGGAATGAAACTAGACTTCGCTGGGCGGTTCCCTGCCACCGTTACGTCGGGATCTGTCGGAATGTTTCGATTGGGGTTACCTGCTTACAAGTTTTTGCAGTGGACTGTGACCACGTCAATGGTCCCAGGCCAGCTTTGTTTTGAAAAATTGCATACGTAAACGGGACGGGTCCCAGCGGGTATAATGCCCGGTGCCTCGGGGTCGTCCTCTCCGCAGCGGTTCTTCAAACTATGCTTACCTCTCTGCTTCCTCACCGACATCGACAATGTCCCGCGCTTCATCGGACGAAGAAGGTCGTAGGTCATCTGGGTCTTCGCCTAGCAAGAAAAGGAGGAGGGTGTACAATACGCGAGCCTGCGACAGGTGCCGGGTCAGGAAGAGTGAGTGGTGTGCATGATCCATATCTTCTAACCTAAGCGTGTCTTGCAGTACGCTGTAAGGTCCCCACCATCTGGCTCGTTTGGAAGTCTACTCAGCGAGCACAGGCGATGGAAACCCTGCAGCTCACTCCAAATGCACCCCTTGCCGCACGTCTGGAAGCGTATGTGTTCTGGTGGAAAAGGTACGCGGTCTAATCTGTTTGTGGAGAACGAGCCCTTACTTTCGCTGAACAGCCTCGGAAACCGTACGCGAGTTGGTTCTTCTTGAGGACTAATTCTGACCGTCATGGTGCAGTGCGGCAGGCACTTTGGCATCTCGCCTCGATAGAATGGAGGATTTACTCTTACGCGTGAGCCAGTGACTACGTTGCGGCCCCTACCGGCGATTGCTGAGCACGAGCTGTAGGTGCGCTCAGACGAAGACCATTCCGACCTGGACGGACGAGCGCGCGTGACGCAGATGGGGGGCCCAGAGGCCACTGAACAACAAACAGACCAGCTTGTGCACAAGGCAGCATCATCAGCGAGCTCATTGACCCACTTCTCGTCCTCTTCTCCAAGCCCGGGCAGCGATCGGGAAGACAGCGACGGCTCGCTCCCACTCGACTCCGAGCTCGTGACTCAGTTGAGGTCACTCAGCGTAAACCCCAACCAGCGCACATACTTCGGCAAGTCCAGCGGTGCCACCCTTCTGCGGTCTGCCATGGATGCGAAGTCAGTGGCCGTGGGATCAGGCCATTGGAGTCATGACCCGACTGCGAAGTGTCAGGGGCGACCTGAATTTTGGCAGCTTCATCCGGTAAGTGTCTCCGTGTGATTTGGCTCTCTCTCCGGCTCACGCTGGGCTTTCAAAGTGGGAGAAGCGACGCTTGGAAGCGGTGAAAATGAACTATATGTTCCCCGAACCAGAACTTATGTCTGACCTCATCGAGATATTCTTCGATCGCATATCACATGTGATGCCCCTTCTACACAAACCGACGTTTATGAGGCTCTTCATTAACCAGGAACACATCCGCGACGACAAATTCGGAACAGTCGTACTGCTCGTGTGCGCAACGGCCTCACGGTTTTCACAGGATCCGCGAATTTTCCTAGAGGAGGCGGATCATCATCCACACTCGGCAGGGTGGAAATGGTTTGAACAGGTCACGCTCTTCTCGAAGATGGTCGTTGCGAGCCCTGGCTTGTACGATCTTCAAGCGATAGCTGTGAGTGCCTTGCTCTCTCAGACCATCAGGCCCGCTCATGGTTCTCTCACTACTTCAGCTTTCCGTACTTTATCTCTATGGATCCACCTCACCTCAGGAGTGGTGGAATACTGTCGGCATGGGCCTACGTCTCGCTCAGGATTCGGGTGCTCATAAGCGGGCAACACACCGTATTTCGCACACGGTTGAAGACGAGCTCTGGACAAGGGCCTTTTGGTGCGCCCGTGAGTGCCATAATGCCACGGCTAACTGGACCTGGTGCCGTTTTCCGCAGGGTTCTCATGGTCTTCGACATATGGGCCAGTTCGTACCTAGGTCGACCTTGCTCTATGTCAGCCGAAAGGCATGTCTTCGACCTTTCACTACAATTATCGGCTAACTTCAACGACAGCTTCGATATTGACCTTCCGGTCGAGTGCGATGACGAATACTGGGAGAACCTAGACCCACAGCTGGCGTTCAAGCAGCCCGCCGGAAAACCGTCAACAATGTCATATTTCATCTACGTGATCAAGCTTAATTTGATCCATCACAACGCCCTCCGTGCTATTGTACGTCTGCATCTCTTCTCCTACATGTCTTTTGGGGATCCATCATCATCTCCGCAGTACCCGCAGAACAAGGCGAAGTCGGCCAATGCGGTCCACACCCCGGAGAAAATCGTTACCGAACTGGACTCAGCGCTTAATGACTGGCACGCCTCCGTCCCTCCTCACAGTGCGTGCTGCTTGCCTTCCCGTTACCATGACCTCATATCCGCGCAGTCTCTTGGGACCTGAAGTCTTCGGACGAGCTCTTTGCGTGGCAGGCTGCTGTGCTCCATATTACTTACCGCTACATTCAGATCGTCGTACACCGGACATTCATACCATCCTCCCGAAAGCCGTCTTCGCTCTCGTTCCCATCTCTGACGATATGCACCACTGCCGCACGCGCGTGTAGCCACGCCATTGACGAGCTGTATACTCACCATCCAGGTAGGACGGGTCCATTCGCGCAGGTAGGTCACCAATTCAACGCATGGACCTCAATTTGTCTGACTGAAATTTCGTGAACAGCTTCCTGCGGTTTTTTCAGGCATGGTTCTCTTGTTGTGCTTGTGGAGCGCCAAGCGTTCAAGCGTTTCTCCTGAGCTACTGCAGGAGGTGCAGGACGTACAGAAATGCATAAGGTTCTTGGATGCTTCCTCAAACCGGTTCGCTCTGGACGTTTCCTGTCGCGAGATTGCGCTGACACCTCGTTGATCAGCTGGGCGACCGCTGGTAGATATCGGTGCGGTGACTGATATGATCAGTACCATTGGTTACTCATCTAGATATCAGCGATATACTTGATCACCTCATGAGCTACGGGCAGCCCCCATCTGGGGATCGCGGGAAGCCTCTGAATAGGTCTAGCTGGTCCGTAGGCCCAGGCCAGCAGCACGAGACAACGCAACTCTCCACTGAGTCATCAGCATGTCCTCGACGAGACGCGCAGGCATCCTATAACAGTGGCTCGCCATCTTCAGCGGGGCCAAGTCCAAAAGGCCCCGAATCCCGAGTCGCATACGCACCCGCCGATCATTTCCCGGGGAATCACCTGTTTTTCGAAGCCAATGACTCCTCCCGTGTAGTTTTGCGTTCGACCCCTCCTCTCTTCCGTTCGTTGGCCTCGCCGGCCGACCCTACGACCTCGGCTGGTTGCTCAACTCCCCCTTTGTATCCGACAATTTCTTGTCTATGGGCCAAGCATCACAGCCACCTTCGCAAGCTGGATCTGGAGCACACACAGGTCTCAGTGTAGGCGGTAGTAGTCTCGGCATGTTCGGAACTCTCGAAAGTCCGCAGCCGGGAGGAGCCTGGCAGGGGTTCCTTCCGGCCCAGGACGGGCAGGTAAAAGTCGACCGGGATATATTCAGAATGTGGTCTACCCTTCCCGCCCCAACACAGTACGCAGAAATGTCTCCCCCAGAAACTAAACTCTGATTTCGTTTGCAGGATCTGCGATTGGGATGAGTACGTGATGAATAACATGGACCATTCGAGTGCATCGTTCTCTGGGACGGGTAGACCTCCTGGGTTTCGAAACCCCTAGTTTTCGAAAAATTTGCTTGGGTTGCATCTGCAGTATAGCCGTAGCTAGTTTCGTTTCGTTCTCAGGATAGTTTGTAATGTTACCTAGACCTCAAATCTCCAGCGTTCAGCGCCCATAATTGGTGGCCGGGGTGCTCCTTATGCACCTTACAGTGAGCTGGTATGGCACATAATGTTATGCCGGTCTTGAATCAGCGGCTTCAAGCACCACACTGCGACCTTCGCGATGAGTCACAGTCTATGCTCACTACCCTGTTCCAGCACTCCACCTAAGATTTAGACTCGCTACCTATTCAGTAACTCAACACCTGCTCGGCAGCGTCAGCAAAGACTAACAGCTGTAAGCTCCCGCCGACGAAAGCACGTATGCAGAAGATGACTTTAGGCAGCAATATGATTGGGATACAATGGTCTTCCGTGGCGGCGTTCGTTAACTGCGATTACGATCTGCGCAGCACGGAACCTCACGACGAAGCTTTTCTGGTCAATGTGTGCTACATCATCAGCCTTCAGCCCCGAGGGCGTTGGTATGTATAGTAGTGGTGACGCAGAAACGAGCACTGTGTGCCTCACGCAAAGGAGACGAAATACTATCGTGACAGAAAATAAATACTATCGCGCGGACGAGCATACACCGTGATTCAGAGTAGTCGCATATACCTAAACGATTTCCTCAAGCGGTGACGAAGCTCTATCGTAAGACAGAGCCGGAAGGGGGAAAGATCCTGGATCAGCTATAACGTTTGGATCCGGCGCGTTTGAAACCGATGATCCCGCCTTCGAGATCCAAGAAGTGCCCGAGAGAGATCCTTGAGGATGCCGGGGAGGCGGTTTCTCCTGGGCACGCTGCCTCACTGCGGGAGAAACCGGCGCGACGTCTCCTCGAGGTGAAAACCAGAACCTGCAGAATATCGGATGGAGGGAATCGAAGACCATCCTGTAAGTATGCGCCATCGGCAGCATCCCTGAGGAACACCATCGCGCAAGCGCTGGAGTTTCATGACCACGTTGCGGAATGCATCCCGCTCCTTCTCCCCCGCGTTATCGACGGAATCCCGAGTGAGGATCTCGAGCGTCAGCTTGACGAGGTCATACTGGACAGCGGGGATGTATGCTGGAGAAGCGTGGTTTCCGAGCACTCTGCCGTATTCGCCTGTGACGTATTCGGGCGAATGCCGGGCCTTGTGGATCGAGTCGCGCTCCTTTCGAATCTCCTGGTACTGCAGACAATCCTCCATGATGACCTCTTCAGCGTCCATATGGTGGAGGTTAGCTAAGAACTGCATGATGTCGGTGAGGAACAAAGTGAGGTTTTCAAGACGCGCGCAATCGCTGCCATCCTCCGCGGTAAGGTATGCGGGCAGTTTCTCCGCACCCAGATTCAGTCGAGTGGAGAGAAGAGGAAGGCGGGCGTCGTCATTCCCTATGTATGGAGTGCCGGGTGGAAAAGACCAGAGTACAATGTCAGATGGAGGAGTGAGTGCGAACGCAGTGATGACGGCAGTCAGACACCGGGCGGAAAGCGAGATGCTATCTTGGTCAGCAGCTTCTTGCATGTGAACGGATATGCGCATTGATATGATGGAGTTGATAAGAGGGAGGATTTCCAAGCAATACGACCTCTTGGCGGCGAACAGCGACAAGGCTTCGTGAATGGCGCCTGGAATATGATAGAGAGCTCGGATGCAAACCTCTCTTCTCTTCCCGCGGTTAGCCTCATCTCGGAACTCAAGGGTGTTCGTCCGCTTGGCGAGATGTATGATGCTCCACGAGAGATGCTTGTTGAAATTCTTCGGCCCAGGCAGGACTTTCAGTAGCTGACTGGTGGAGAGGTACGACTTGAGAGCTGTCGAACGATACAATCCGGGTATACCCTTCGCGAAGGCTTCCAGCTCATAGTCTTCGTCCAGGTGATCCACCGTCCATTCGAGGGCTTCACGGTAGACTGCGAGCGAGTCTTTTCCTGCCGACTCCTCCAGCATATTAACCATCTCCTCCGAAACCTTGCCGGACAACAAGCGTGCCGGGAACCTGGCAAACCCGACGACGATCTTCCAAAGACCATGCCAGATACTATCGAAGTTCGTATCTTTCGCCAGTCGATAGAAGAACAGGGCCCAGAGGAAGGGCGATAGGGGTGTGAGATACGGGCTATCGTGGGAGATGACGGGCATAAGAGTGAGGGCAATGTACGCAAGGAAGCAGAGGGCGACGACAGAAATGGTGAAATACGCGACGGTGTGGTTGATGTCGAAAATGAATATGATGAGGCCAATGAAGAAGAGGAACATTGACAGGAGGAGGAGGGCGGGCAGCCCGTCGACGAGGATGGAAAGTCGGAACTTGTCAACGCCCCGAGCAAGGTACCCTCGGATGGCGGCGCGAGTGTGAGGTGCGTGGCTGAGCTGAGTGACATGGATATATCGAGCTGTCCATTGGTGCAGCAAAGTAGCACCGAGGGCGGCTGTTAGGCTTAGCGTCAGGCTGAGGAACCAGATACAGTTGAGAGCGACCGCGGAAGTGGAGGGACGGAATGAGTTCTGATCAATGATGGTCGATACAGAAGGGATGGTTAAGTTGTTAGAAGCGCCAGACAGTTGCTGCGATATTTGTGCAAGGAGTAAATGGGTCACGTCGTCGGGGTCGGGCTGCAGGAGTGGATAACTTGAGAGAATGAAGCCCCCCACAGTCCCGGAGAAAAGGCCAGTCTAGCGACGAGCAATCAGCTATCAACACAGTCAACGTTCAACGTCGAAAACTTACAAATATAAGAATGCTCTCAGCACTCCTCTTCCATATCTCGGCTTTCGCGTCGTCATACTTCTGCGCTTTTTCGAGATACATCTTGAAGATGGCACCGGAGGGATCGCCATATTGAAGCTCCCCTGCAACAGACTCAGAGGGACCTCCGGACTCCGACATATCTGTGTATCTGGGAGAGAGAGAAGTGGTACTGTGGTCAAGCGAGGCGTGTTGAGTGTAGGAGAGCCGGGGGTGGTCCAGAGTGGTCAGGTACCGTTGGAGGCCTTCGTCGGACTCAAATATATATCATCGTCCACTTCCTACTCTCGCAGAAGAATTGCGGCGCGGAGCAGCTAGCATGTATGAAACACGTTGCGCGGCGTACCACCGAGGTGGTTGGACGGTGATTGGCAACATTCTGCATGGTGATTCAACGTAAAGGGAATGTAGGGGTTGCGTGCGGCACCTATGATGTGAGATACTGGTTGTGTGCGTTAGCCGTCGACTTTTCACGTGCGCGGATACTTGAGATGCATCACCTCACCTGCTGGCACTGACGTCGAGCCATAATTCATTTAGTGAGGTAAGCAGGCTATCAGTAGAGCAGAGGAAAAGGCATCACGAGTGCCCTTTTTTTAATTACCGTTGTGATGCTGCATCGTGTGCGCACCACTGAAGGCAACCGCTAGCCTTTAGCTGGGTCGGGGGCGAGCAGGGGTGGTCATCATTTGAAACGATGTGGAACTTTAACAAATGCATGCATGCATAGTGATAGTGATCGCTAAGCGCTGGGTACTAGCGGCGGGAGCGCCGCTAGATCCGGTCACGTGCATCCAGGAGCGTATCACGGCTTTGCACCAGCAAAGACTGCATCGCACGCGTAGAATGTATACATGGTTACATTTGATCGGAACTACCTCTGTGTCCTTACTTCGTGGGGCCGATGCCCCGTACTCGGCGGACATGCTCCTGTAATCCTACATCGGAAGAGACCATACTAAGCGACAGCATAACTAGATGAAATCAAACACAACGTGCGCCGTGAGCCGATGACTGCTGATTTTGTCTATACCATTCCCTCAGGTGGCAGGGGTGAAGTATACGGGAGCATCGGAATCGGGAAGGTGATCGAGGGGCTCGAGGCCGGCGACCGAGCATCGATCACCGCGAGTTCTGCCACATGCGGAAGTAAGCTTTCTATAACGGCGATATATTAGACTTATTAGGCATACCATTCGGATCAGGCACGACGGAGGTCCGTGAGTCGGTCTTCGCCGATGATGAACTTCCTGAAAGAGAATATTCACCAGGGTAGATCGGCATACCCAAGACCTGCCAGTCACCTTGCGGCGTGGGAGTAGGTTCTGGGGCTGGCATGGTGTCGTCGTGGGAGGAGAGCGAGAAGTGATCAAGTACCGGGGTGAGAACACCAAGGACCATATCAATACTGTCATCGGTCGACGTCAGCACAAGACGATGGACCTCTTCGCGCTTAGCCCTGAGCTTCCTAACTACGTCGGCGAACGCGTTGCGCTGTGCATGCGCGGCGTTCTTGACGGGGTTCCGAATCAGGATTTCGAGTGTGAGCCTGATGAGATCATATTGGGCGGCAGAGATGTACGCTGGCGAGTTGCGATTCCCGAGTGCTGTTTTGGTTCCTGCGATGTACTCTTCTGAGTGACGCGCCCTGTAAAGAGCCTCGCGCTCTGCATGAATATCCTGGTGGGGTGGACTGTCCCCCGATTGGACGCCCTCGAACAATGCTACCTGATGCATTGAGCCCAAAAATTGCATGATGTCGTGGAGGAAGGAGATGAGATTCCCGAGGCGAGCGCTATCACCACCCTGCGCGTTGAGGTATTCACGTACGTTCTCCTTCGGAACCCCGAGGCGACGGAAGAGCAGTTCGAGGCAATCATCTTCATCGCCGAGATACGAGACGTCCCGAGGGAAAGACCACCGCACGAAGTCATGTGGCTTAGTGATAGTGAATGCCGCGATGACTGCGGCAACGCAGCGAGCGGAAAGTGAAATAGTGTCCTGGCTAGCCGCGTCTCTGATGAACATGCACATGCGCATGGATTGGGCGGTGTTGATGAGGGGTAGGATTTCGAGACAATACGATTCCTTCGCGGCGAACACTGCCAGCGCCTCGTATATAGCGCCAGGGATGTGGTAGAGTGCCCGGACGCAGGCCTTGGTTCGTGCCGAGCGTGCAGAACCTTGAAGATCTCCCGTGGTGGTCCGCCGAGCGAGACGGATGATGCTCCACGACAGCTGAGGATGGAAGTTCCTCGGCCCGCGAAGGAGAGTGAGTAGCCGGCTAGTTGACAGCTGCTCCTGGAGGGCCTTGGAACGATACAGACCAGGGATGCCTGCTACAAACTCCTCGAACTCGTGATCCTCATCTAGATGATCGGCGGTCCATTCGAGGGCTTCGCGGTAGACCTCCAGTGACTGCTTCTTTGCGGATTTCTCGAGCATGGAGATCATCTTTTCCGACACCTTGCCGGAGAGGACGCGCCGGGAAAAGTCGACAACGTCAGCGCCAACACTGCGAAAGGTCCCCCAGATATCGGAGGATGTCGATTCTTTCATCTCGCGATGGAAGAACCAATACCAGCAAAACGGAGATAAGGGAGTGAGGTAGGGGCTGTCATGGAAGAAGAGAGGCATGATGGTGAGGGCGATATATGTGACGAAGGAGAAGGCGACGATCGAGACCGTGACGAAGGCGACGGTATGATTGGCATCGAAGATGAAAATAACGAGGCCGACGAAGAATAGGAATATGGATGCCAGAAGGAGGGTGGGGAGGGCTTCAACGAGCACAGAAACGCGGAATTTGTCGACACCTCGGGCTAGGTATCCTCGGATACATGCGCGAGTGTGGGGAGCATGGTTACGCCGAGTGATTTGAAGATACCGAAGCGTCCACTGTTGCATCAAGGTGGCACCTAGGGCGCACGTGAGACTCAGCGTCAGGCTGAGGAACCAGATCGAATTGACGGCGACAGCAGATCTGGAGGGGCGGAATGAGCTCTGAGAGATTATATCCGATGCGGAAGGGATATCCGCGGCGCTCGAAGGGTTGGCCAACTGTCGAGATATTTGTGCGAGAAGTGATTGCGTGATGACGTCTGGATCAGGTTGTAGATTCTGGTAGCTCGACAGGATGAAGCTGGCCACGGTCCCAGAGAAAAGACCAGTCTGAGAAGTATGTTCAGTTGGTACCGCCATATTAAATGTAATCGCACTCACGAACACAAGTATTCCCTCAGAACTTCTTCTCCAATTCTCGGCCTTGTCGTCGTCTACTTTTTGTGCCTTGTCAAGGTACATAGAAAATATAGCGCCAGAAGAATCGCTGTATGGGACCTTCCCGGTCCTTGAAGCTGTTGAGCGGCCCTCGGAGGACATCCTTGGATATGTTAGATCGAGGGAGGAGGTTCTCAGAGGACTGTGGCCTGGCGGAAGCTCTCCAACAGGAGGAGAATGTGGGGGTTCAAGAGAAGTTGAGCCGCCTTGTGAGCGTCCCGCAGTAGCACAATATATAGCACTACCTGTCGGTTCTCACGAGGATCGCCCATAAGTGGGGACACGGAATCCTCGTTCCAACGGTCTGGAAGCCGCCCCTGGTACAGCGGTTTTCATGTAGCACAATGCCCGATAGTAGGAGGACTAACCAGCTGCATTCCGCGCTGTCAGACTGAGGGCCACCGAGGTCAGTGGATTATTTGGATCGCACGGGGGCTTCGCGGACATACATTTTACTGCGGGTCTTATTCCTCTGTGTATACGCGCCAGCAAGAGATCATCACCTCGTGACAACTTCTTATAGAACGACCCAGGTACACCAAAGTGGTGACCCTACTGCCCAGCCAATCGCGGTCCCAGGAGACTCGGTATATGGTGATCTCCCCCTTTCCATTCAACAGTGCCGCGGCGTTTCTCTCGCACCTTCGGCCTGTTTCCATGACCTGTGAAGCATTAAGCCAGATTCCGCGCCTGGTGTTGCAGATGTCGAATTCGATTCGCAGATCCTATGACACCTTCCATGTTCCAGGGTTAACGCGGGCGCTGGGGGTCCACGGGCGCCGCCATGTAGCTCGTCCTGAGTGAAATGGAACGACGACGTATGGATGTCCGCTACCGCTTGGAGTACGTCGCTGGGTATGAGAGCAACCGTGATCGCGAGGGAAAAAGATAACAGGGAGACACGGCCCGCGGATATGGAGGAAGGCGAGCACCCTTTGGCAGAGCACGGACCACAGAAAGAACGTCGCCATGGGGTTCAAACATCCAACGTTCATGCACATGGCTAATGTTGCAAACGCTGCAAAGTCAGGATGGATAATGGAAGCGGCTGGCATTGGTGATTGACAGCCGTCAGCAGCCGCGCTGGCACGGGTTGGCCGCGGGTGTCGGCCCGCGAGGCGGAGGTTGCAGCTTCGGGCGCCTAATATATCACACTCCGCTTACGATCCGACGCTGGCGCGGACCCTTGCCCAAACACTCAAGCTCAAGCTCAAGCCCAAGCCCAGGCCTCACGCGCACGCTTGACATTGACGCATGCGACAATTGCAATCCAGTACAGTAGTATACTCTATAGAACTCGCAGCGTGCCTAATGGAGCGAGGGAGGGGTGGATACTACTGCGAAGAGACACATCAGGAGAACATCGAGTAGATTCACGTGCTACTACATGGGGTTCTGTACGCCGAAGCACAAAGAATTTTCGCGAGCCGTGGTGGCGCGAAGAACGCCCGTATTATACAATATTCTCGGGAGGCACAGATGAATCGTATGAGAGCGTCGACATAGGGGGAGCAATTGGAAGGCTCGCCGTTGGTGACTGGACCCGGGATCGGTCCTGACGTAGGAAGTAAGTTAAGTGAAGGGACCGAAGATCTCAAGCGTACCATTGGAACCCGACACAGCGGAACCAATGGAATCTGCCTTTGGCGTCCCGGAAAGAGATCCTTTGGCGAGATAGTCGGGCGGGTCCGCTCCCTCGCCGCCCCGCAAAGTGGCATCGATTGCTGGCATGAAGGTATCATCAGGCAATCGGAACTGGGTACAGACCGGCTTGAGGACATCGAGGACCATCCGGATGCTATCCAACTCTTGTCCGTCCTGAACTTTGTTCATGAGCATGCCCCAGAGCCCTGCAACCACGCCACAAAATGCGCTCCGTTGCGTCTCTGCAGCATTGATGAAGGCGCCACGGGGTTCCTTAGGTGGTTCACGTAGATCGTGGGTCAGGATCTCGAGCGTCAGCCTGACGAGGTCGTGCTGGACGGCGGGGATGTATGCAAGAGAGGAGTGGTTTCCTAGTACTTTGTCGGCCCGAGGTATATTTCTTCGAGGTCCGGGTGTCCAACACAAGGGCACGCTGATCCTTTATCCCTGCGTAAGTGAGACCCGAATGGACGTCCTCATCCAGCAACTGGTCCATGTTCCTTAAGGACTGCATGGTCTCCTGAAGGAAGACCGTGAGATTTGCAAGGCGTGCGGTATCGCCACCTTCGGCTTGCAGATACTCGTTGAGGTTCTCTGTGATCCTTAGGCGAGTGGAGAGGAGGGGGAAAGAAGCATCGCCGTCACCGATGTACGGGATTTCTCGCGGGAAGGACCATAACACCAAATTGATGGGCCTGGTGATAGCGAACGCAGCGATAGTAGCAGTAACGCATCGAGCAGGAAGTGCGATGGTATCCTGGTTGGCCGCGTCGCTTAAGAATATGGACATGTTCATTGACTGGACCGAGTTGATGACGGGGAGGATCTCTAGGCAATACGACTCGGCTACGGCGTATGTTGCTAGGGCATCATGGATGGCGCCAGGGATGTGGAAGAGTGCTCGAAGGCAGGCTTTGATACGCTTCGAACGTGCCGGCTCTTTGAGGTCGCCAGTGCTCATCCGCCGAGCGAGACGGATGATGCTCCACGAAAGCTGAGGGTGGAAATTTCTCGGCCCGCGGAGAAGCGCAAGCAGTCGACCGGTGGATATGTTCTGCGATTGGAGGGCCTGCGAACGATACAGCCCAGGAAGTCCTCTTGCAAACTCCTCAAATTCGTGATCCTCGTCTAGATTGTCAGCAGTCCAGTTGAGGGCATCGCGGTAAACCTCCATTGACTGCGCTTTAGCGGATGTCTCGAGGGCAGTGACCATCTTCTCCGTCATCTTTCCGGAGAATACGCGCCGAGGGAATTTGGCCACACCGATGCCGACGGTGCGAAGAGTTCCCCAGATATCGGCGAACGTGACAACTTTGGCCAGGCGGTAGAAGAAGCAGTACCAGACGAAAGGAGATAGAGGGGTGAGGTACGGGCTGTCATGGAAGAGGATGGGCAAGAAGGTGAGGGTGATGTATGCAAGGAAGCAGAAGGCGACGACCGAGATGGTGAAGAAAGCCACCGTATGGTTGATGTGGAATATGAATATGACGAGACCGGCGAAGAACAGAAATATTGACGCCAATAGAAGGGTAGGGAGTGCTTCAACTAGCACGGAAAAGCGGGATCTGTCAACACCCCGAGCGAGGTATCCTCGAATGCATGCGCGGGTGTGAGGAGCACTGTTGCGGCGGGTGATTTGGAGGTACCGAAGCGTCCACTGATGCATCAGAGTGGCACCGAGTGCGCAAGTGAGACTCAGAGTCAGGCTGAGAAACCAAATGACATTGATGGCGACGGCGGAATGGGACGGACGGAAGGAACTCTGGTCAAGGATGACAGAAGGAGAGGGAATATCCGTGTTGTTGGAGGGTGATAGCTGTTGGGATATCTGGGCAAGGAGCAACTGCGTCGCGGTATTGGGGTCGGGCTGTAAACTCTGGTAGCTCGAAAGGATAAAGCTGGCTACGGTTCCCGAGAACAGACCAGTCTGCAAGTGAGTGATGAGTATCCGCTTATGTGGTCGATGTGCGCAGCACTTACAAAGGTGAGAATGCTCTCAGCGCTTCTCCTCCAGTTCTCGGCTTTGTCGTCGTCGACTTTCTGAGCTTTGTCGAGATACATGGAGAAAATGGCGCCGGATGAGTCGCTGTACGGTATCTTTCCTGCGGCTGACTCGGAGGAGTGATGTTCGGACCCCATATTGACTCGAGCAAGGTTATCACGGGCGAAACGGGGGTCTGGGTTGCGGCAGGGCGTAAGCAGCCGAAAAGTAGGTTTGGCAAGAGAAGTGGTTGTGGCCCTATCCTTCATCGTCCGAGTTTAATATATAGCACGACCTGTCATCCGAAAACATGGCAGGCACCCGCACGCGGTGAAGTGCTCTTGCTCTCTTTTCTGGTGATCTGTACAAGTCGTTCAGAGTTTGTACGTTCGATAGCCTGAAAGGTGGGACATACATGTGACCAGTACGTTGCAATCCGCATTGCAACCCTGCATGCCGCAAGGGGGGATCTACACGGAATGTAGGGATTGCATGGACTTCTACCGTTCACCACTCATCAACCGGGCGGTATAGCAAACGTGCGTGGTAATAGGTAGATTGTCACTTGGCTTGACATTTAGGAGGTAACGTGGCTGTCCGCAGTAAAAAGGAAGGGTGACATCCGCCCAGATATCGGTATGGGCTGATGGGGTTTCCGTGCACGGCTGTGCTTGGTTTGGCAGAATGCATCGCTGGTAGCGACAATGGCAAGAAGGACAACGACCCGTCGTCGGCCCGGAGGCAGCGACAGCGACACCCGACACCTGCAGTCGAATGAGGCAACTGGCTCCCACGACGCCCCGCCAAAGAATGGCACGGTCTACAGTACAGCACTCTACACACAGGTACACACAACCTGGGCGGCAGGGTGCACACCATCATAGTAGCTCCACACACCCGCGTGTAGGTACAGAAGAGAAATTCCGAGTAAGAGCGATACGAATTGGGATACAGCGGAGACCTTTGTCCTATACAGGAGTCCAACGTCCTACACGGGTATACACTCCCCTTAAATATCACATTAAAAACAGCTTGCCATCCATGCGGCAAGCCCTCATACGACCCCAGAAAGCACGCTGAACACATCCTCCTGCCGCGCCCTGAACTGCGGCAGGCGGGTCATCGCGAGCGCGAGCGCATTCACGCGGTTCGCAAACGCGACCGCACGCCCCTCGACGCTCCGTCTGCCCGTGGATCCCGGCGGGCCACCGACGTCGTGCCCCGCGCCGAGCTCGAGCAGCGCGCGCACGCGCTCAAGCCGCGGTACAGGCACATCATGACCCTCCTGCGCGAGACGCATTGCCGCGGCGGTGTCCTCCTCGTCGAACGCCTCCGCGGCGCGTCCGATTTCACTGAACTCACGCATAAGCGGGCGGAGCTGCGCGGGGCACTCTGCGAGCGTGAGGGGAACGCCGCGGACACCGAGCACTGCGCCGTCGGGTGTCATCGAAGTGGACGCGACGAAGAGAACCGCGAGTGCGACGGCACCGAAGTATGCCCTCGGGGGGTCGGACTTCAAGATTGGACGAAGAGTCGGTGTCGTGGAGAGGACATCTGCGAGAGCGGCATAGAGCGTCTCGCGGATGAGCTCAATAGCAGGACTGGATGGCACAGCAATCGTGGGATTGCGCGGCGGTGCAAGGGTATTCCCGGAGGGTGAACGCGGGGGTGAATATGCATTGCGCGGAAGTAGCCGTGGCGAAGGAAGTGGCGAAGGTAATTTGCCCGGGGGTTCGGACGACGTCGGAGAAGGCGTGTAAACTGGCGGAGGCACGAAGGATGCCTTAGCGCTAGCCGGCGCTGCCCCGTCTGCTGCGGCGCCAGCGTCGATTGCAGCTTGCAAGTCGCCCGCATACCGGTCTTGGAATGAGCGCCGTTGGCTGATCTCTATGGAAATTGACCGCAGGTCTGCAGCCAAGCGGCCGATTACCGGCCGCACAGGTTGGCTGACGGGCTCGAGGCCGCAGACGACACGCGCAAGGTCATGCTGCTGCTCCGGCGTGAGGTTCTGGATGGCGGGGACACACTCAGACCAAAGCCTGAGGAAAGGAGTAAATGCCAAGGGGCAATTGTCGAGGGAGAGGTCGTGCCGCGGCGCAGATTTCTCTTTGCGCGGGAGAGGGACAGAGGGTGGGTTAGTCGTGGAACGCAAGGCCGCGAAGTATAGGCATAATGCGGGGCCTTCCTGGTGCGTGAGCGAGTCGGTCGAGCAAGATATCGAGACAGTGTTGCGCACCTGTGATCATTAGATCACCTTCCGCGCTACTGAGCAGCTCCACATCTAACAAATGCTCGGCCTTGGCCTGGGCAAGCGATAATTTGAGATAACTGTGAAAGGCATCTTGAACATAACGTTCGTCCAGACGGCCTTCACCGTTGATTGTACTTGAAGAGAATGCGGTCATGACGGAAGAGGATATTTGGTAGTCTTGAGCTCCGTGCCTAGGACACCGTATTATATCATAGGAGCGAATTTGTCACATGTGGCTCTTATATGTGACCCCGTGAGAGCGGTGCATCCCACTGAGGCTACATCTCCAAAGCTCCGTCTCGCCGGGGGAACATCCAGTACTGTGGGAGGCGGTGGAGGTATCGAGCAGTGCAGCAATATGATGGGGGCCCCACTACGCGGGAACCAAGTTTTGCTGGTGTGATGGGCTGCGGTTAGCGGGTTCAATGCATGCACGGCGCTTATACCGCCGCTCTAGCAATGAAGTCGATGACGATAACGGTCTGCCATTTCCTGCCACACGTACTCCAGTACTCGTTCATTACCGAGGATATGTATTATAAGTAAATGAGATCCTCCCATCTAAAGTTCTAATATCCTCTTCATGCTCTGCCAAACGGCAAAGCTCACAGCGTTCATCGGCACAATTTTAAGGTATCCAATGCTCAGACCGACGAAGAATCCTCTCGGGCCTCCACGTGCCCATATTCCGCGCACCGTTTCGCCCCAACGAAGCCAGCGCCCTGGTTCCGTGAGCCCGCCTACCTGCATGCGACGCCGTACGACTTCGAACGGATAAGAGACCGTCTGCGCGAACGCTCCCGCAAGGGCGCCGATACCCAGGTCCGCAAGGGCCGTTGCCTGCGGCCGGCCGCCGGGCCCAACTGGGAGGAGAGTCGCGCGCAGGTAGCCCCATGTGAGGAACGCTGTGCCAGCGTAGGGAACGATGCCAACCAGGCTCACTGAGAAGCCGCGATAAAATTTCAGGATCGGGAAGGTGTGGAAGAGCTGGCGGGTTGCGGGCACAGAAGCAGGCAGGGGTGCTCCTTCGGCGTAAATATATCGTGCTGTGCGCAGGAATGATGGCCGCACGATTCTTCCAGATGCAGAGCTATGTATCGTGTGGAAAGCCATGCGCACGCGCAGCAGCTCGAGGGGGTATGTAAAGAGGACAGATATGGCACCTGCAATAAAATGAGCATCAGCTACTGCGGATAGCATTGCCCTACTCACCCGACACCGCGCCGGCTGAAAAGCGGCGCATGTTCGTCTCTTGCTCGCGTGTCGGCATAAGAAACTGAAAAATGGTCAGGCAGATGATCCGAAGAGGCGAGTCGGCGGCACACACGTCATGAACTTGGTCATACGCAACAAATTTGACAGCAGCATACGGAAAGATGCGCAGGAGAGTTGCTGAGTGGCCCTGAAAGAGCCCTAGCAGACCAGCATCCTTGTAAATTTGCGCTCCTGCGCGGAAAGCACCACTCCATGTTCCTGCCGAAAGAACGTCAGCCTCCGTCCAGCATACTAAATCTACCCCGCGACTGCGCACCTGCGTATTTCTGATATTCAGGATTTGATGCCTGAAAGAGGATCTTGACACGGTCAAGAGGTGCGACCACTGTTTTTGCCTGCAGACCTTCAGGTCGGACAAATTCGCATGCCAAGTAAACGCGGCACTCACAACACAGCCTGCCACGCCTCCAGCGATGCCTGAGCGAATCACTCGGTCCGCGGCCTTACTGTTGGACGCATCAGAGCTCATTCGAGAGAAAGGCACATGTGAAGTAGATATTGCAAGAGAAGAAGGCTGGCGGGTGCGAGCAAAAGCCTGGGCTGGGCCCGCGGGTTCTATTGGAGATGGTGTTCCGGCCCGAGCAACGGAACTTGGATGAGGCGCCATCGACCATCATGTGATTTCTGGTCACACGATCGCTGGGTGTAGGCGCGCTCCTCTCTCCAGCTGCTCGTTTCTCTTTTACTTTCCACGCGTTACTACGACCCGCGCCAAACCTGTGACTAGGAGTGCTTACGATGTCCTCCAAGGCAAAGTCAGACGTGAAAGTCCTCAAAGGGCAAGAAGGTGCGTCCCTCTTCGTAGCAGAATAAGAACCAAATGCGATACGTCCGAAGCGGAGGACAAGGTGTACGACTACATTAAGCGGGTTCGTAAAGGGCCGTCAGGCTGCAGCGACTTGTCCGATATCTTACTCGATACCCGTGGTTAGATGAACCGCCCGTACGGCGCTGTCGACGTTTCTGCCAACCTTAAGGGCGCAGTGCCCAAAGCAACTACGCAGAAGATCCTCCTCGCGCTTGCCGAAAAGGGCGCTATCACACAGAAGATCTACGGTACGCTCGCCCTGCGCGTAAAGATACTTTGTCATGGGCATATATACGCATACACACGAATGCAGGCAAGACAACCTTCTTTGTCGCAAAACAAAACAACCTCGACACGCTCCCTGATGACAAGATCAAGGCTCTGACGGCAGAGGTAGAGGCTTTGAACGAGACCAACAAGACGATCGCAGCCGAGGTCAAGACCGCCTCTGCAGGTGTGCACCGCATGTATGCATATACACGCTCGATATGAATGAAACAGAGCTGGCCAAGATTAAGAACGCTCCAACCGATGCCGAATTGACGTTGCAAATCGAAGAAGCGGAATCCAAGGCTCGAAACCATTTTCCTCTTTATCGTCATTCTCTGATTTTGCCAGTAGTGTGCCAAGCTCCGTGAACATCTCGAACCTCTTCGGTCTGGCACGCCGCTTGTCTCCGCTGCAGAGCTTGATTTTCTCGACGCCGAGTGGGTCCAGTGGCGTGCCGAGTGGCTCCGTCGGAGGAAGGTGTATCTGAAGTGAGCCACCCACCAGACCCATGTTACACTGATTGACCCCACGTAGCTTCTGGGCTCTCGTGTCTGACGCACTTCCTCCACCTGACGCCACCCAACTTACAGAGGATCTTGGCCTTGAACAGGACACACCTGAACACTTGGAGCTAGAGCGCGGACCTCTTTGTACCCCTGCCCATGCTTCCAGGCGGCGCTGAATCTGCGATGCCTCGACTAGTACCCCAGCCTGGTGCTCTTGCTCTGTTCCTTGTACTTGGCTGCTGCTCTATCCCCAACGATCTCGTTTCCGCTAAGTTGACTCGTCCTTTCATCCGGTGCTCATGAACTTGTCAAAAATCGGGGTTGGTACCCCTCAATTGTAGCGAAGAAAGCGAATCAGTACAGAATACAACTCGTGATACAAATGCATAATGTTACAGTGCGCGGCGTATGTGAAAACGTGAGGCGTGAGGCGTGAGAATGCGGGGAAAGTGGGATCATTGCACGACGAGGGTATCGTGATGCGGGCAAGGTCCAAGGGCACCCAGTAACAAGAAGGCGAAGACGGGCGCCAACCGAAGCCAGCGGTGGCGCGGCTCTAATAGATCAGCTCGCAGCAGCGCGCGCAGCCAATCAGCCATAGTACACCCTGCGCAAGCCTACAGTCAGCACAGATGTCCAGCAGGGCGTGCGGGAGGCAAAGGGAAACTCACCCCCGTGCAGTAGTGGAGATTGGCTTGAAATCCGCGCGGCCGGCGTCGACAAAGTGCGCGAGAACGTCAGCCCAGTCACCCCGCTCGTCCCACGAAATCTTCGACGGCGGGTCGACCTCCACGGGCATGACTTGGCTGACGCCTCCGCACTGAATCAAGACGACAGCAGTGCCGATGCCACCAGCGCGACGGCAGCGCTCCTCGCGGCGTTGGATGTCGGCAGCAACGAGCGGATCACGCCCAGTGACATATGTGCGGGGAACGATGTGCGTGCCCTTGATAGCGAATCTAACGCACAGTCAGCGCCAAACCCAGTCCGACGCGCCGTAAGGTACTTACTGCCGGTGCGAGTCACCAGAGGGCCGAGGCGTGAGCTCAATGAGCAGCGCCGATTGGCGCACGTTCGAAGGCACGCGTTTGAGCTGCAGGGCCTGGAAGCCCGCCCAGCCCAGGAGGGTGGCATGCTGAGACGTGAAGCGCCGCAGAAGCTTTGCAATGTTCTCGTCGGGGTACTCCGTGCTGATCGGCTGCTGTTTTGTCGCAGCCACCTGCGCCATGGTGTGTTGGCAAATTGCCTTGTGTGATGGCCAGTGCTTTTTCTGGCACTCAGGGGACTGTGGAGGCCAGGGTCAACTTCCGCTGTCGGCACTGCGAATGGGCAGAAGTACTCACGCAGTAGTTGGTGGTCATCTGTATGACGTCAGGAAAGCAGATCAGCCTCGGGTCATGAGCAGCACATGTTGGATAGACATACGCAGCCTCCACACAGGCGGAAGGGCTTGACTGAGGGTTGCTCGGTGGATCCACAGGTGTCGCATATGCGAACGCCCCTTTGCCGGTGGCTGTGCGCCGAGGGTGCATAGTAGTTGGCGGCAGCAGGGGTGGCGTAGTAGGTTGCCATGTCTCTGGATGCGATATTGTTCTAAAAGGGTCGCAGGGAACTGGCTGACTCGGTGTGTGATGACTCGTCGCCATTGTGCGGAGTGTTTTATAGCAAAGCGGGTGCATGAGGGCTCCAGATTCATCCGCTAAAGCTCCAACACAAAAAGCATGAACAAAATGAAACGTACTTTTTGTCTTGTGCGGGCGCCGACAGCGAGGCCCTGCAGCCGCCATGCGCATGGAGACAATAGCACCGCAGAGTGAGACATTGCGCGTGAGCTGCTGCAAGACAAAAGGACGGGGCATGCACCAACTTCGATTCCCAAAACGGAAGTCAATTGGGCGCCTCATGTCCCTTCCCCAGCGCAAAGACAATTGAACTCGCTCCCGCGCTCGCGCGCCTGCCGTATTGCACTCCCCTCGAGCCCTTCCACGTAGACGCACATCGACGCTCCGTTTTTGTCTTGTAACCTCGGCTCGCGCCCACTTCGACATCTGTATCGATATCTTGGCCTCTTCCTGATGCCCAAACTCATAATGTTCCCTGGGATGGGAACATCGCAAGACAATTAAGATCCAGCCGCGGTTGCTCCTCTTTGGATGAAACTCAACCGTCTCCGACGCAAATCACGGAGCATATCCCGCAAAGCGCGTTGCGCCGAGCCGCCGGATAGCACTGTCCTGAAATCCCCCGATGCAACTCTGCGCTGTAACAAGACCTTCGCTGCTCCTGTTATTGTCTCTGAGCACCATCCCGGCCCATCACCATCGCAACGCCGTTAGAAAGTTTCTGATAGACTTCGCAAGCCTCATTAGTGTCCGCCGAGACACCGGGAGCAAACGACCAGCACCATGACGTGGGCTTGACGAGGTCGTACGATCGAACGCACCACAAGGCCCTTATGTCCGCGATGTGCCAGGGTGTGCCTTGGCACCCTCGACCTAACGCATTGTTGAAGGCTTACGATGCCTTTGAGCTCAGGTGAGTCTCTAGTGGTGTACTGAGTGTGTTGAGATTTGAGCTGAAACATTCTGCGGTGGTGTTCGTAGCGCTGGCCTACTCCCCTCAAGCTCCCTGAGAACGGGACGCCGCGGCTCTCAACAGTGTTCCTTGGTTTTGAACCATGTGCTGCCCCTCCGAGTCTCTGGGGAATTTGGATCGTGTGGTCCCGGGGTGAGATGTGCTCGGCTCCGAGACTGCCCGGTAGATCTGGTCGGCCTATGTCGGGCCGGTGTTCGGCGGAGGTGCGGGCCGGACAGATTAGATGATGATGATGGCGGATATCGGCTGCGACCATCGCGAGGCTTGGGGCTCGCCCAGTTCAAAACTTTCTCCGTCATCCAACATCTCTCACACCCAGCACAGTTGCTGACTTGTCGTCTGAACTCTGTACTACCCGGCTGACTCCGGGCCTGCAACCGGATTGCGTCATACCGTCGTGATAAAACCCTGTCTACTTTCGAATCTACGAGCGGCCCACCCTTCACTCTACCACCTTCAACATGGCACACCTAGCTCCCAATCATTTCCTCGCGCAACCGCGTCCAGACGCATTCCTCGGCCCTCCGGTAGGCGTCGTCGATACTACAACCCTCGCCGCGCACGACTTCGATGTAGACACGCGCACGGGCTTCATGCCGCCTGATCCTCCCCTTGCTCGGTTGCCTGCGCAGTGGGAGCTATGGGAACAGCTTTTGGGCGATGCTCAGATGAGAAAACTACAGCTCGGTAGGAAGGCAGGCATCACGGAAGAAGAAAAGGCACTGTCCGAGTCATGGCGGTCTCATGCCCGAGAGGTGTGTCCACTCAGTCATCCCTAAGCTGCCTTGATGACGAATCCTGCGCTTATCCAGCTGCCCACATTACCCACCAGGGACCTACGCCAATCGGAGTTGCTTCTTCGGCGTGCTCATCATGTCCTGGCCTGGACCATGCACTTCTATATCCACAGCTTGCCGCCGGACGCCGAGATCCGGATTCCCGCTCCCATCGCCGTGCCTCTTCTGGAAGTCTGCACTCAGCTTCAACTTCCCCCTTTGATGACTTACTCAGACGACGTGCTTTACAACTGGGCACTCAAGGTGCCATCGGCAGAACCCACTCCAGCTCTTGACAACTTACGATGTCTTACTCTTTTCACTGGAACGCGCGACGAAGAGGAGTTCTACCTTTCCAGCGCGCGAATAGAGTTGCGTGGTGTCGATGCCCTCGAACTCATGCGCGCCACTATGGACGAGCTTTTCGTCGGAGACGAGATCGCCGCGCGCCGCATCACGCATTATCTCGGCAGCCTGGTGCAGGTGCTGGATGACCTCTCATCAATTCTTCTCGCTGTGCGCGACGGCTGCGCGCCAGAGACTTTCTACAACGATATTCGCCCGTGGTTCAATGGTGCGGACTCGGGTTCGCGCAAGTGGACCTTCGAGGGCCTCGCCGAGCGCCCCGAGCTCACACTCCCGACCGAGCTCTCCGGCCCGAGCGCCGCGCAGAGTTCCCTCATCCATGCTCTCGACGCGTTCCTCGGGGTTGACCACACTCTTCCCGTTGCCTCTGCAGGCGCGCCTACCCCCGATCCAGCATCTGTGGACCCATCCCCGGCGGGTGCACACGAGCCACCGAAGGCACCCTTCCTTACGCGCATGCGCGCTTACATGCCGCGTCACCATCGCAACTTTTTGCGCCACCTCGCTGCCGTGCCGCGCCCACTGCGTGCGGCTGTCGCGCGGATGGATGACGCGGCACTCACGGACGCGTACAACGCTGCGCTCGATGCGCTCCGCCGCTTCCGCGATGCACATATGCGGATAGTCGCGATCTTCATCGTCGGCCCGTCGCGCCGTCCGGCGTCCGGCGTCCCCGCCCTGCGCGAGGACGACATCGCAGAGGCTGTGCAGGGCACGGGCCAGGGCCCGCTGCGCGGGACAGGTGGAACAGATCTAGTGAGGTTTTTGAAGGGCGTGCGGGACCGCACGGCGGGTACGGTGCTGGATCGCGATGCTAGCCACGACGGCGCCTCTTCGTCTTAGCGTATTCTGATTTATACCGTCATTTATGGAATGCATAGAGGAAGTCAGGTCAGTAATGGTACAAATATCTTTACATGGTACACATAGTGCCTGCTTTATAGTGTACTCGGGTACTGTACATCTTTCAATATCTCACACCTCACTTAGGAATGCGTCTTCGATATCAGCTCATCACTTGGGCCGGGTTCCGAATTTTCCTCTGTTGAAAGTGAGCTGCACGAAACATCACCACTTTCGCTGCGTTGGCTTGTAAGACGCCCGGTGCCAGCAGCAGAAAAGCTAGGGTTGAAGCGCAGTGTCTCCAGTGTCTCGGGGTGAGAGATGCGCCCTGTTTGTTCTGCAGCGGCAGCGGTCTCATATGAGATGAATAGAGTCTTTTCCAGTGAGTACTCCTGGTCCGCCAATAGAAGGACGACAATCGGATAGAGACCCTGCCGGTTTGATCAGTCAAGCAATAAGTACCAGATACAATGCTCTGTACCGCTATCTGAGTATTCACTGGCGAGTAAATGTCTCCAATTGTGCCGTTCGGAAGATGGATGAACGTCGACACCAACATTATGAGCTGATGGCGTGCGTCAATCAGAGATAACATTTGCATCATGCAAGATGAGAACACTAGTTACGTACCATCGAAACGATGTAGATGACGCCGGACTCTGCCAAGAGTGCCAACACCCTCCCTGCTCTTGATTTCATGACGTACAGACTGCCAGGGCTTCCGAGTCTGCGCATATCGATGCGCCATCTCCTGATGCGGGATCGGTTGATCCTGAAACTTGAACCACAAGAGCGATGCAGGCTTACCAGACCTTGAATCCGATGGCGCCAGTTGCAGTGATGTTCGTTAAGAGCGAAAACGCCGAGGCAGCGACCTGCGTCACGTTGATTGTGTCATCAAGATGAGGTCGGCGGTGGTCGGTGGAGGACATGGACATCAGAGCAATGCGGATGGCAATCGTTACACAAACGGAAACTACATCAGAAGGATGTAATGTTTCCAATTGGGCAGGAAGCAGCTGGAAAGTACCTGTAGCGCATCCAAGGAAGAAGACGGATACGAATAGAAGCCTTCTGCTCTCGCTGGCACATATGGCCCAAGCTCTCCACACGACGACTCCGTCAGTCATGACATACTGGAAGGTGGCAGATTAGACGCGCGATTCATCATGGCATCCAAGCAGCACTCACGTTTACAAGGACGAGTGCGCTGAACAGCTGGTGGTAGCTCGGTAGGTTATAGCGGGATGGATCAGCTGGAAGGAACCAGCCCTTGATCAGCTGAATCAGCGCAGTGACGGACAGGGCCCAGTATGTTGTCGACAACGTGAACATGCATATTGTCATGCCCAGGAGGAACTTCCTGGCAGCAGTTTGTACGCCTTGACGGCTGACACAGAGCATTCAGATGAGCGTTGTACTGCAAGTACAGTTCTCCTTACAGCATGATATACGTCGAGATCGGGAAGAGCGATGCAAATATTCCTGCTTGCGGATAGAGGTTAACAGAGGTTATGAGACACAGACGTGACCGTCGGCTGACCGTAGACCACCGACTGCAATACAAGTCCAATCGCGTGATAAAGTAAAACCAGTGCATGCTCGTGAAGCCCAGGCGCCAACGCCATTGTGGTCACAGGCAGGGATATTGGACGTGAACCGGGGCCCTTCAAGGAAGGGGTGGTGCAGCAAGGCATCTTGCTGGGTGTTATATAGAGCCGCTGACGACATCGATGTGCATTGAGTGATCAGTCGTAAGGCATCAAGGGGGCAGTGAGCATCATTGCTACCAACAACCTGGGAACAACGCAATATATATACAAGTCCGTGGTTGTGGCACCCAAAGCCGGCGTAGCCTCTCCGTGATAGTAAGCCCATGGCGGCGTCCGACCATCTACGTGCGCCCGCGCAGAAGCTCAGCCGACCTTGGCAGCGTGATATCCAAAGATTCCTACAAAACGTACGTGAGACGTTGCCATCTAACGACCAAAAGATGCCTATCCTCCGTCGCTGCCAGCGCTGGTTCACTGATTCTCTGGTACCTTCTGGCACCTCGTTTGCGCAGGTCTGGTACAGCAAGAGCCTGCACGGCTCATGCCATCGCGTGGCCGTCTGCTGATGCAGGGTACAACCGACTTCGGAGGCGCACCGGCCCACAGCACCTAATCTCCGGGCGTCTCGCGAGTACATGTTCGCAACCGTTGGGTCGCATGGCCGTTTTCAGCGAGTAATAATATGACACGTATTCAATGGTATGTACATATATATTGAGCCTCTGGGCGGAGTCGATGAGTATCGCCGAACCTTCAAAGCACCTCACTCACAGATATGACCTGTTCCAAGATGCCCCTTTCTTGGCGAGAGGTCCACTTCTTGACCACGACGTACTTGAGAAGACATCACGGCGAACCTCCCCGCGGAACGGTTTCATACGCTGCTAGGTGACCACGGCCCGATGAGTCGTGTCTCACTGGAGAAATAACGAATCCATCTCACCAGTCCGACTCTCATTTCTCGCGCTAGTCTGTCCCGCAACTGGGGTTTCCCTTTCTTCATGTCTGCTGGAGGTTCCAACACTAGCTTCCACCTTTCTTGTGCAAGGAGGTTCACCCGGCTCCGCATGTTGAGAATTAAGGGCGATCATCGCAAGCTCCAATGCACGAGACAGGCTCTCGATAGTCTTTTCTAAGCGGCGGACGCGTCGTTCCATCCTGCGGTGTCGTCTGCGATGTCGCGGGGGCTCGGGCGCTGTGGAAGATGAAAATGAGTGTCGAGCGAAAGCGATGCAGCACAAGCTTACGGAGGCTTCCATCTGATTCGTATTCATATTCTACGTGTTCGACCCGAAGCTGCACAACGTCATCTTTCAGCCCCTCTTCGACTATAGTGCAAGCTCTTCGATCGGCAATCTCAGCAGCGCAACGGGAACATACAGGAATCTGCTTGTCGTTACCAAACTCCCCGCTGAGCGTGGTTTGATCGGATTGGGGGGCATGGACAGTCGAACCCGGGGGTGCGAAAGAAGCCGGGTTGACATGGGAAGGAAAGGCTGGAGTACCGTGCGACGACGGTCCTTCGAGACTTGAAGGGAATGAGCGACCCGTCTCTGCGTAGTGCCCCCAACGCGTCTCCTATGCCACGAGAGAAGCACATACATATATGGATCTGAAGCGTTGTTTGAGACTCACTTCAAAAGATTGATGGCCATATGGGTCGGCAGGATGGAACTCTAGACCGAGATCCCGAATGCGTAGTTCCTATACGTGAACTCGTAAGAATTGATGTACCGCAACGTAGCGTGGACCTCGCCTCAGGTGAAAGGTGTCGATACCGAGCATCGCAAACAATGTTAAAGAGTACCGACCCTGACCCCACCGTATAGTCCTGAACGCCGCCGTCGGGGTAGACGGAAGGGTGTTCGCTACTGCATTCGAGCCTGATATCAGGCATACCATCCGTCGGAAGTGCCGAGTCAACCACTCGTGTTGGCTGAGCGACTGGGATTCCGGAGGTGATGCTGGACTGTGATCTCGGTGCCTGGATGTCGTCCAAAACCGTAGATGGCGCCGTTGCGGCGTCGGGAGCCTTCGCGAAGAGATTTCTTGTGTGGGAATCTGCTACGTGAGACGTCCCGGAATTGGCAGTCGTAGTCCGCGTGGTCCCTGAGGTGGGGTTTGCCCATGAGTTGTAACTTCCTGCGTCTGCAGTGGAAACCCTCGCGCTGGGAACATATTTCTTCGCGAGAGGATTTAATGTGGACTCGGCACTTGCCACTGCGTCTGGGTGACTCGACACGGTGGGATAATCCGACGGAAGCCTGACAGTGACAGGTACGGGGGGCCTCCCTGTGGCAAGATAGCCTGCGCTGGAGTTGCCAACGACATTGGATGTTGACCCGGGTCCGTTACTAGTCCCCTCTGTCCTGTGAGAGTTGCGGCCGACATGTCGATTCGCTGAGTCCTGCCGCTTCTTGGCCTTGCGATTCCGGGGCAGGTTCTCGGCGACGCCGGATGAAGGCATAAGGGTGGGTGCAAAAGAACAGTCACCACGAGCGAATGTGACCAACTTGAAAAGTAACGTCAACTCCCAGGCAGCTGGGTGACTGGTGGTGGCAAGGGGTGGCACGGAAGGAGGCCTTCCCCCGCAGTGCAGAGAATTTACGTTCAGTCACCCTAGTATAGGGTTAGGTGTTGCGACACTAGCTGCCTCCAACTGCAGCCTTCTACAGTCACGGTGCTAATTCTGTTGGTGCCTACTCTGGCTGAAACCACCTGATGACAAAAGTACTGCATAGAAACGATACAATGAAGTTGACGCGATAGATATACAGAGCCAAATGAACCAGGGTAGTGGAAGAGGCTGGAGTCCTACTCCATAACCTCTTCCATATCGTCCTCATCCTCCTCTTCCTCGTCGTAATCGTCCATGGACGCGTCGGGATTCGATGGCTGCGATGCGTATAGCTGAGACATGCCCTCGGATTTGACCTACAAAACATGAATTCCCGCATTTAGCAGAGAAGCAACCACGTACCCCGTCGCCCTTGAAGCTGGGCATTAGCTCCCATGTGCCATTAAATTCGCCGCTGCGGTGTAGAGTTGCAATCTCGGTGAGCACCTCCTTGAGATACACCTCTGGCTGTTGCGTCTTTTCGCGCAAGACTTTGATAGGCCACTGTTCTCGTTCTCGGAAGAGCGCAAAGAGAGCGTCCAGTAGTTGGTTGCGCGGCATCCGCGCCATGCGCTCGTACTGTCCTTTGGGTGGCTTGGCCTTTGCGCGCTGGGAGTCGAGAACATTCGTCAGAGGATGGAATCTCTGCAGCGGCGAAGCACGCACAGCAAGCTCCGCGAAGCCAGACGCGGACGAGATGCCGCTGCTGAGCATCTTTCCTCCACCACGTCCTGCCCGCGCGCCGTCCATGAGCCCCACACGGACGGTCTTCTCGTATGCCGCAGCGCCGCGCTCTGTGAGGCGGCGCTCGTAACGGCCCGTCATGCGCGGGCGGAGGTTGCACTCGTGCTTGACCTTGCCCGTCATGATCGTCGTGCGGGCACGGTCGATCGAGGCGGGTACCTTGGCGCGCTCCGCGATGACGATTTGATTGTGCACGTCCTGGTTGACCATGTCAAGCTCGTACATGTCGTCCTCGTCGCCGTCGTCGGACGGCACGAAGACGATGATACGGGGCGGCGCGCCGGGGGCAACGTCGTAAATTCGGATCTTCGCGAGCTGCACACCCTCCGAATCGAATTTGGACCACCGCTCCATCAGAAATTTCGGGATCTGTGCGCGGGGTTCAAGGCCGTGTGTAGTGGGAACGGCAGCGGCGCACCTTTACGAGCCATACTCTTCCGTGACCCGAGTCAAGCATGACATGCTCATCAGGATCAGGCTGCACGTCGTCCTCATTATGACCCCCGAGTGCGTCGAAAGGCTTCTTCTCGTCTTCGACTACGGTGTCATCCATAATGGGCCTTCAAGCGATGCGAGGTGACTAGTGACTAGTGACTCCCCCCAGGAGATTTGTCGTCAGAGACGAAAATCGTCAATTTGTAGAAGCGCAGAAGGGAAACCCTATAATTTCAAGATGAAGAGCTGCTAGAAGCCAGGGGTGTGCCAACCACAACGTGGACCACGAAAGACAACCGTGACGGCAAGACGGGTGGGCGGTGCACAAGCACTCGGAACTGCAGCAGCCTGCTTAGTCAGGCAAAACAGTCACGCACACCACGTGCCGCTACTTGAACCGTGACCACTTCCGATGAACTTCCGCCCTCCGACTCCCGACCTCCGGATTTACAGCTTCGCGAACAAACTTAAGCTTTCAATTGTAGAAGCGCGAATGTTCCTATGCACAACTGTAGGGTAGACCCATGTGCGATGTTCCGCAGTAATCTCCTCACAAGTGAACTCGGGCAGTCACTCTAGGCCATTGATCCAAGAATTAAGTTGATGTGAGTGGGGGATCCTGGTCTAACCGACAGGTTGTCGTAGAAGATGGGGCGTCTACATGTACTAAAGCCCGATAGAGTATCATATGCGAGGCCGACGAAAGTGGAATAATAATCGTCCAGGTACTGATGCGGACTTACGCACTCTGTACGAGGCAGGGTCAGTCGGCGGCAATAACAGTGGGGCCAGGGGAGAAATCACGAACCGCTTCCTTGAGGGATGTCGCATCCTTGAGGTATGCGATAACATCGTTGCGGTCCTTCTCCTTCTTGAAGCCGGCGAACGCCATGGTCGTACCAGGGATGTACTAAGCACACCGGTGCGTCAGCGTTGCACAGCACACGATGGCCCCGGGTACGAACCTTTTTGGGGTTTGCAAGGTACTCGAAGAGAGTATCCTCGCCCCAGGTGATCGCCTTCTTCTGGTTCGCTTCGGTGTACTTGAAGCCAGAGGCCTGACCAGTCTGGCGGCCAAAGAGACTTGCCACGTCACGAAAATCAGCACACACGCGTGACCACGAAACTATACCGACTCACCCATGGAGGTTAGGGCCAACCTTGTGAGCCTCACCGGCGCCGATTGTATGGCACTGGGCACAACGCGTCTTGAAGAGCTGAGCACCGCTCTTAGCGTCACCTGCAATACGCGCGGGGTGTAAGTATATGTACACAAGACAAGATAGCAGCAGGCCAACTAACCGGCAGCGTAAGGCATAGGGATTAAGAAGGGGGTGGAGGGAGAAGGGAAGTGGTTGTACAGGAAGAGGATGGTGGTTGAGGTGAAAGTGTAAGACGGATGAACGGCACGTCACTGTTAAAAAAGCTTTCGGCGTTGCTCTGTTCCGGCCACCTCCGGTCCATCCCGTAGCCAATCAATGACTTGCTATTTTCTGTGATTTTCCTCTTTGGGCGCTCGTACATCACGTAATCGACCTCTTATGTCATTTTGGGGCAGCATCTCATCTCAACAATCGAATATTGGACTTCAAGTTCAACCAGCTTCAGCTTGGATAGCTCCCCTGCTCTACGTCACGGCGCCACGGGTACGTGCAACATGCAGATAATAGGTTTTATTTCCTACCAACTAGCCATCACCCACGGTCTGAACCATCCTCGTGAATGATCTTTCTGGCCTGTTTCGGAGTATCCAGTCCAGCTATGGCGGCACCTCCATAAACCCCGCTGTCTTCATTCGGTACACACTCGTGGCACCGTGCAAAGATGTCAAATGCCGATGCATGCCAAAGTCAAAGCATATGATTATGTTGATCCTACGTGAAGACTTTCTCTGTGAGCTCGAGCATCAGCAAGGCTGGCACAACTTCCACCGTATCAGTCGGCTCCCGTTGCCAACTGGAGAGCAATTAAGTTATTGCCGGAGGCGACTGGAGAGCGCTAGTAAGTCATTCCCGGTTCAGGACGGGCCGTTTCTCCGGCTGCCGCGCGCAGGCCTGCGCAGGCCCCACGTGGTGGAATGACAGGTTTTTCGTACGTGTTGTAACGCCATCCTCGGCCACCCCCAAGTGTCCTGAAAATCGATCGTTCTCGAGACTGGTCTCTTCTCGGCCACTATGGCGGCTTTCACTATCAAAAGCTACTCCACATTAAAGCCTGGCCAACTCCTCGATACATCTGTTCTTCTCGCTCGAAAATATAATCAGCTCGCCGGCCCCGTGAACGGCTCAATCCCTTTTCTGATGTCCGATGTGACCACATCTCGCCCATCTACCTCAGCCGTCTGGGTAAATACATTGTCGTTCATGAGTTTGATGCTGAGCATTATCTGCACCTTGGTCACAACACTTCTTCAACAATGGGCTCGACGATACCTTCAAATGATGACGCAAGTCTTCGCCATTCGTTCGTGCGCGAATCAGGGCGCATCGGCTGAAGGAACTGAGAAATTCGGCCTCTCTGCTACTGTGGGGGCATTGTCTACTCCGTTGTATATTCCTGTCCTCCCCTTCTTCATCGGCTTCGTCAACTTCTTCATTAGCGGCATCAATCACACGTCTCACACCGTCACCCTCAGCATGACCGTTTCTTGCGTATCGTTCTATATCGGCTTCGCGCGCATGCCCATCTTGGCTGTCAATAGCCCATACTATACCCCCTTCTCGACGTCGGCCTGGTTTACCTCCTACGCCTCCCTCATGGCAATCATCAGCCCCACATCCTACGTGGTTGGCCAAGTCAGCCGGAGCACCGGCTAAGCTGTTACTGAAGGTGTGCTCAGCTTACATCGGCCCTCCGATTCCACGCTATCTCTGAACCAGGTAGAACTGAGGGTAGCTGTCCTATGCTTTCGAAGCAACTGGACGTTGATGGAGATACCGCGAGATCTTATGGATCCCAGAGTACACGTGGGCGGCTAGCAAACTTAGCTCAATTCACGAGTAAATGCGTCAGCATTACAAGAAATCTGGTCAAGACCTTCTCCCGTCTGCCGACCATCGGCCGTTTGGTCATACTCTCTCAGTGCGAGGTCCTTCTCTCTTGACGCAACACCCCTGTCATGAATGGACGGAGGATGCTCATAGTGGACATGAGCTACTCGTATGACGCAAAGTTACCTCCCTGGACCCTCACCCCACGCCGTGAACCACCGCTTGACTCAGCTCATGCTTCTTGTTCTGGTGGATGGACAAGACCTAAGAGATGCGCTTTTGAAGCCGCTCGACGTCTTTGGTGTTACTCGGGACGGCGTTGAGCGCGCTCGCAGGGAGCTAAGGTCTGGGGAAACGGCGGCGCACAGCGGCCTTGACATGACTCAAGATACTCGGCGGGTCTATGAACAACTTCCACGGCCATCCAGCCCTCCCCCATCCGGCATCAAGGGCGCCCCGGTGATTGTAGGAGGGTCCATACCCTGAATACCAGCCAGAATGCAGGGTAGGCAACGTCTACCTTCTGGGTTTTGTGCTGATGCCGAGGCGCGTGACTCGCTTCGGGCAGTAGTATCACTTTCACTCGATCATGGTCCTCGTGCAAGTAGGTGGCGTGTATGATGAGCACCATATGTAGATATTATACATTACGGTAGCTAGATTCAGCCTTCTATATCTCAACCTTTCCCAGCGCAATCATTGCGCTGGTTGCCATGTGCCGCTTCGAGCTGCCGGTCGCGTTTTGCTGCGTATCATTGCGCCAGCGATCAGGTTGTGATTCGTTCACCCTTCACTTGTCGTTACTTGCTGTGTTACCACCATGACCACTGAAGCTGAAGCTGAAGGTTTGCGGTCACAGAGTCCTGATATTGAATTGGGGCCTTACATGCAGAACTCGGCTCAGGAAGCTGAAGGTTGGTCATCCTTCGACCGCCGGGACTATGCATCTTGTCTGACATTCATCTCATGCTCTTGGCTTCCGCCTCCGAAACACTGAAGCACTTGCTCCTCGACCAACGTGGCAGGGATTCTTCGAATCCGAAATTGACCCTCAACTCCCAAGTGGGGCCGCCAGGCTACGCTCTCCTAGCCGCTTGCCTACATACTCGTCCTACGACCCCGGTGCACAACGTCCGCACGGCAACCCCCATTCGTCGCCACCACCGCCACCACCCCCAACAGTGGCTAACGAAGGACCGCCAGACCCAGCACAGACAAATCTTACGGATGGAAACCACGGCGACTCGTCGGACAGGCTCTTTACAATCTACCTCGCGCAGGCCGAAAGGTATGATAAGGAACAGTCGGAGAGCTGGAAGGGAGACACGGAGGGGATTCTCGTATTTGTGCGTCATATCCTTCTCGCTCCGTTCAGTGTGACTGATGTTGATGGCCGCTCAGACGGGCCTCTTTTCGGCGACGGTAGCAGCATTCATCGTCGAGAGTTATCAGCAGCTGCAACCCAGTTCGAGCGACGCAACTGTCATCCTCCTCGCGCAAATATCCCAGCAGCTCGTGGCCATATCGCATGGAATCCCCACCACTGCACCATCCATCCTACCCAGTCAGTCATTCCGTCCATCGGCATCGTCCGTGCGCGTGAACACTCTCTGGTTTCTCAGTCTTGCTTTGAGCTTGACGTGCGCGCTCCTCGCGACGCTCATGCAGCAGTGGGTACGGCGGTATCTCCAAGTCTCGCAGCGGCGGTACACTCCGTACAAGCGCGCCAGGATCCGCACGTTCTTCGCAGAGGGTGTCGACCACTTCGGCCTGCCGCGCGCGGTCGAGGCGCTCCCCGCGCTTCTGCATATATCCGTCTTCCTCTTCTTCGCGGGCCTTGTCGATTTCTTGCTCAACATCAACCATACCGTGGCATACTTCCTCCTGTCTGCGGTAGTCGCCGGCGCGTCAGCGTACTTCCTGTGCACCGCAATGCCACTTGTCCACCCCAGCTCGCCATACCAGACCCCGCTGACGACACTTTTCTGGACGGCGCATCAGGCGGTGTTGCTAATGACGCTCGATTTCACCCGGCGCGCCGTCAAATTCGTCTATGAACACACGGGCTTGGTTGCGTGGCGATTCTATAGCCGCGTACTCTTCCTGCTGGACGACCACTCCTGGCGCTTCGCGCAAGGGTTGTCCCGAAGCCGCGAAACCGTCGCCCTACGACAACCGGTCGAGATGGACGCGCGTGCACTGGAATGGACGCTCGATGTGCTCGATGAAGACCACGAGCTGGAGCAGCTCGTCCTCGCGTTGCCAGGCTACCACGCTTCGCGCACCGCCCGCTCCCCGGCAGCCGCACTGGAGCACCTGACGCATCACGAAGGCCTCGATGCGCCCCTCGAAGCACGCATCCTCGATTTGCTCTGCCCACGCGGCACAATCCCCGACGCACCTCCCACCACACTGCGCGAGCGCTCGCGCCGCATCGCCTGTCTCGAGGCGCTCTACCGTATCCCAGGCGCCGTCTTGCGGCGCCTACGCGGGGACCCTTACTTGCCAGAACAATTCAGCACCGACCCGCTATTCGCCTCCTCCGAATCATGGCACGTCGCACTCGCGCTCGCGCGCAGCGCGGAACCGGACGTCGCGCTCGCCGCGCACTGCGTCCTAGCTGCGTTTGTCGCGGCGTGGAACAGCGGCTTCGCACGCGCGCCACCTGCCCTGGCACTCTCCGCCCACCTCGATGTGCCGCTCGCCTGGGCAGCGCACCCGGAGACAGCAGCACTTGCAAGCCTGCTGCGGCTCGTTGCGCATGCGCTGGACGGCGTACACGCGCGCGACGTGGAGGATGTGCTGCCCATAGTCGCGCCGCCGCCTGCGGTGATTGGCGCGCAGCACGCGCTACTGTACACCTCGTTTGGTCTTGCGAACAAGCTGAGCGCGGCGGGCGCACCACGCGAGCTGCAGGACGCTCTCGCGGCGCTGTGGATCCGCGCGGAGCGTATGGAGCAGGCAGTCCGCGAGAGCGGGTACCGCGCACGAGGCCTGGAGATGGTGCTGCGGCGGCTACAGCCAGTGTACAGCAGCTTGCCTTTACGGGTAATTGAATCCCTGTAAGCTTGCGCCCTGGTTTTTTTCTGTTCGCTTATGCAACATTACAGGACATAGAGGTCACCAGCGAAACTGTAGCTAAGGAGTATTCAAAGCACCATTAGAGTGGAAGTCCGATATAGACCTCGCTTGTTCCCTGCCTTAGCATAGTACCCAACACCCCCAGTGCAGACTCAAGACGAGTCTGTGCGTTCAGACTCGTCCCTCACGTCAAAAATGCTTCCAGACAGTTGCATCCGGGTGACGTCATCGAGACTGGTCATGTGCAGTGAGGTGAACAGGGCAGTGAAATCTTGGCACGAGATACTCAGACGAGATCTGGTGCAGGGACACGACAGGGGCGGTGCAGAAAGGGCCTGCAGAGTGGGATCAACACGATCATGAGCTCCGATCTGAACTGGCACGATGTCCAGGGCCGATTAAGACGCCGTGAGGTCTTGATACATGTCTTGGTGACTGCATATCAATTTGTGTACGTTTCAGTACCTAAGTACCGGAGGCCGCCGCAGTTACGCAGCTTTTGGCGGCTTCCATCATAAAAGCCTAACGGTTGTTTACATGAGCCCGTGCGGCTTGGCGGTGCAAGAATAGACGGACTTGACATGGCTTCAAGCTGACTGTCGCCCGGAGTCTTAACAGCGACCCGCGAGCTGGTCGGGGATGTGTCTGTTAGGCTGACGTGTATGTACGCGGTGGGTGCTGTGGACACCTAATCACGAGGGGGTGTGTTGGAACATGATAGCCCATGATAATGTGTGATGGGGCGGGGAGAGGAGAGCCAAGAATAGGAACTTGAATCTGATCGAGATCACCCGCAAACGCGTCATTTGCTGAGGTCGCTGTCAAGGCCCGCCCCAGGCCGAGTCTTGTCACCGCACCGCAGCACACTCCCTCACTCTCCTCCCAACCATCACATCCCTTCACTTACGAACATCGTTGCACGCTCTCTATAGCGGCAGCAACTTACCCTCTCAACAATGGTCCCCGCCAGGAAAAGCCTCAAGATCGGTCGCGCTCTTCGCTCAGCGGCGCGCCTCCCTATCCGTGTCTCCTCGGGGCGCGGTAGTGGCAGGAGCTCATTTACCCCCATTCCTGGAGAGGCCCCTGTAGTCATTCTCCGTGTCCAGGTTCTCTCTTGTCAGCAACTCGAGCCCAAGGACCGTAATGGCTTCAGCGATCCGTGAGTGTTACACCACTTCACTGTTGCCATCCTGGCCCTGGCTGAATGCACCCTAGCTTCGTGAGCGTATCCGTGCTCAGCACCCGCTTCCAGACCTCTGTCTGTAAGCGCACTCTTAGCCCCGTCTGGGCTGCTAAGGATGCAACTTTCGATTTCCCTATCTATCTTTCACTTGCGGATCGCCTCGGCGTTCTCGAGTTCGTCACTTGGGACAAGGACATGCTCAAGAAGGAGTACATGGGAGAGCACGCCCTACCCCTCGATGAGTGGTTCAAGGGCAAGGCGTTTGCCTTCGACGACCCTGACAATCAGGTGCGCCATCCCCTTGCGTTAGTGTGTTCCGGAGATGACAACACTCTTCCTATTGCTGCAGCCTTTCTCTGCCTCTCTTGTCTCCTCGCGCGCGACCACCAGTGCGAGTGGCACTATGCGCATCAAAATTGGCTTCGTGCATCCGCCCGGCGAGCAGAATCCGCCCGACTTTGAGGAAACCTACAGCGCGCTGCTCAAGCGTTCCCGCCCGAGCCTCGTCTCGGCGCCTCCAGTATGTACCCCGCGCCGCTCCGCATTGCGTAAAGCCGACGGTTCATTTCATTATCCTCAGACGCAAGGCATCGGCACAATACGCTCCCACCAGACCGGGCCGGAGTACGAAGACGACGGACTTAGTTCGGACGACGCGGAGGAAGGACGAGACGCGGAGGCGTCGGACGATGAGGACGATATAGAGCCGTTGAGCAGTCGCACGCCACCCAAGATCAACACGGCGGGAAGCACTGTCTACTTGCCAGGACCCCGCTCCACGTCACCGGATATCACCCCCACTGCGTCACCCATGGTCGTCGCACCGCCTGCCGTCCAGTCACAGGGCAAATCCTTCCGGTCATCCATCCCGAAAATCCTCTCGCGGCGCCCCACGCTACCTACCGGTGGATCGTATGACTCGACGTCGAGTGCGCAGTCGGGCAGCTCGCGCCGGTCGGGCGCCACGACTGAGAGCAAGAAGAAGCGCCTGCCGGGTCCGTGGCCTGGACAGAAGAAGGCTGCGTTCGAGTTCGACGCGGACAACGACATTGTCGGCATTGTCATGCTCGAGATTCATAGCGCAAAAGACCTCCCTCGATTGCGGAACAGTATGTTGCCCTAAGGGTGGACATCGTAAAGCCGGACGCTGACTGAGCCGCAGTGACACGCACTGGGTGGGACATGGACCCCTTCGTAGTCATCTCATTCGGCAAGAAGGTGTTCCGCACGCGCGTTATCCGGCACTCGCTGAACCCCGTGTGGGATGAGAAGCTACTATTCCACGTGCGCAAGTACGAAACCTCCTTCCGGATGCAGGTCACCGTGCTCGACTGGGACAAACTCTCGTCGAACGACCACGTTGGCGATGCGTCGGTCGGGATCCCAGAGCTTACCGCAAACGTCCCGAAGAAAGACCCTGAGACGGGACTCTATCCCGAGGAGGAGGATGGCACGCGCCATTTTCAGGAGTTCACGCTCCCGCTAGCGACTGCCAAGGAGATGCCGTGGGAGTCGAAGCACAACCCGACCATCACCATCCGGTGAGTGCCCGTGCTGTACTGCTGCGTAAAGATTGGTGATTCATGCTGATTCTCCGAGCGCGCAGAGCCAAGTATCAGCCATATGATGCGCTGCGGCAGCGGTTCTGGTTCCAGTTCCTCAAGCAATATGACACCGATGATACCGCCACCATCTCGCACCTCGAGCTGACCTCGATGCTCGACTCGCTCGGGTCGACCCTGACCGCCGAGACGATCTCCTCGTTCTTCACGCGCTGGGGCAAGTCCGCGCAGACAGACGAACTCACCTTCCCTGAGGCTATCCAGTGCCTCGAGACGGAGATTTGCCGCCCGACCTCGGAGAAGCGCCGCGTCGACCCAGTGCCGGATACCGCCACGAACAGCGCCGCCCAGACGCCGAACCCGCAAGCACCCGGCGCACTGCCTCCCCTCCGCCTCGACTCGCTCTCGTTCTACGGGCCCGCCCTCAATATCGCCGACTCGCCCCAGTCACCGCACCAGCACCCTGCGCCACAGGGCGCGCACGTGACCGAGCCGATGCAGACGCGCGTCGGCGCCGAGCCTGACGCCGCGCCCGAGTATGAACGCAAAGCCCAGCGGTTGCTCCCGCATGGGCCTTCGCGCGAGGCGTCTACTTCGACGTCCTCGTCTGACATGGAAGAGTCAGGCTCGGGCAGCGGGAGCGGCAGCAGCGGCGACGAGGGCCCAGCGTTCGAGCGCGTGATCAACGTCAAGAACTGCCCGTTGTGCCACCGCCCGCGGCTGAACTCCAAGGCGGAGCGCGACATCGTGACGCACCTCGCTGTGTGCGCGAGCCAGGACTGGGCACGTGTCGACCGGGTCATGGTTGGCAACTTTGTCACGGCGAGCCAGGCGCAGCGCAAGTGGTACACGAATGTGTTCTCCAAGGTGTCCGCGGGGAACTACAAGCTCGGCGCGGTGCGTGTCGCACGCATCCAGATTTGTAGGCGGGGCCTGATCAAGGGCGTCGCAGAATTCCGCGAACATCATTGTGCAGAATCGGATGACAGGCCAGCTCGAAGAGGAGAAGATGCAGGTGTACATACGGCTTGGCATCCGGTTACTTTACAAGGTGGGTCACTTCAACTTGGGCCTGTGCTATGCTGATGTCTGCTCGTTTCCAGGGTGCGCGTGGCAGGTTAGAAGGCGCACGAGGTGTGTACACCCTCGCTTCGCTGCTTCGCGTTCCGACGGCTGACTCTGGATAGCGCGCGGATTGCTCAAGTCGCTTTCGAAGAAGCAGGGCATCAAGTATGATTCACCCGAGTCTGCACGCGACATCCCTACGTTCATCCAATTCCACAACTTGAACGTCGAGGAGATACTGGAACCGGTGACCTCATTCAGTACGTCTTACGCGTTCAGTGGTGTATCCTCCGTCTCATGCACTCATCGCAGAGACTTTCAATCAGTTCTTCTATCGGTGCGGTGAAGTGTTGGTGACCGCTTCGATGGCGTGCTGACGTAACCATATCCCCAGAAAACTCAAGCCCGACGCACGACCTGTCGACACGCCAGACGACCCGAACCGTCTCGTCAGCGGCGCCGACTGCCGCCTGATGGCCTTTGAAACAATCAATGAAGCAACACGGTTGTGGATCAAGGGCCGCGAGTTCACTGTCGCGCGCTTGCTCGGCGACGCATACAAGGGGCAGGCTGAGCGTTACGCTGGCGGTGCGCTCGTCATCTTCCGCCTTGCGCCGCAAGACTACCACCGCTTCCATTCGCCTGTCGATGGAACGATTGGCCCAATGACATATATCTCAGGGGAATACTACACTGTCAACGTGCGTGGCTTTCTGTAGCTTGGCGGTGTTGATTGTATTGATGGTTTGCGGGGCGCAGCCACAAGCAATCCGGACGACGCTCGATGTATATGGCGAGAACGCGCGCAAAATTGTGCCGATAGACAGCCCGCAGTTCGGGCGCGTCATGGCGGTGTGCATAGGCGCGATGATGGTCGGCAGCATCAAGACGACGGTTGTGGAGGGCGACTTTGTCAAGCGCGGGCAAGAGTTTGGCTACTTTGCGTTCGGTGCGTACAGATTTATGTGCAGCAGTGAAAGTAAGGTTGGCTAATAGGGAGACGGCAGGTGGGTCGACAATCGTGTGTCTCTTCGAGAAG
The DNA here is from genome assembly GCA_022496205.1 of Gloeopeniophorella convolvens. Lineage (NCBI taxonomy): Eukaryota > Fungi > Basidiomycota > Agaricomycetes > Russulales > Gloeopeniophorella > Gloeopeniophorella convolvens. The sequence goes on along the minus strand of WTXD01000053.1, from coordinate 24,346 downwards.
AACGTCGTCGAGTGGGATGAGGACCTGCTCGTCAATGGCCGCGCGTCGCTCGAGACGCTCGTGCGCGTCGGCATGGGCATTGGGCGGCGGCGCGGCTCGCCCGCGCCGCTGGTCAATATCTCCAGCTAATCTCCAGGCCTTGCACAGCAACGATATGACGACCATGGTTATGATGGATAAACTGCATGATGCTATCGCTATCGCACTGACGACTTGGGATGACTCGGGGTGGAGGTAATGCTATTTGATTTGCAGTAATGGCATGGACATTGGAAGCGTACGTACCGCAATGATAGAAGTGTACAATACGTCCTCTGAGGTATAGACATTGGATTTGAGCGATTAGTAGACGTTCGAGTCGGACGCGCCAGCAGCGACGTGCGTATGTTGTCGGCACGTGATCATCAATCCGCTGGATCTGTTTGGGCTCCAGTTTCTTCATTGCGAGTTCAATTCCACCATCGTCCTGAGCCAGGTGGCTGAGCCACTCTACGCTGTCTACCCTTCAGTAATCTGATTGTTTTTACATGTCTATGGGACTGAACACGCAAGTACAGGGCGCCGAAGACGACGAGCAATGGGACGACGAAGGCGAACTGGACTACCCGGACGGCGAGGATGAGGGCGAGGAGGTCGAGGACGATGCGAATGCGGAGGCAGAGGAGATCGCGCGCCGCCTGAACGACCAGCTCTGGGCAGAGATCAGCAAAGCTCAGGCGGAGGCTGCGGCGGCGGCTAGCGCGACGGTCCCGACCGCACCTACACCTCCTGTTCCTGCATCCGCACCTGCAGATGCGACGCTTTCCTCGACCATCTTGAAGAACCCCTCCGTTTCGGAGAGGAGGGTGAGCGAGGCACTCAAGACGATGAAAATTATCCTCAAAGACATCGCGAATGATCCTCTGGCGCAGTCGACGCTCTCCACTACCATGGTCCCTGGCCTTGCCGGCGTATCTGTCCTCGACGCGTTCAACAGTGCAATGTCGTCCAACACCATCTCCAAAGAGATCGCAAAGCCTCTCAGTCACCTCCTGGTCTCTCTCGCACGCTCCGATGCCCTGTTTTCGTCGCTCAGGCATTCAAACGAGTCGTCGATCCAGCTCGAGCAGGGGAAGCGCAAGCGCGACGAGTTTGACATCGCAATGGAGGAAGCACCTGCGCCCAAGCGTCCATATCCTATGCCCATGCCCGCCATGCCACCACCTATGCCCTATGCACTGCACACGCAGTTGGATGCCGCCAGCCGCGCGATCATCGTTGCTTTGACTGGACCCGCCCTCCCGCCAGTCGGCCCACCACCGCCCCACCTTATCGCATCCATCCAGTTCCCGCTCCACCAAGTCTTCTTATTTGCCGTGACGGCCGCAGGTCTGGCTCGCGGCGCCCTCCAAGAGCTCGGTGGGCTCATCCAAGCTCTCGGGGTGCTTTCCGGTATCCCAATCGGCGGCCCCGGCCCCACACCGTGGGGTGCCCCCGGGACGTCCGTGCACCCATGCGGCTTCCCGGGGTGCGGCAAGACCTTTGCGCGGCTCTACAGCCTGCGCGCGCACACGCGCGTGCATGCCGCAGGGCGCCCGTTCCGCTGCACGCGCTGCCCCGCCGCGTTTGCGCGCAATCACGACCTCAAGCGGCACGAAAGCCTGCACGACGCGCGCGCATGGCAGTGCACCGGCTGCGCCAAGCCCTTCTCGCGCCGCGACGCGCTCACGCGCCACCGCAACGCCGCCGCGGCGCGCCACAGCGCGTGCGCGACCGCCGACGTTGCGGAGATCGACGTCCCGCGCGGGCTGGCCGGCGCCCAAGACGACGAGCTGCGCCGTACGCGCGTGTGGCACGACGTTGCGGACGCTGCGGGGGCTGCGGGCGTGCTTGAGGATGGTGAGCTGCCCCCGCCTGTGCTCGCCGCGGCGCACGTCGCTGTTGTGCGGCTGCACCCGGTCCTGCAGGCGTGCGTCACTCGCGCGCTGGGTGGCGCCGTGCCGGTAGACGCAGCTGCGGCAGCCGATGCCGCGGGCAGCCAGGCGACGCTGGCGAGTGTGCTCGCGCGCGCTCAGGCGCAGCTGCCACCGGCGTCAGCGCCTCCCGTTGCGCCTGCGGCGGAACAGCCACCGCCCGCGCCGATGCCGCCACCTGTATCACTTTACGGTCTGTCGGCGGAACAGACGCAGATGCTTGAACAAGCAATTGCAACTGCCGCCTCTGCTGCACAACTGCAGGCGGAGGCGGAGGCTGCGCTAGAGGAAGAAGAGGACGAGGATTCGGGAGAGGATGACGAGCTAGCGGATGAGTAGGGACCCAGGGGTGCCGGTGATAGCTCGTAGAGGTGAGTTGGTGTTTGCCTCTTCATTTGATTGGACTGACAGGATAGAAGCTGCCCGGGAAGACGCGCGTCACATACTTCGTCGTTGGCGAAGTCGGTCCTTGCGCCCACCCACCCTGCGACCCGTCTACATAGCCCGTAGCCGTTTGACCATCGCAGATATTCCCCGGTTGGGCCGCAGCGCTCACCACCTCGGTGCTACCTCTTGGGGCTGTCCAACTCCGCGCCTACAATCAGATCACTTTGTGTGGGATGTCTCGTGAATTGGCAGGTCCTTCAAGGGATACTATCGACTGGTTCTTCCAGTGGTCCATCCCAGGCAACTGCGCTTGTCTCCAGGAAGCTGGACGGTGGAAGATTGATCTGCCCAGCTTAGTATCCTAGTATTTTTTGCCACAGACATCGAGCCGGCCGTATTACCCATTATATCATAGTGCAGTCATGCTTTGGCCATGCTCACCGAATCACTAGTTACTGCATCACCCCAATGATTGCGGGTTCAATGATGCTGCTACATTCGGTAAAACATCAAGTCACCGAATAGGCCGTGAGAAAAGTTTACGTCAATACCGCCCAGAGGACTTGCGTCGAGCAGCTCTGAGGAACCTGTATGACTTTTTGACCATACTCCGGCCGGTTCTCAAAGAAATACACTACGTTGTTACCCTTTTCTTTCATCTTTGAGCATATCCTGCTTGCCTCGGTCTGTATTCCCCTCTGTGCGCGGGCATAACGTCAGCTTGAGGGAATCAAAATCGCCGGAGTAGGTTGCTTGTACTGGGTTTGGCCGCAGGTACGAGAGTCCCTTCATCTAGTCTTGTATTCTGCTCATGGCGCTTGAGCTATCTATTAGCTCCATATTCCCACTGATGCCAGCTACTTCCAATTCCGCGTGTTGAACGCACACGGGCGAGAGCGACACCCTTTCAGCCCTACCGTTCTCAGAGATGGGAAGGCACTGGACCGATGCCAAACTCTTTACCGGAAAAGAGCAGAAAAATGGTCAGAAAAGAGTTCAACTATAGTCACACTCTTTTATTTTCAATACATCTGAAAATAATTCAACTCTGCCCAGAGTTTTCTCGGTGTTTGGCTCAAAAGTTAAACTATTCACGCAAAATACCCTGAATCTCGAGGAAAAAGTTAAGCTCTTTTCAGGTTGTTTGATATAGAAAGAGCCCGGATAGAGTTATCCTCTTTTCTGTCTATTTCTACACTCTTTCCCGATAAAGAGTTTGGCATCGGCACAGTGAGGTTAGACCAATCTAAAGATACATACACCACGATGGGTCAGGTGGGTTGGATGGTCTCATCACGTTGTCACACCGGGGCATCGGTATTCGCACCAACCGCTCGAACATATTGCGGTCTTACGGCCGTCGTCACACAGCATCACATTCAGCCTATCACTGCTGCCGTGCAACCTTTGTGGCGGCTCCCCGATGTGAAGAGCTTGTGTTATTCTTGGGTCCTTGGGGTCCACTGGATCAGCTGACTGGCTTTTACCCGTGACCAAACTCCAGTGTCCATTCTCTCGGCGCGATGGGAGCAAAATCAAGGTGTTTTATCCCAAGGCCTCAGGTTACGATACAGGAATGCTACCGAAGTCAAGGGAGGCGCCTCAACCGGGACTACATCCCGTCCGCAAGCATAGGATTTCACATGAGCGTTCACATGTCTTCTGGGGGAACGCATCTCTATAAAGGTGGACGGAATTGGAGCCCTGCTAAGGTACCAGATCTTCTGTTCGCCGTCATCAATGGTCCAGCTGATTTCAACACTCGTAACCCTAGTTTCCGTGGCACCGCTTGCGGTCTGGGCAAGCCCTTTGGTCCAGGGTGCTACACCCACCATCTCCGGCGGCTTTCCTGGTGCAACATCTACTGCGAAGTTGCACACAGTCGCCAAGGCCGCTGGAAAACTCTACTTTGGCACCGCGACGGACAACCCGGAGCTCACTGATACGGCCTATACTGCTATTCTCGATGATAATACCATGTTCGGTCAAATCACTCCCGCAAACAGCATGAAATGGGTGGGTGTCAACTCTCGGGTTACAATAATGATTTTATAGCTCATAATGTGCTCAGGATGCCACCGAGCCGAACAGGGGTCAGTTCACCTTCGCCGGCGGGGACGTTATTTCCGGCTTAGCCGAAAGCAACGGCCAGCTTCTTCGAGGTGCGCTGGGTCTAGTTCCTGACGCAATCGTATATACTTGACCAGGCTAGGCCATAACTGCGTCTGGCATCAACAGCTCCCTGACTGGGTGACTGCCGGCAATTTCGACGCGACAACTTTGGCAAGCATCGTCACTACCCATTGCAGTACACTCGTGCAGCACTACGCGGGTAAAGTGTACGTGAAATAGCTCTCGTGTCTATTGCTCATTCATCCCACCTCTCCAGCTGTGCGTAACGGAGCCGGTTGGGGTACTGTTTGACTAACACTAACCCAATATGTCTATCCTTCCAGATGCATGGGATGTAGTCAACGGTACGTACGTTGTAACTATACCGAGGTCCGCGGACTAATGTTTTGATCGACAGAGGCCCTTAACGACGATGGTACCTTCCGTCAAGATGTGTTCTTCGACACACTCAATTCGTCATACATCCCGCTCGCATTCAACGCCGCTCGATCAGCAGACCCGAATGCTAAGCTCTACTATAACGACTTCAACATCGAGGGTTCCGGTATGATGCCGTCATCCGGCCTGGCTGCCATCTCACCAACCCATGACAGGTGCCAAGTCTTCCGCTCTCCAAACGCTGGTTCAGAGTCTCCAAGCCTCCAAGACGCCGATCGACGGCATCGGCCTTCAGAGCCACCTGATCGTCGGCGAGGTCCCGGGCGACATGCAACAGAATATGCAAACACTCGCCAACCTCGGCGTTGACGTGGCTATCACGGAGCTCGACGTGCGCATGACGCTGCCTGTGACTACCGCGCTACTGGAACAGCAGAAGGCGGACTACAAGACCGTGATTGAGGCGTGCATGGCGGTGTCGCGTTGCGTTGGCGTTACTGTATGGGATTTCACGGACAAGTTCTCGTGGGTACCAGGCACGTTTGCAGGGCAGGGCGCTGCTTGCCCGTGGAACGAGGTGGGACCGCCTGTGAAGTCGCTATGATCATTTTACCAGGCGCTAATAGGCCTCTACTACAGGAACTACAAAGGAAGCCCTCGTTCGATGGTATCGTCAGCGGTTTCACCTCGTAAATTGGACCAGGTGTATCCGATTCAGGCCATGCCACCTCGGTACCATCTATTCGATGATAAGAGTGATTTTTTCTTTTTGCTGCGACGTGCACGCAATCGATATGTCTACTTTGCGTCTGTGTAGTCCGACTACGTGAAATAGCACAGAATCAAAGCAATAAGATAGATAGGCTTTCGCTTGATCATTCTCTGCAGTACTTAGTATAAGTACCTTCAACTTTCGCCTCCAACAAGCTCTCGCCCACTTCCCTCTAACACCAAGCACACTGGGCATGACGACTATGTAATGAGGACCCAGTATGCACTGCTTGGTGCTCTGACATATGTGTGGGCAAACGCATAATAGTGCTCATAATGCTTCAGCGTCCGTCTGGTCGTAAACCGTCAATCGATGAATCAAGACATGTATATCATGTTTCCGCGCTGACACGATCTGGCTACAATTCAGGCAGTATACAACCATCCATTGGATACAAACTGTTGCTAAGGGTTCGTTTAACCTCGACCCGCAGGGTCTGTATTACGCATAGCCCTCCTCTCGTATACCCGAGACATAAGAAGCCGCAGCCATTCGGAGCTACGTTCAGGGGGTTCGTCCAGGTTTCCAAAGAGGTCCCGAGGTATTTCCGCAAGAGGAAAGGGAGACGGGTCGACTATATCGAGACGTATGGCTACAGCCCCAAGAACCTCTCCTTGAGCGGTTTCCACGAAGACACCCCGCTCTGCGAGCTGTGCAAGGTCCTCCATGAGCGGCTGTGAATTTTCTGCCAGATCCGCTGAGCCGAGCTCGTTAGACAGACGAACGATGCGAAGCCCCGGAGCGACATCTTTGCATACGTTCAACCATTCGAAGAACTTTGTGGAGCGGGAGATGTCGTGTCGCCTGTTCGCCGTACCGATCCCAAGGTGGGTGACCGTAGGCGGGAGGAACCACGGGCGGTAATCCTCTTGGAAGTCGAGCCACTCTCGCACGGACAGGAATAGCTTCGTTATCTGAGACCCAGCGAGCGCTTTGAGGGCCCACGGACTGATGACGTATGCAGTAGTGAGGAGGGGTCCATACGACAGAGCAGGGGCGGCGTCCGCCAAGATGAACGGCTCGGGGCCCATCGTGATGGAAGTGGGAGTCTGGGCGATAATCATCCAGGCGCCGGGTTTGTCGTGCACCAAGTGCGCCTGCTGGAGACTGGGGAAACGAGAAAAAGGGGATGGGGTTCTTGGCCGGAGCGGTACAGCTGGAAGTGGCCGAAGGTGAGATGTGGAAGTGTCAAGGTCGTGTCAAGGTCGGTTGGCACCAGGAGCCCGATGTGCGTGTGCAAGTTAGGCGTGTAGGTCAGCAGCTCCAGCACTTCCTCCCGAAATTTTGGATCGTACTTGAAGGTATCAGTGCCGACGTATGCACTAACCCAGGACAGGCGAAGCAGGGACGCGCCACTTGTATCACGAAGCGCAGCGAGAATTTTGGGCGACACCCACCGGGGGGTCCAGAGCTGCTGCACACAAACACTGGCGACAAAAACCTTCAGATACGGCGTGCAAGTGAGGATACGCGCCAAGCTATCTTGTAATTCGTCCGAGTACTGCTCGTCTCCCTGCTTGGTCGGTAACGTGGGCGCTACGATGTCCAACCGGCGCGCATGTAAGCCAAGGTCTGGCCTACACTCGAGCGTGCCCGCAAGCACTGCGAACGCAGCGGGGTTTCCAAGCCAGAGAAAACGGTAGAGCAGAGGCGTCGCGAGCGCGTGCCACTGGCGACAGACTTGCACGATCGCCAGACTCGTATCAAATGCTTCTACAAGTTCAGCGCGCTCCTTGGTGTTGTCGTAGTGGGGAAGCTCCGTTGCGGGATGGGAAAAGACGTCTGTGATGTCTGCGTCGAGTGCACCTGGGACGTGTGTGGCGAGCTCCAATATATGGAGCAATAGCTCAGGAAACATAGTACGGGACTCTGTCGGCATTTGTAGAGTACTGGGGTCGCGGATATTGGATGCTAGCGACCAGCGGGTACGCAGAGTCGTGTGCGCGTACTATAGTGCTCTGGCGGGTTGATCAATGACGACGTCGGTGCAGGTAAGAAATATAAACCGTTGAAACTCATGAATGCCACCACTTGGGTCAAAGCCAACTTGCACAAACACCGACAATATCAGGTTACCTGCAGGCCGGGCCGCCCGATCGCTGCGTCAAAGACTCGCTGCGTATTGGGCAGCGCACTCGAAAAAAATCGAGTCTCGCGTCTGTACACCATAGATTGTCCTACTTCAGAATCGTTCGTACAATAAGGTTATGTCGTGACCCAACCAGTCGTCATCCTCAAAGGGATCCCACTCCACGGGTCGATTGGGACGCAGGATAACTGGTTGTGGCTGAAGTGCGTCACCCGCGGCATTTTCTATGCGGACGCCCCGCTCAGCGAGCAACGCTATCCCGTCTCCGAGCCATTCGGGGTGCCTCGCCAGGGATGCAGAGCCCATGTCGTTCGACAAGCGAACGACGCTCAGGCCCGGCGCCGCGTCCTTGCATGCGTGCAACCATTCGACAAACGTCACGAACATAAGGCCATCATCAGTGCGTGGTGCCTTTGTACTGATCCCAAGATATACAATAGTAGCGGGGAGGAGGTGCGGCGGATATGCAGTCTTGTAGAGCCACCATTCCGACGAGGATAGGTGTAATTTGGTTATAGGAGTGCCGGTGAGGACGAAGAGGATCATGAGGTCGGCCAGATATGCAGTCGTAAATAGAGGCGAAGGGGTGATTGCGCTCCTCATGGGTTGTCGATCGAAATGCAAATAGTCGTAATATGGGAAGTGCGCATGTTGTAGGCTTGGGAAGCAAGTAAGGGACCGTACTGGCTCCGTCTGAAGGTGTGGGTGCACCTCGAAGTGGCCGAAGGTGAGTTTTGGGAGAGCCAAGGAAGAGTCAAGGTCCATCGGGACGACGAGTCCGATGAGCGTGCACAAGTTCGGTGTACGCCGCAGCAGGGATGCGACCTCTGCACGGAGTGCCTTGTTGTACCGATACACATCTGCATGAATGGGTGCACCGACCCAACAGAGTCGACGCAACGACGCCCCACATACATCACCGAGGGCTTCAAAGATCTCCGTTGACTTCCAGGTGGAAAGGCGCAGCCACCTGGGCTGTGCAGAGATGCTGGCGATGAAGACCTCCAGGCGCGGCGTGTGTGTGAGGATCCGACCGAGCATCCGCTCCTGAGCGGACGGAGGGTACCGAACACGGGCCTTGCCATGTATCGCGACGTCCAACCGACGGGCATGCATGCCGAGCTCGGGTCTTTGTTCGAGCGTGTCCCCTAGCAAGAGGAGCGCATGTTGACAGCCGATCCAGAGGGCACGGTAAAGAAGCGGTGTTGCGAGAGCGTTCCACATGTGGCAGACGCGCACGAGCATGCGGCGGACGGCGAGTGACGCGCGAAGCATCGTGAGCTCCGAAGTATTGTCGACATGGGCAAGCTCTGCGGCGGGATGGGAGAAGAATTCGGGGACATCGGCATCGAATGCGCCTGGAGCGTCCGTTGCGATTTGGAGAATGTGAAGCCAGATTTCAGGAGGCAGAGTGCGTGATCCCATGGACGGCGCTGCCTGGGTTGAGGAGATCAGCTATTGGTCCACCGGTACGAGGATTGAACGCACTGTGCTGATGAAAGTGATGCCTGCGATGCCCGTTGTGATTTCTTCGTGCATATTTAAGCCGAGCAAGGTGACTCGAAGGAGGGCAGCTGCCGTGGCAACAGTCAAGTTATCACCGAGGCCGCGATGCCCAGTCTTGGTGACTCACCGCGCATTCCGGATCAAATGGACTGGGTATGTACAGCTAAAAGCAAAACCGTAGGCCCTTTTCCACTTCTCGGGAATACAGACCAGGGTCTCCATTGAGAGTTCGGTTGCTGAAGCCGAGAAGCCCGCCTGCCAACACAAAATGACAGCCCTGCGTCGAGGGCTTAACTTCTTGCTCCGCTCAGCGTATAGCTGAATATGACTACATTCTGTGACATTCTGTGCCCCTGTATGACGAGCGTGCGCTTTACTGTACCAACACGAAGATGTTGAAGGCCTCGGATCTGGCCAATCGCCCCAGGCCCACTGGGGTAATACATCCGAGCCCAAGCGAAACGGCTTGAGCCGCTCTGTCTCCCACGGTCATGCAGCTGGATCACAAGCAGACCGCCAATGCCACTTTTCTCGAAGCACCCGGGTGCCGGCCCAAATCGTTCCACTCTGATCTGTGACCGCACTTCACAGTAGACGAATGGTACATGTAATCTCAGTGCAAAGAAACAGTGTCTAAATGATACAAATGGTACTTTGAATCGTATATTTTCTTACGGATTCTGGCAGACTAAGAGAAAACGATAAATGCCGTACTGTAGGCAGATATACCTCCTGTATAGCGTTCGCGATTTCTTTGTCTCAATATGAGTTCGGGATCGGATGAGAGGGGTGGCATGCGTGGCACTAGGAGTGTTCCGAGGGCATTTCGATTACAGATGATGGCGCGGGGCCTGGGCTAAACTCAGACGACCCGGGTGAGTCTATCACTTCGATGTAATGGAGTTGCGCCGGGTGCACTGCGGGTGGTCCCGACGCAGGGCCCGTGAATCCACCATGCATCACCTCGTACCGCCGCGTGTTTCTGAAAGCCACTTCAGCGGCCGTTCCGGTCTTCGGCAGCATCTCGAACTGATCTGTTGAACGATGGACAGTCACGCTGACGTGGGTTTTGTGGCTGCTTCCTGGGTTGCGGAGGCGAATGCCGTGACGAAGGGTGATGCGGTTGGCAAGCGTGACGAGCAGCGTGTTCGAATAGCTTGCACAGGACAGTTACTCACACGGACATCTCGGATAGACGCAAAGTATTGAACTTACATTTTCCCTAGCACCGCGGTTGGGCAGTAGAAGTATTTATGGTTCGGCCAGCCCATGAACATGATGAGAGCAACAACCGCGACAGTCGCTGAAAGAGATATTAGGACTGGCGCCGGCCACACCGGAGCTTCATACTCACCAGAGACTATGTTGGTCTCGATAGTAAGTCGAATCAGCTTCGCCACCGTGTTGTCCGACGAGAAATGATACTCCCGCTTTCGCGATCGTAGGAGCTGCCAAGATATGGTCATTGCACGGGCGCCATCGCTTTCCGATGGCAACATACCAGGTAGGTCAGTGAAACCGCAATGAGAACATCCGCAACGGCGTCGCCGATAAGCCACATCTGATTGGAGCAGAATCAGCTCACGGCCCACTTATTCCGGACCCAATTACAAACGCACGTTGACATACACATTGAAGCGGTGGGCCTGTGAGAAATTCCCGGCCAAATGTCCCTGGGGTCATCGTAAGCATCCCTTTTCAAGGCAGACCACGCGGTAAGCTGAGAACCTTGATTCCGCCGACTATGCCTCCGGTCGCCTGCGTAACGGAGATCTGTATGACCATGTCAAGACGCACAAAGTTATGTCGTTCCCTGAGCCCAACGCACCCCTTCAATAACGATAACGAGCCACCACAAAGAGTTCTCCAGTGTCCATATGCGGTACGAGAAGAATGATTGGATGACGAACGAGATAAAAGCAGCGATGACGGGTGTGTCGACGAAAGAAATGTACGGGTTGTTCAGGCGCGGAACGTTGCCGAATCCATTTGCAAACCAATAGAACACGTCAGCCATCCCGAGGGTGGTTTGCACAGTCTCAACGACGAAGATGGCGTATACTGAGGTCCCCATTGCTTAGTAAGATCAGCGCCGTGAGGCGGCAACGCACCAAGGGTTTTAATACCGCGTCTATCGCAGGGAAAATAGTAGTTGTACAGGTCTGAGGGCGGATTAGGGCGTGCTAGGATGCGGAGGGATGTCAAGCTTACAAACTTGAACCAGAAGGATTCCATACATGAACCAGTTGAGATGCCCCCAGGAGCTGGCTATCCCGCTATGAGCAGCAGGAACATAAAGATAACGTGGATAATATACGATAGGCACGGTCCTAAGGCTCGGGCTTAGCTCCGACCGTAAAGCAAGAGAGGCGGGCACTCACCATTCAGCGATATTCGGCGGAATCGGTGTGGATACGACTGGTTCAAACGGAAGACGGCTTGAAGGTGGCATGGACATGGTAGTCATCACTGGTTGCACAGGATAGGTGGAGATGCGTTCTCCCTGCCGGGGAGGGGGTGCGTCATTTCTGTCTTTATGTTTCGTTGAGCAGTGGGTAAATGGCCCGCCGCCAGGGCTTGAAATTTCCACCAAACGAATGCACGCACTTAGTAACTGCATCTGATAGCGAAGTTGACCAGCGAAGGTGGGGAGAACCATAGATGGTCATCAGACTCTGCGTACAAGGACAAGTGAAAATCAAACTTACCCCACTCCGTGCGAGTGGTTGGGCAACATCACGCACAGGCACGTAATGACCAGTGCACTTGAATAGGCGCCACACATATGCACAGCGACGTCAGTAATGATTATAACAGACAACTCGATGACAGGCTTGCCTATTTGCCGCGCAGAAACTGCAGCTTAGTACACCGCTTAGTACACCGTTTCGCCCCGCCCGTGCAGGGGTGGTGATCTTGTTATGTACAAATCGGGGACCTCTGCCTAGTGATGGACATCGGTAGAGCAGCCACGGTGGCGGGTGGATGAGGCGGTGAAAAAAAGCGCGAGCCTGGTACGTGACAATCATGGAGAGGTTCTAGGTAGGATCACAGAACCATCCTGCAGCATCTTGGGCCATGTCAGACATTTAGATGAACATCCGATGGGCAATCAATTTAGTCATGAGTCTGGGGGTCCGCGCGTGTGTGGGTGTATATATGGATGGGGCAGGCGCGTGGCCAAAACGGGGGGTCGGAGTGGATCATGAGATACTGTGCCCAACAAAACCGACCGCAGATAGCCAGGGAACGCCGTACGGAACCAAGGTCCTGCCAGATTCCCGGCTCTGTGAGATGGCAGCACACTTGGATGAGTGGAGATGTCGAGACGCACTACTGATGCGGTGAACTTTCTCAGCGCCCATCACCACAGCGTGTCGGCGGCAGCAATTATTTGCGGGATGGCCGGTGACCGGTGACCAGTGACTGATGGTTGGTGATTGTTTGTGTTCCCGAGAACATTGCCCATAGCTCACTTGAACAAGCGTGCAGAGGCATGTAGATGTCGGTGCCCGCAGCTGCAGAAGAGAAAGTGGGTGGACCGTGACTAGGCTGGATTCGTTGGGTCGTGACGCGTGATAGGGAATCAAACTGTCGTCCAATTGATAGATCGCATCGGACAAAGTCACGGAGCGTGACGGCTTTGGCGGGTGTCGCCGCGTTGGGCAGTTGAAAGGTTGAATGTACTTATGTACTTACGGTCGGATTTGCGGCAAATTCGTAGCGCTTAATGCGCATCGTGAATACAACAAGTTCATAAGCATCCGTGATAAAATAATTGCGATTGGGTGCCGCCCGCGCGACACCGGCGGAGGAGGGAGATGGCCAGTGCGGGGAGAGCCCGAGCAAGCGCGCCGCGCGCGTAACCCGATCGCAACATGGAATTCGAGCGGCCTCGCGCGACGGGTCAGCGCTTCAGCTTCAGCGCTTATACGTTATTGACCGAGGCAGCGAAGAGGAGTGCCATTCCGGAAATAGTAACTAGTACGCCTCGCCGATGGACTTCTGCTGCCAGTCTGATCTCTGTTATATATATAACTTGTAGGGGCTACTCACGGGGTTCAACACGATAGTGCATGTTTGTCAGGCCCGAAGATAATACATATGACGTTGGTATAACGTATGGGTTGGTTCCAACGTGAAGATCGCTGAAGATGGAAAAGATGTATGGTGACTCTGCCAGTGAATCGTCACTTCAGGGAAACATGGGGAGGGATCGCGAGGAGATCAATAAGTAGAGAGCGCTGATCCGGATAAACGGTGACCGGTGACAAATCGCTGTCGACTCGAGAACGAGGGGACTGGATGTCTTCTGCGGCCGAATGACGGAGACTCATAGGGCCCGAGATGCATGCATGGCATGCATCAGTCTTTTCGGATGTGATAGCCGCACGAGTCTATTGTCTTGCAGTCCTGGTTTGTCTTCTATGTTGCCGAATGCGTAGGACAGCAGTTGCTCAGCCACCGCCCGAAATCGCTGAGAACCTGTCAGATCAGGCTCGTTGATCAAGAATGGGATCGTGCGGCTTGAAGTTTTCAGGAAGTTGGACGACGTTCTGGAAGCCCGAAAGCTTTCTTGCATGAGTCATTGGATCAGCGCAGCTAGAATAGAAAGCGCTTTCCGGGAATCTTGCATCGTCATCAGTAAGAAGCACTTGTGTGGATTTCAGTGACCGCCCCACTGCTGCGTGGACACTTACTTACATAATTCCGGCATTAGCCGGGTCCTTCTCTCTGGCGGTGCTGCTCCTGGCTCTTGCTTGCTCCAAGCTACCCAAACACTATCTGCGCAGGCGGCAGAGTCTGAGGTGACGTTAATTGGACGCAGTCACAACACGAATTTACCACTTCAACGCCCCAGTACTCATCCAATTCAATTGAATATGGATTTGTGCAGCTCTTGCGACCGTGCATCAAGGGCAAATCAAGGCACCCCAGAGTACCTCCCAATATTTGGTTCTGACGGGACTCCAGTATAATGGGGTTCTTCATTTCACTTGCCTCGCTATGGAAGTCGATGGGCTCCATTCATTGAACACCTTCCCTAGCATCCGAGGGTTTTACATTCGCAGCGCTTACGACGGTCAACTTTTGTATGACTGCTGGCATCTTATAAAGCAGGAAGTGTGGCTCCGTTTCAACATCAGCACCGTCACCGCACGATGTCGGACGATCTTAATGCGCTCGTTGGTATTCTTACACAAAACGTGCAAACCCTCCAGGAATCCTACGCTCAGAAAGGTGCTTCGTTCCCCTCCCTGGATGATCCTTACAAGCCCGGACCCCTTGACAATGATCCTGAAGTCTCCGCCACGACTCGGCTCATTGTCGCGGCTGCATTTCAAATTATCGCAACGGTGAGGAATCCACTAGACACAATCCAGGACTACGCTCCCGCAATGCACCTGTCCGCGGCCTTGGGGCTCATCGACGAGGCCGACGTCGCTGATGCCATCAAAGAGGGAGGTGCTCAGGTGAATACCGAACGGCCAGCATGCGGGAGGTCAGGTACTGACCTGGCTATCGGAATCGCAGGGCCTTCACGTCAAAGCCATCAGCACGAAAACGGGGGTTGATTCGGTGACGTTGGGTGCGTGTCTATGCAAAGGGCTCGTCCTTCCGAAGCTTGACACGCGCTTCTCTTTCAGCCCGCGTTCTCCGATACCTTGCAAGTCGCCATGTATTCAGGGAGATCTCCCCTGACGTATACGCAAACAACCGCATCTCCTCTTCCCTTGTCAAGTCCAAGCCTATTGAAGAACTCAAAAATAAGTATGTATACGCGCCTTCAGGCGTCCTTTCTATCGAGCATCGGTCTCACCGAAGATCCGCTCTAGTAGGCTAACTAAATATGAAGACGCTCCTGCTGCAGCATTTGTGGGACACCTGTACGTGGTCTTGTTGCACACGTTCTGTCCTGATCCGATCTGATCCAATTCACAACCTGCCAGCACGGATGAATGTTTCAGAGGCGCAGCTCATCTTACTAGATACGTCACAGAACAACCCAAGGGCACGAATACTCCATGGAATCTCGCCTTTGGAAAGAAGAGTTCGATCTGGCAGTGGTTCGAAGAACCTGACAATGTCTGGCGCTACCACCGCTTCACCGCCGCAATGAAGGGGGGTGCTGATCGCTTCCCTCCTTCAGTCTTCACGGGTGGATTCGATTAGAAGTCCCTGGCACCCGGCAGCGTCGTGGTGGATGTTGGTGGTAGCGTCGGCAAAGTCACGTGGTTCTTGTATCAAGCCTTCCCGCATTTAAGATTTGTTGTTCAAGATCTCCCTCCGGTTGTCAAAGACGCACAAACTGTAAGGCTCCAGTGTCGCGATATCACACGCTCTAACATCTACCAGTTCTGGGCAGAGGTCGCTCCAGAGGCAGTGGAGAATGGACGCGTAGCGCTGCAAGGTATCGGAGCTGTGTTCCTCTGACCCATTTCTGAAGTATACTCACTATCAACCCTAGCTCAGGACTTCCTTCAGTTGCAGACGGTGAAGGAGGCTGCGATCTACTTTATGCGCTTCGTTCTCCACGATTGGGCTGATGAACCCAGCACCACGATTCTCAAGAATCTCCGCGCGGCCGCCGCGTCAACGACGCGCCTAGTGATCTTCGATAGCGTTATGCCCCATGTTTGTTCTGTTCCTGGAGGACCACCAGCGCCACCAGCGCCACTTCTCGGTAACCTCGGCGCTGGCCTTGGAGCATTTATTACGATGCTAGACATGCAGGTATGATCGCCCCTCACCAGCATCGGGATTGGTACTCACTGGCACGGACTCCATGCAGATGCTCACACTCTCGAACGGGAAGGAGCGCACCTTCGAAGAGTTTGTTGCGTTGGGCGCCGCCTCAGGATGGAAGCTAGAGGGTGTGAAGCCGGGCCAAGTCACTGCAATTGTCTTCGCCCCTATGTAGAGAGCACCAGGACGAGGGATCACGACGGCCGGATGATGCGATTTCAGTTTCTTCCAGTATAGTAGAACGATGGCCATCTGGTCAATTCCCCAGCTTGTTGTGAACGCTCGTGCAAATAGGGTGACGTTCAAACTATGTCGCTCGATCTTGATCATCTCCAGTAGGCCAGAATTGGCGTGACCAGTGAGGGATCTGTGACTCAGGCTGCACAGAATAAGGGAAGGGTGTCGATGCGAGCAGTGTTGCATGATAGCGCGGCCGTACAGAAGGTTATGTTGGAATTGGACGTTTGTGTTTCGGTTTGCTATTCGTTTCGTGGCGCGCGTGAGGACAAACGCGCGCGCAGTCCTTCGTTTACATAATGACTTTACGACCCGGGCCGGCGGCCCGATGTTTCAACAGTTGTGCTTTTGCTTTCGCCCACCGTTCGGCCTCACCGCAAGGCCGATATCTTTGACTCCGCTAGACGAATGCGGTTGGCACTATATAGTCGGGTCCGCGGGGGGTCAAGCCACCCACCCTGATTTTTCCTAGTTCCGTGTCGTTAGAGCGCGCGAGACTGAGACCGTGACGGCGATTCTATTCTTCTTAGAACCGCCCGTGCGCTTCCAATCATACCTTCGTATTGATTCTACAGGTTACCAAGCACCACTATTGAGCGCAGGGCCATAGGCTCCTCCAGAGTCTACATGGTTTCACTATGTACCAATTACATTGCCATATTCGATCGGAGCCACTGCATAGCACCAATTCCCGGTCGTGTTAGACTGCGAGGAATCGACGAAGACACGATTGAATGACCAGGTAGAAAGAGAGGTATACTGATCGAGGGGCCCCAGAGCGTCTTACATCCTCGCCGCCCCACCAAGTCTCATGCAACTCGCACCCGGGAAAGACTCTGCAAGCCAGGGAGTCAGCTAAACGATCCCGCAATATGCGCGTACTGATCGTATACCGACCCAAGGCTTCGGAGGCGCGTAGTCTCCCTGAGCGTGTCAATCTAGACATGTGGTGCTGATTCCAGGAGTTGTGTATATCCGCACAGCTTCCAGGCGGCCCGAACGCAGGTCCGCCGATCGCTGCAGGAGGTGTTGGACCTGCCAACACACCCGAAACAAACCAAGTCTCGCGTCTGCATACCATGAACTATGTACATCTGCAACTGGTGCTTCATAATAATTCGTACAATGAGACTATATCCTGACCCAACGAGTCGTCATCCTCGAAGTCCCACTCCGCGGGTCGATCCGGACGGAGGATAGGCGACTGTGGCTGAAGTACGCTACCCTCGGCATTTTCTATGCGGACGCCCCGCTCAGCAAGCAGCATAATACCGTCTCCGATCCATTCGGGGTGCTTCGCCAGGGATGCAGAGCCCATGTCGTTCGACAAGCGGACAACGCTCAGGCTCGGCGCCGCGTCTTTGCATGCATGCAGCCATTTGACAAATGCCGCGAGGTGAAAACCACGGTCGGTGCGCGGTGCCCTTGTGTTGATCCCAAGGTACACGATTGTGGCGGGGAGGAGATGTGGTGGGTATGCATCCTCGTAATCACCCCATTCCAATGAGGATAGGTGTAATTTGATTATAGGAGTGCCCGTGAGGGCAAAGAGGATCATGGGGTCGGCCAGATATGCTGTCGTGAATAGAGGTGAAGAGATGATTGCATTCTTCACGGGTTTTTGTTCGAGATCCAAATAATCAAAAGATGAGAAGTGGGCATGTCTTAGGCTCGGGAAGCACGCAAGAGACTGCATGGGCCGCGTCGCAACGAGTGGGTGCACTTCGAAGTGGCCGAAGGTGAGTCCGGGGAGAGCCAAGGAAGAGTCAGGGTCCATCGGAACGACGAGTCCGATGAGCGTGCGCAGATTCGGTGTATGCTGCAGCAGGGAGACGACCTCTGCACGGAGTACCTTGTCGTACCGATACGCATCTGCATTGATGGGTGCACCAATCCAACAGAGTCGACGCAACGACGCCCCACATACATCACCGAGGGCTTCAAAGATCTCCGTTGACTTCCAACTAGAAAGGTCCAGCCATCTGGGCTGTGCAGAGATGCTGGCGACGAAGACCTCCAGGCGCGGCGTGTGTGTGAGGATCCGACCGAGCATCCGCTCCTGAGCGGACGGAGGGTACCGAACACGGGCCTTGCCATGTATCGCGACGTCCAACCGACGGGCATGCACGCCGAGCTCGGGTCTTTGTTCGAGCGTGTCCCCTAGCAAGAGGAGCGCATGTTGACAGCCGATCCAGAGGGCACGGTAAAGAAGCGGTGTTGCGAGAGCGTTCCACATGTGGCAGACGCGCACGAGGACGCGGCGGATGGCGAGTGACGCGCGAAGCATCGTGAGCTCCGAAGTATTGTCGACATGGGCAAGCTCTGCGGCGGGATGGGAGAAGAATTCGGGGACATCGGCATCGAATGCGCCTGGAGCGTCCGTTGCGATTTGGAGAATGTGAAGCCAGATTTCAGGAGGCAGAGTGCGTGATCCCATGGACGGCGCTGCCTGGGTTGAGGAGATCAGCTATTGGTCCACCGGTACGAGGATTGAACGCACTGTGCTGATGAAAGTGATGCCTGCGATGCCCATTGTGATTTCTTCGTGCATATTTAAGCCGAGCAAGGTGACTCGAAGGAGGGCAGCTGCCGTGGCAACAGTCAATTCATCACCGAGGCCGCGATGCCCAGTTGTAGTCTCGGTTCCGGACGTTCACAGAGCGGAACCACCGTGGCTTTGACCCCCTTCGGAGGTATCTAGTCGATAGGATCAAATGGGTGGGACGGTGATTGGATGATCTACTTTTGAATCTGTACTCGTTCCTGAGAGCGGAGTGATCGGCTCTGCAACAGCTGGACAGAGACTACCAGTAAGTATCGGTGACTCGCGCGTTGGAATAGGGGGTTTGCAGCAGAGAGAGAGAGAGACTCGGAGCAAGTTCGGGAACGCGAGAGGAACGCGAGACTGTATCTGAATCGTAGCTACTCCGGGAAATGCCGAACATTCTCGAGCTCCTCCTCTGACTCCACGCCCGGCGGCAACGCTGCCTCCAGCGTTCCGGGTTGAATGGACTGAGTAAACTACCTGTCACAGTCGTACAGGAGACGACTACATTTTGTGAAATTCCCAGCCCCGTGTGACAAGCGTACACTGTACTGTACCAGCATGAAAATGAACGTTGAAGGCCTCCGGATCTGGCCAACCGCCTCGGGCCCAGTGTCCAAGCTGCTGTCCAAGGACCGAAGCGGCTTGAGCCGCTCCGTCTCCCACGGTCACGCAGCTGGATCACAAGCATTGGACTGCCAGCAAACTGCCAGTGCGTTATCTCGAAGCACCTCAGGGCCATCGACAAGTGGGTCCGAATCATTCCGGTCTGGCTCGTGACCGCGATTCGAAGCAGACGAATGGTACCTGCAATTTCAGTACGAAGAAAAGCCGCGTCGCGTCTGAATGATACAAATGGCAGTTTAAATCGTATACTTTCTTACGGATTCTGGCAAACCAGGAGAAAAGGTCAGGTACCGTGCCGCAGGCAGATATACCTCTGACATAGCGTCCGCGGTCCCTTGTGTTTCAATAGGAGCTCGGAAACGGATGAGGTGAGTGGCGCCCGTGGCACTAGGAGTGTCCCGAGGGCATCTTGAGCGCAGGTGATGGCGTGGGGACTGGGCTAGACTTAGATGACCCGGGTGAGTCTATCACTTCGATGTAATGGAGTTGCGCCGGGTGCACTGCGGGTGGTCCCGACGCAGGGCCCGTGAATCCACTATGCATCACCTCGTACCGCCGCGTGTTTCTGAAAGCCACTTCAGCGGCCGTTCCGGTCTTCGGCAGCATCTCGAACTGATCTGTTGAACGATGGACAGTCACGCTGACGCGGGTTTGGTGGCTACTTCCTGGGTTGCGGAGGCGGATACCGTGACGAAGGGTGATGCGGTTGTTAAGCGTGACGAGCAGCGTGTTCGAATAGCTTGTACAGGATAATTACTCACACGGACATCTCGGATAGACGCAAAGTATTGAACTTACATTTTCCCTAGCACCGCGGTTGGGCAGTAGAAGTATTTATGGTTCGGCCAGCCCATGAACATGATGAGAGCAACAACCGCGACAGTCGCTGAAAGAGATATTAGGACTGGCGCCGGCCACACCGGAGCTTCATACTCACCAGAGACTATGTTGGTCTCGATAGTAAGTCGAATCAGCTTCGCCACCGCGTTGTCCGATGAGAAATGATACTCCCGCTTTCGCGATCGTAGGAGCTGCCAAGATATGGTCATTGCACGGGCGCCATCGCTTTCCGATGGCAACATACCAGGTAGGTCAGCGAAACCGCAATGAGAACATCCGCAACGGCGTCTCCGACAAGCCACATCTGATTGGAGCAATATCAGCTCACAGCCCACTTATTCCGGACCCAATTACAAACGCACGTTGACATACACATTGAAGCGGTGGGCCTGTGAGAAATTCCCGGCCAAATGTCCCTGTGGTCATCGTAAGCATCCCTTTCCAAGGCAGATCATGCGATGAATGGAGAACCTTGATTCCGCCGACCATGCCTCCGATAGCCTGCGTAACGGAGATCTGTATGACCATGTCAAGGCGCAAAAAGAGATGTCATTCTCCGGGTCCAACGCACCCCTTCAATGGCGATAATAAGCCACCACAAAGAGTTCTCGAGCATCTAGATGCGGTACGAGAAGAACGATTGGACGACGAACGAGATAAAAGCAGCAATGACGGGTGTGTCGATGTCTGAGATGTACGGGTTGTTCAAGCGCGGAACGTTGCCGAATCCGTTTGCAAACCAATAGAATACGTCGGCCGCTGCGAGGGCAGTTTGCACAGTCTCGATGATGAAGACAGCATATACTGAGGCCCCCGTTGCTTAGCAAGCTCAGAGCCAAGAGGCGACAACGTACCAAGGGTCTTGATACTGCGCTTATCATAGGGAAAATAGTAGTTGTATAGGTCTGAGGGTGGGTTAGGATGTGCTGGGACGCGCAGGGATGCTAGGCTTACAGACTTGAACTAGAAGGACTCCATACATAAACCAATTAAGCAATGTCCCCAGGAGCTAGGTACCCTGATATAAGTAGCAGAAATATGAAGGGAACGTGGAGAACATACGATAGGCACGGTCCTAGGAGAGTTTAGGTCCGATCGCAAAGCAAGAGAGGCGGGCACTCACCCTTCAGCAATGTTTGGCGGAATAAGCGTGGGCGCGGCTGGTTCACACGTGAGATGGCTTGAAGTTAGGTTAGACATGACAGCTATTCCTGGTTGCACAGGATAACTGTAATTGCGCGGTCACACTGCCGGAGAGAGGGGGGGAGGGGCAGTTTCTGTCTTTATGCTCTGTTGAGCGGTGAATAAATGGCTTATCATCAGGGCTTAAGTTTTCCGCTAAGTGGATGTACGCGGTCCAGTCAGCGCATCTGATAGAGAAGCTCACAACTTGACTAGCAGAATCAAGAGAAAATAGGTATTTGAGGACTGGGATTTCGAAATCTAGTAGCCAGTGGGAGGTAGAGCGAATGGCCCCTGTATGTGACCTAATCAGAAATGGTCACCGGATTCGTCCCAGGATACGAGTGAGGAATCAAACCTACCCCATGGCTCTGTGCAATCGGTTGGGCAACATCATACACAGGCACGCAATGACCAGTGTGCTGGAACCCACGCCACCTAGATGCACAGCGACATCTGTAACGGCTATAACAGACGATTCGACGACAGACTTGCCTATTCGCTGCGCAGAAACTGGCAGCTACTCCATTTCGATAAGCTGCCCATGCATGGGTAGACGTCTTGTTGTGTAAAAATCGAGGACCTCCGCTTAAGAATGAACATCGGCGGAATGAACGTGGGGAATGGATGGGCCCAAGATGAGACGGTGAACAAAACGCGTGCCTGGTTTGCGACGTTCCTGGTAAGATCATAGAATGCATCCGGCAACATCTTCGGTTAGGCCAGGCATCTGAACGTATGGGAATCCGATGGGCATTCGATCTATACTAGTCATGGATCTGGGGAGCCGCACATATGTGGGTGTATGCAAATCGTGGACGGGGAGGGCCGGGCGCGTGGCCGACACGGGAATTGAAGCAGATCGTTATGCATCATGCATCAGTGCATGACGGGGCACCGCGCCCACTGAAACAGCCCACGGTAGCCAGAAAACGCTGCCCAGGACCAAGGACCTGCTAGATTCCCGACTGTGTGAGATAGCAGCACACTTGGGTAAGCAGAGACCTCATGAATTGAACGCACCAGGAACGCATCACGACATCTGATGCGGTGAGCTTCCTCAATGCAGCCCATCACTATGGCGTCTCGGCAGTGGCAATCAACCGTGGGGGTTCTTGACTGAGGGTATCATTCCGGATATAGTAACTAACATGCTCAATCAAGTAACGCCAACAGTGGACTCCACGCCGGAGGCTACTAGTGTCCAGTGTTGAGTCACTGGGACACACGCGCATGCATACCACCGGGAGAAAACCGCGTGCATCATGTTGACCTCATGTAATGATATATCAGGGTTCTGAGGGAGAGTTGAGTACAGCACATTTAAAAAAATGTGGGTCGCGCTTTTGAGCGCGCGATCGGCACTGCCAGGGTCCATCGTGGAACGACTTGTCTTCCGCGATCGGATGAGGTCAGCAACGGAGACTAACCGCCGGGTCCGGCTATGTAAGCGGGCCGCGGCCGAGCTTGGTCATCAGGTCCCAGCTGGGCACCTCGGTCGTCGCTCGCACAACATTCCCGCACAACATTCCCATGTTACTTGCTAGTCTCATAATGAACATGTCTGGCTCCTGGCCGGGAGCTACCGACTTGTAGGGTTTGAAACTGCTGTCTTCAACTCGTAAGGCAGCTTCCACTAGCTTTGTATAGGTCTTCGCCTGCCTTCACCATAGAGAGGAGCCCCCACATCATAGTTTAAACCCGTAGTGCCCGCTTCAAGTCGCCATCGCCCCTCGCCTGCCCCACCATGTGACAACACCCCCACCTCATGCGCCCTCCTGCTTGGCAGTGCTGCCACAACGACGCCGACCGTGCGCGCACCCACTGTGCCGCCTCATCGCCATCTAGCCACAGCATGGCACCGCCGCACACTCTACTTCGTTTCTCACGCACCACGACAATGCCAACCGCAGCGCGAAGACGAATGGCCGAGGGACAGCCAGAGATGACGTGCGTGGTGCGTAGGTGCACGCGTGCGCGCAATTCACAGTGGCTACGGTCGCATCGTCTTGATATATCCATAAATGCTGCGAATTGCATACACGTGCGGCCGGCGCTGCCGCGTCGCCGTTGTCGTTGTCGTTGTTGCGCTGCCTCGGCCCCGGCGTGGCACTGCTGCCACCGAGGCAGCACGACGCGTGCACGACTTGTGGTGGTGGCGGCGCCTCTTCCTTCCGTGCCGCCTCCCGCCGTCTTCTCCTGTGCCTCCTCGCTCCACGTTCCATGCTGGCGGTGGATGACGTCGCACGGAAAGTGCACAAGATAAGTGGCCGTGAATAGTGGACGCGGCATCGGATCCCTCATTTTCATCTTGCGGAGGTCATTGTGGCCCCGGCGCCCGAGATGCACTGCTCTTTGAAGGTGCCGGTGTCAGGTGAGCGTCGAACGCCTTATGCAGTGGTAATCGTTTCCAGCTTTCGGCCACCTCCGTAACCAGGTACGCGGGAGTGGACCTGAATGAGCTCACGCAAAGGACCAACAGAGGACTGCTAAGTTTTTTATGCGACTGCCGTCGACAAAGTGGCAGGCCCGAGGACCCCTAGATCAGGTATGCACTACATACTTTACCTCAGCCTCGCAACTGCAAGCACCCTCACAGTTAACCCAAGCATCCTGGGAAAATTATGGATCAGCATGTCAGATTTTCAAATCATTGTCAAGATCATCGATCGTGTACATCACGAACCCGCCGCCCGGATTCTACGAGATTTTGAGGTACCGAAATCGGTTGCAACCTCCCGAAATCAGATAAAACCCGGTTGCAACCACCGGAATAGCCACAACAAGGGAAGTCGGGTTGCGGCTACGTGGCTACGTTTGAGTAGCAGTTGCTATTAACCAAAATTGAGTTTTAACCCGATCCCATGCAGTCCCCAACAGGGCTGCAAGTGGGCCATGATCAATTCGTAAAACTGCAACAATCCTTGCGGACCTTTGTGCTGCCGTCGGGG